>JBBBDQ010001433.1:0-402500 GCA_037127315.1 Ascarosepion bandense
ATTTAAAATTGATTCTGAGCAATATAAATGAGTGTAGTGAATGCCCGAAAATTGCGCATTTAGTGTATTTTCATGCATATCAAGATTTATGCTGATTCTTATGTAAATTGATGTGTAGAATCATATGGCCTCATTTAAAATTGATTCTGAGCAATATAAATGAGTGTAGTGAAAGCTCGAAAATTGCGCATTTAGTGTATTTTCATGCATATCAAGATTAATGCTGATTCTTATGTAAATTGATGTGTAGAATCATATGGTCGCATTTAAAATTGATTCTGAGCAAAATAAATGAGTGTTGTGAAAGCCCGAAAATTGCGCATTTAGTGTATTTTCATGCATATCAAGATTAATGCTGATTCTTATGTAAATTGATGTGTAGAATCATTTGGTTTCATTTAAAATTGATTCTGAGCAATATAAATGAGTGTAGTGAAAGCCCGAAAATCGCGCATTTAGTGTATTTTCATGCATATCAAGATTAATGCTGATTCTTATGTAAATTGATGTGTAGAATCATATGGTCTCATTTAAAATTGATTCTGAGCAATATAAATGAGTGTAGTGAAAGCCCGAAAATTGCGCATTTAGTGTATTTTCATGCATATCAAGATTAATGCTGATTCTTATGTAAATTGATGTGTAGAATCATATGGTCGCATTTAAAATTGATTCTGAGCAAAATAAATGAGTGTACTGAAAGCCCGAATATTGCGCATTTAGTGTATTTTCATGCATATCAAGATTAATGCTGATTCTTATGTAAATTGATGTGTAGAATCATATGTTCTCATTTAAAACTGATTCTGAGCAATATAAATGAGTGTAGTGATAGCCCGAAAATTGCGCATTTAGTGTATTGTCATGCATATCAAGATTAATGCTGATTCTTATGTAAATTGATGTGTAGAATCATATGGACGAATTAAAATTGATTCTGAGCAATATAAATGAGTGTAGTGAAAGCCCGAAAATTGCGCATTTACTGTATTTTCATGCATATCAAGATTAATGCTGATTCTTATGTAAATTGATGTGTAGAATCATATGGTCGCATTTAAAATTGATTCTGAGCAAAATAAATGAGTGTAGTGAATTCCCGAAAATTGCGCATTTAGTGTATTTTCATTCATATCAAGATTAATGCTGATTCTTATGTAAATTGATGTGTAGAATCATATGGTCGCATTTAAATTTGATTCTGAGCAATATAAATGAGTGTAGTGAAAGCCCGAAAATTGCGCATTCAGTGTATTTTCATGGATATCAAGATTAATGTTGATTCTTATGTAAATTGATCTGTAGAATCATATGGTCTCATTTTAAATTGATTCAGAGCAATATAAATGAGTGTAGTGAAAGCCCGAAAATTGCGCATTTAGTGTATTTTCATGCATATCAAGATTAATGCTGATTCTCATGTAAATTGATGTGTAGAATCATATGGTCGCTTTGAAAATTGATTCTGAGCAATATAAATGAGTGTAGTGAAAGCCCGAAAATTGCGCATTTAGTGTATTTTCATGCATATCAAGATTAATGCTGATTCTTATGTAAATTGATGTGTAGAATCATATGGTCGCATTTAAAATTGATTCAGAGCAAAATAAATGAGTGTAGTGAAAGCCTGAAAATTGAGCATTTAGTGTATTTTCATGGATATCAAGATTAATGCTGATTCTTATGTAAATTGATGTGTAGAATCATATGGTCTCATTTTAAATTGATTCAGAGCAATATAAATGAGTGTAGTGAAAGCCCGAAAAATGCGCATTTAGTGTATTTTCATGCATACCAATATCAATGCTGATTCTTATGTAAATTGATGTGTAGAATCATATGGTCTCATTTAAAATTGATTCAGAGCAATATAAATGAGTGTAGTGAAAGCCCGAAAATTGCGCATTTAGTGTATTTTCATGCATATCAAGATTAATGCTGATTCTCATGTAAATTGATGTGTAGAATCATATGGTGGCATTTAAAATTGATTCTGAGCAAAATAAATGAGTGTAGTGAAAGCCCGAAAATTGCGCATTTAGTGTATTTTCATGCATATCAAGATTAATGCTGATTCTTATGTAAATTGATGTGTAGAATCATATGGTCGCATTTAAAATTTATTCTGAGCAATATAAATGAGTGTAGTGAAAGCCCGAAAATTGCGCATTTAGTGTATTTTCATGCATATCAAGATTAATGCTGATTCTTATGTAAATTGATGTGTAGAATCATATGGTCGCATTTAAAATTGATTCTGAGCAATATAAATGAGTGTAGTGAAAGTCCGATAAATGCGCATTAATGTATTTTCATGCATATCAAGAATAATGCTGATTCTTATGTAAATTGATGTGTAGAATCATATGGTCGCATTAAAATTGATTCTGAGCAATATAAATGAGTGTAATGAAACCTCGAAAATTGCGCATTTAGTGTATTTTCATGCATATCAAGATTAATGCTGATTCTTATGTAAATTGATGTGTAGAATCATATGGTCTCATTTTAAATTTATTCTGAGCAATATAAATGAGTGTAGTGAAAGCCCGAAAATTGCCCATTTAGTGTATTTTCATGCATACCAAGATTAATGCTGATTCTTATGTAAATTGATGTGTAGAATCATATGGTCGCATTTAAAATTGATTCAGAGCAATATAAATGAGTGTAGTGAAAGCCCGAAAATTGCGCATTTAGTGTATTTTCATGCATATCAAGATTAATGCTGATTCTTTTGTAAATTGATGTGTAGAATCATATGGTCGCATTTAAAATTGATTCAGAGCAAAATAAATGAGTGTAGTGAAAGCCCGAAAATTGAGCATTTAGTGTATTTTCATGGATATCAAGAGTAATGCTGATTCTTATGTAAATTGATGTGTAGAATCATATGGTCTCATTTTAAATTGATTCAGAGCAATATAAATGAGTGTAGTGAAAGCCCGAAAAATGCGCATTTAGTGTATTTTCATGCATACCAATATCAATGCTGATTCTTATGTAAATTGATGTGTAGAATCATATGGTCTCATTTTAAATTGATTCAGAGCAATATAAATGAGTGTAGTGAAAGCCCGAAAATTGCGCATTTAGTGTATTTTCATGCATATCAAGATTAATGCTGATTCTCATGTAAATTGATGTGTAGAATCATATGGTGGCATTTAAAATTGATTCTGAGCAAAATAAATGAGTGTACTGAAAGCCCGAAAATTGCGCATTTAGTGTATTTTCATGCATATCAAGATTAATGCTGATTCTTATGTAAATTGATGTGTAGAATCATATGGTCGCATTTAAAATTTATTCTGAGCAATATAAATGAGTGTAGTGAAAGCCCGAAAATTGCGCATTTAGTGTATTTTCATGCATATCAAGATTAATGCTGATTCTTATGTAAATTGATGTGTAGAATCATATGGTCGCATTTAAAATTGATTCTGAGCAACATAAATGAGTGTAGTGAAAGCCCGAAAATTGCGCATTTAGTGCATTTTCATGCATATCAAGATTAATGATGATTCTTATGTAAATTGATGTGTAGAATCATATGGTCGCATTTAAAATTGATTCTGAGCAATATAATTGAGTGTAGTGAAAGCCCGAAAATTGCGTATTTAGTGTATTTTCATGCATATCAAGATTAATGCTGATTCTTATGTAAATTGATGTGTAGAATCATATGGTCTCATTTAAAAATTGATTCTGAGCAATATAAATGAGTGTAGTGAAAGCCCGAAAATTGCGCATTTAGTGTATTTTCATGCATATCAAGATTAATGCTGATTCTTAAGTAAAATGATGTGTAGAATCATATGGTCGCATTTAAATTGATTCAGACCAATATAAATAAGTGTACTGAAAGCCCGAAAATTGCGCATTTAGTGTATTTTCATGCATATCAAGATTAATGCTGATTCTTATGTAAATTGATGTGTAGAATCATATGGTCTCATTTTAAATTGATTCTGAGCAATATAAATGAGTGTAGTGAAAGCCCGAAAATTGCGCATTTAGTGTATTTTCATGCATATCAAGATTAATGCTGATTCTTATGTAAATTGATGTGTAGAATCATATGGTCGCATTTAAAATTGATTCTGAGCAAAATAAATGAGTGTACTGAAAGCCCGAAAATTGCGCATTTAGTGTATTTTCATGCATATCAAGATTAATGCTGATTCTTATGTAAATTGATGTGTAGAATCATATGGTCTCATTTTAAATTGATTCAGAGCAATATAAATGAGTGTACTGAAAGCCCGAAAATTGCGCATTTAGTGTATTTTCATGCATATCAAGATTAATGCTGATTCTTATGTAAATTGATGTGTAGAATCATATGGTCTCATTTTAAATTGATTCAGAGCAATATAAATGAGTGTAGTGAAAGCCCGAAAAATGCGCATTTAGTGTATTTTCATGCATACCAATATCAATGCTGATTCTTATGTAAATTGATGTGTAGAATCATATGGTCTCATTTTAAATTGATTCAGAACAACATAAATGAGTGTAGTGAAAGCCCGAAAATTGCGCATTTAGTGTATTTTCATGCATATCAAGATTAATGCTGATTCTCATGTAAATTGATGTGTAGAATCATATGGTCGCATTTAAAATTGATTCTGAGCAAAATAAATGAGTGTAGTGAAAGCCCGAAAATTGCGCATTTAGTGTATTTTCATGCATATCAAGATTAATGCTGATTCTTATGTTAAATTGATGTGTAGAATCATAAGGTCGCATTTAAAATTGATTCTAAGCAATATAAATGAGTGTAGTGAAAGCCCGAAAATTGCGCATTTAGTGTATTTTCATGCATATCAAGATTAATGCTGATTCTTATGTAAATTGATGTGTAGAATCATATGGTCGCATTTAAAATTGATTCTGAGCAATATAAATGAGTGTAGTGAAAGCTCGAAAATTGCGCATTTAGTGTATTTTCATGCATATCAAGATTAATGCAGATTCTTATGTAAATTGATGTGTAGAATCATATGGTCTCATTTTAAATTGATTCAGAGCAATATAAATTAGTGTAGTGAAAGCCCGAAAATTGCGCATTTAGTGTATTTTCATGCATATCAAGATTAATGCTGATTCTTATGTAAATTGATGTGTAGAATCATATGGTCGCATTTAAAATTGATTCTGAGCAACATAAATGAGTGTAGCGAAAGCCCGAAAATTGCGCATTTAGTGTATTTTCATGCATATCAAGATTAATGCTGATTCTTATGTAAATTGATGTGTAGAATCATATGGTCGCATTTAAAATTGATTCTGAGCAATATAATTGAGTGTAGTGAAAGCCCGAAAATTGCGCATTTAGTGTATTTTCATGCATATCAAGATTAATGCTGATTCTTATGTAAATTGATGTGTAGAATCATATGGTCTCATTTTAAATTGATTCTGAGCAATATAAATGAGTGTACTGAAAGCCCGAAAATTGCGCATTTAGTGTATTTTCATGCATATCAAGATTAATGCTGATTCTTATGTAAATTGACGTGTAGAATCATATGGTCTCATTTTAAATTCATTCAGAGCAATATAAATGAGTGTAGTGAAAGTCCGAAAATTTCGCATTTAGTGTATTTTCATGCATACCAAGATTAATGCGGATTCTTATGTAAATTGATGTGTAGAATCATATGGTCTCAATTTAAATTGATTCAGAGCAATATAAATGAGTGTAGTGAAAGCCCGAAAATTGCGCATTTAGTGTATTTTCATGCATATCAAGATTAATGCTGATTCTTATGTAAATTGATGTGTAGAATCATATGGTCGCATTTGAAATTGATTCTGAGCAATATAAATGAGTGTAGTGAAAGCTCGAAAATTGCGCATTTAGTGTATGTTCATGCATATCAAGATTAATGCTGATTCTTATGTAAATTGATGTGTAGAATCATATGGTCTCATTTTAAATTGATTCAGAGCAATATAAATGAGTGTAGTGAAAGCCCGAAAATTGCGCATTTAGTGTATTTTCATGCATACCAAGATTAATGCTGATCCTTTTGTAAATTGATGTGTAGAATCATATGGACTCATTTTAAATTGATTCAGAGCAATATAAATGAGTGTAGTGAAAGCCCAAAAATTGCGCATTTAGTGTATTTTCATGCATATCAAGATTAATGCTGATTCTCATGTAATTGATGTGTAGAATCATATGGTCTCATTTAAAAATTGATTCTGAGCAATATAAATGAGTGTAGTGAAAGCCCGAAAATTGCGCATTTAGTGTATTTTCATGCATATCAAGATTAATGCTGATTCTTATGTAAATTGATGTGTAGAATCATATGGTCTCATTTTAAATTGATTCTGAGCAAAATAAATGAGTGTAGTGAAAGCCCGAAAATTGCGCATTTAGTGTATTTTCATGCATATCAAGATTAATGCTGATTCTTATGTAAATTGATGTGTAGAATCATATGGTGGCATTTAAAATTGATTCTGAGCAAAATAAATGAGTGTAGTGAAAGCCCGAAAATTGCGCATTTAGTGTATTTTCATGCATATCAAGATTAATGCTGATTCTTATGTAAATTGATGTGTAGAATCATATGGTCTCATTTTAAATTGATTCAGAGCAATATAAATGAATGTACTGAAAGCCCGAAAATTGCGCATTTAGTGTATTTTCATGCATATCAAGATTAATGCTGATTCTTATGTAAATTGACGTGTAGAATCATATGGTCTCATTTTAAATTCATTCAGAGCAATATAAATGAGTGTAGTGAAAGCCCGAAAATTTCGCATTTAGTGTATTTTCATGCATACCAAGATTAATGCTGATTCTTATGTAAATTGATGTGTAGAATCATATGGTCTCAATTTAAATTGATTCAGAGCAATATAAATGAGTGTAGTGAAAGCCCGAAAATTGCGCATTTAGTGTATTTTCATGCATATCAAGATTAATGCTGATTCTTATGTAAATTGATGTGTAGAATCATATGGTCGCATTTAAAATTGATTCTGAGCAATATAAATGAGTGTAGTGAAAGCTCGAAAATTGCGCATTTAGTGTATGTTCATGCATATCAAGATTAATGCTGATTCTTATGTAAATTGATGTGTAGAATCATATGGTCTCATTTTAAATTGATTCAGAGCAATATAAATGAGTGTAGTGAAAGCCCGAAAATTGCGCATTTAGTGTATTTTCATGCATATCAAGATTAATGCTGATTCTCATGTAATTGATGTGTAGAATCATATGGTCGCATTTTAAATTGATTCAGAGCAATATAAATGAGTGTAGTGAAAGCCCGAAAATTGCGCATTTAGTGTATTTTCATGCATATCAACATTAATGTTGATTCTTATGTAAATTGATGTGTAGAATCATATGGTCGCATTTAAAATTGATTCTGAGCAAAATAAATGAGTGTAGTGAAAGCCCGAATATTGCGCATTTAGTGTATTTTCATGCATATCAAGATTAATGCTGATTCTTATGTAAATTGATGTGTAGAATCATATGGTCGCATTTAAATTTGATTTTGAGCAATATAAATGAGTGTAGTGAAAGCCCGAAAATTGCGCATTTAGTGTATTTTCATGGATATCAAGATTATTGATGATTCTTGTGTAAATTGATGTGTAGAATCATATGGTCTCATTTTAAATTGATTCAGAGCAATATAAATGAGTGTAGTGAAAGCCCGAAAATTGCGCATTTATTATTTTCTCATGCATATCAAGATTAATGCTGATTCTTATGTAAATTGATGTGTAGTATCATATGGTCTCATTTTAAATTGATTCAGAGCAATATAAATGAGTGTAGTGAAAAGCCGAAAATTGCCCATTTAGTGTATTTTCATGCATACCAAGATTAATGCTGATTCTTATGTAAATTGATGTGTAGAATCATATGGTCTCATTTTAAATTGATTCAGAGCAATATAAATGAGTGTAGTGAAAGCCCGAAAATTGCGCATTTAGTGTATTTTCATGCATATCAAGATTAATGCTGATTCTCATGTAAATTGATGTGTAGAATCATATGGTCGCTTTGAAAATTGATTCTGAGCAATATAAATGAGTGTAGCGAAAGCCCGAAAATTGCGCATTTAGTGTATTTTCATGCATATCAAGATTAATGCTGATTCTTATGTAAATTGATGTGTAGAATCATATGGTCTCATTTTAAATTGATTCAGAGCAATATAAATGAGTGTAGTGAAAGCCCGAAAATTGCGCATTTTGTATTTTCTCATGCATATCAAGATTAATGCTGATTCTTATGTAAATTGATGTGTAGAATCATATGGTGGCATTTAAAATTGATTCTGAGCAAAATAAATGCGTGTAGTGAAAGCCCGAAAATTGGTCATTTAGTGTATTTTCATGCATATCAAGATTAATGCTGATTCTTATGTCAATTGATGTGTAGAATCATATGGTCGCATTTAAAATTGATTCAGAGCAATGTAAATGAGTGTACTGAAAGCCCGAAAATTGCGCATTTAGTGTATTTTCATGCATATCAAGATTAATGCTGATTCTTATGTAAATTGATGTGTAGAATCATATGGTCTCATTTTAAATTGATTCAGAGCAATATAAATGAGTGTAGTGAAAGCCCGAAAATTGCGCATTTAGTGTATTTTCATGCATATCAAGATTAATGCTGATTCTTATGTAAATTGATGTGTAGAATCATATGGTCTCATTTTAAATTGATTCAGAGCAATATAAATGAGTGTACTGAAAGCCCGAAAATTGCGCATTTAGTGTATTTTCATGCATATCAAGATTAATGCTTATTCTTATGTAAATTGATGTGTAGAATCATATGGTCTCATTTTAAATAGATTCAGAGCAATATAAATGAGTGTAGTGAAAGCCCGAAAATTGCGCATTTAGTGTATTTTCATGCATATCAAGATTAATGCTGATTCTTATGTAAATTGATGTGTAGAATCATATGGTCGCATTTAAAATTGATTCTGAGCAAAATAAATGAGTGTAGTAAAAGCCCGAAAATTGCGCATTTAGTGTATTTTCATGGATATCAAGATTAATGCTGATTCTTATGTAAATTGATGTGTAGAATCATATGGTCTCATTTTAAATTGATTCAGAGCAATATAAATGAGTGTAGTGAAAGCCCGAAAATTGCGCATTTAGTATTTTCTCATGCATATCAAGATTAATGCTGATTCTTATGTAAATTGATGTGTAGAATCATATGGTGGCATTTAAAATTGATTCTGAGCAAAATAAATGAGTGTAGTGAAATCCCGAAAATTGCGCATTTAGTGTATTTTCATGCATATCAAGATTAATGCTGATTCTTATGTAAATTGATGTGAAGAATCATATGGTCTCATTTTAAATTGATTCAGAGCAATATAAATGAGTGTACTGAAAGCCCGAAAATTGCGCATTTAGTGTATTTTCATGCATATCAAGATTAATGCTGATTCTTATGTAAATTGATGTGTAGAATCATATGGTCGCATTTAAATTTGATTCTGAGCAATATAAATGAGTGTAGTAAAAGCCCGAAAATTGCGCATTTAGTGTATTTTCATGGATATCAAGATTAATGATGATTCTTATGTAAATTGATGTGTAGAATCATATGGTCTCATTTTAAATTGATTCAGAGCAATATAAATGAGTGTAGTGAAAGCCCGAAAATTGCGCATTTAGTTTTTTCTCATGCATATCAAGATTAATGCTGATTCTTATGTAAATTGATGTGTAGAATCATATGGTGGCATTTAAAATTGATTCTGAGCAAAATAAATGAGTGTAGTGAAAGCCCGAAAATTGCGCATTTAGTGTATTTTCATGCATATCAAGATTAATGCTGATTCTTATGTAAATTGATGTGTAGAATCATATGGTCGCATTAAAATTGATTCTGAGCAATATAAATGAGTGTAGTGAAACCTCGAAAATTGCGCATTTAGTGTATTTTCATGCATATCAAGATTAATGCTGATTCTTATGTAAATTGATCTGTAGAATCATATGGTCTCATTTTAAATTGATTCAGAGCAATATAAATGAGTGTAGTGAAAGCCCGAAAATTGCCCATTTAGTGTATTTTCATGCATATCAAGATTAATGCTGATTCTTATGTAAATTGATGTGTAGAATCATATGGTCTCATTTTAAATTGATTCAGAGCAATATAAAGAGTGTAGTGAAAGCCCGAAAATTGCGCATTTTTATTTTCTCATGCATATCAAGATTAATGCTGATTCTTATATAAATTGATGTGTAGAATCATATGGTGGCATTTAAAATTGATTCTGAGCAAAATAAATGAGTGTAGTGAAAGCCCGAAAATTGCGCATTTAGTGTATTTTCATGCATATCAAGATTAATGCTGATTCTTATGTCAATTGATGTGTAGAATCATATGGTCGCATATAAAATTGATTCTGAGCAATATAAATGAGTGTAGTGAAAGCCCGAAAATTGCGCATTTAGTGTATTTTCCTGCATATCAAGATTAATGCTGATTCTTATGTAAATTGATGTGTAGAATCATATGGTCGTATTTAAATTGATTCAGAGCAATGTAAATGAGTGTACTGAAAGCCCGAAAATTGCGCATTTAGTGTATTTTCATGCATATCAAGATTAATGCTGATTCTTATGTAAATTGATGTGTAGAATCATATGGTCTCATTTTAAATTGATTCAGAGCAATATAAATGAGTGTAGTGAAAGCCCGAAAATTGCGCATTTAGTGTATTTTCATGCATATCAAGATTAATGCTGATTCTTATGTAAATTGATGTGTAGAATCATATGGTCGCATTTAAAATTGATTCTGAGCAAAATAAGTGAGTGTAGTGAAAGCCCGAAAATTGCGCATTTAGTGTATTTTCATGCATATCAAGATTAATGCTGATTCTTATGTAAATTGATATGTAGAATCATATGGTCGCATTTAAAATTGATTCTGAGCAATATAAATGAGTGTAGTGAAAGCCCGAAAATTGCGCATTTAGTGTATTTTCATGCATATCAAGATTAATGCTGATTCTTATGTAAATTGATGTGTAGAATCATATGGTCGTATTTAAATTGATTCAGAGCAATATAAATGAGTGTACTGAAAGCCCGAAAATTGCGCATTTAGTGTATTTTCATGCATATCAAGATTAATGCTGATTCTTATGTAAATTGATGTGTAGAATCATATGGTCGCATTTAAAATTGATTCTCAGGAATATAAATGAGTGTAGTGAAAGCCCGAAAATTGCGCATTTAGTGTATTTTCATGCATATCAAGATTAATGATGATTCTTATGTAAATTGATGTGTAGAATCATATGGTCTCATTTAAAATTAATTCTGAGCAATATAAATGAGTGTAGTGAAAGCCCGAAAATTGCGCATTTAGTGTATTTTCATGCATATCAAGATTAATGCTGATTCTTATGTAAATTGATGTGTAGAATCATATGGTCGCATTTAAAATTTATTCTGAGCAATATAAATGAGTGTAGTGAAACCCGAAAATTGCGCATTTAGTGTATTTTCATGCATATCAAGATTAATGCTGATTCTTATGTAAATTGATGTGTAGAATCGTATGGTCGCATTTAAATTGTTTCTGAGCAATATAAATGAGTGTAGTGAAAGCCCGAAAATTGCGCATTTAGTGTATTTTCATGCATATCAAGATTAATGCTGATTCTTATGTAAATTGATGTGTAGAATCATATGGTCTCATTTTAAATTGTTTCAGAGCAATATAAATGAGTGTAGTGAAAGCCCGAAATTTTTGCATTTAGTGTATTTTCATGCATATCAAGATTAATGCTGATTCTTATGTAAATTGATGTGTAGAATCATATGGTGTTATTTTAAATTGATTCTGAGCAATATAAATGAGTGTAGTGAAAGCCCGAAAATTGCGCATTTAGTGTATTTTCATGCATATCAAGATTAATGCTGATTCTTATGTAAATTGATGTGTAGAATCATATGGTCGCATTTAAAATTGATTCTGAGCAAAATAAATGAGTGTAGTGAAAGCCCGAAAATTGAGCATTTATTGTATTTTCAGGATATCAAGAGTAATGCTGATTCTTATGTAAATTGATGTGTAGAATCATATGGTCTCATTTTAAATTGATTCAGAGCAATATAAATGAGTGTAGTGAAAGCCCGAAAAATGCGCATTTAGTGTATTTTCATGCATACCAACATCAATGCTGATTCTTATCTAAATTGATGTGTAGAATCATATGGTCTCATTTTAAATTGATTCAGAGCAATATAAATGAGTGTAGTGAAAGCCCGAAAATTGCGCATTTAGTGTATTTTCATGCATATCCAAGATTAATGCTGATTTTCTCATGAAAATTGATGTGTAGAATCATATGGTCGCATTTAAAATTGATTCTGAGCAAAATAAATAGTCATGAAGTAAGCCGAAAATTGCGCATTTAGTGTATTTTCATGCATATCAAGATTAATGCTGATTCTTATGTAAATTGATGTGTAGAATCATATGGTCGCATTTAAAATTGATTCTGAGCAATATAAATGAGTGTAGTGAAAGCCCGAAAATTGTAATTATTGTATTTTTAATGCATATCAAGATTAATGCTGATTCTTATGTAAATTGATGTGTAGAATCATATGGTCGTATTTAAATTGATTCAGAGCAATATAAATGAGTGTACTGAAAGCCGAAAATTGCGCATTTAGTGTATTTTCATGCATATCAAGATTAATGCTGATTCTTATGTAAATTGATGTGTAGAATCATATGGTCTCATTTTAAATTGATTCAGAGCAATATAAATGAGTGTAGTGAAAGCCCGAAAATTGCGCATTTAGTGTATTTTCATGCATATCAAGATTAATGCTGATTCTTATGTAAATTGATGTGTAGAATCATATGGTCGCATTTAAAATTGATTCTGAGCAAAATAAATGAGTGTAGTGAAAGCACGAAAATTGCGCATTTAGTGTATTTTCATGCATATCAAGATTAATGCTGATTCTTATGTAAATTGATGTGTAGAATCATATGGTCGCATTTAAAATTTATTCTGAGCAATATAAATGAGTGTAGTAGAAAGCCCGAAAATTGCGCATTTAGTGTATATTCATACGCCAAGATTAATGCTTATTCTTATGTAAATTGATGTGTAGAATCATATGGTCGCATTTAAATTGTTTCTGAGCAATATAAATGAGTGTGGTAAACCCGAAAATTGCGCATTTAGTGTATTTTCATGCATATCAAGATTAATGCTGATTCTTATATGAATTAGTGTATAGAATCATATGGTCTCATTTAAATTGATTCAGAGCAATATAAATGAGTGTAGTGAAAGCCCGAAATTTTTTTGCATTTAGTGTATTTTCATGCATATCAAGATTATTTTGATTCTTATGTAAATTGATGTGTAGAATCATATGGTCTCATTTTAAATTGATTCTGAGCAATATAAATGAGTGTGGTAGCGAAAATTGCGCATTTAGTGTATTTTCATGCATATCAAGATTAGTAAGTTCATGTCAGTGATGATATTATAGCTGCTATTTAATTGATTTTGAGCAATACATTGAAGTGTGTCGAAAAAGCCGAAATTTACGCATTTGGTGTATTTCATGCATATCAGAAATCATATAATTCTTATGTAAATTGATGTGTAGAATCATATGGTCGCATTTTAAATTGATTCAGAGCAATATAAATGAGTGTAGTGAAAGCCCGAAATTATTGCATTTTCGTGTATTTTCATGCATATCAAGATTAATGCTGATTCTTATGTAAATTGATGTGTAGAATCATATGGTCTCATTTTAAAAATGATTCTGAGCAATATAAATGAGTGTAGTGAAAGCCCGAAAATTGCGCATTTAGTGTATTTTCATGCATATCAAGATTAATGCTGATTCTTATGTAAATTGATGTGTAAATCATATGGTCGCATTTAAAATTGATTCTGAGCAAAATAAATGAGTGTAGTGAAAGCCCGAAAATTGAGCATTTGTGTATTTTCAGGATATCAAGAGTAATGCTGATTCTTATGTAGAATTGATGTGTAGAATCACTTATGGTCTCATTTTAAATTGATTCAGAGCAATATAAATGAGTGTGAAAGAAAACCCGAAAAATGCGCATTTAGTGTATTTTCGTACATACCAACATCAATGCTGATTCTTATGTAAATTGATGTGTAGAATTATATGGTCGCATTTAAAATTGATTCTGAGCAATATAAATGAGTGTAGTGAAAGCCCGAAAATTGCGCAATTATTGTATTTTAATGCATATCAAGATTAATGCTGATTCTTATGTAAATTGATGTGTAGAATCATATGGTCGTATTTAAATTGATTCAGAGCAATATAAATGAGTGTACTGAAAGCCCGAAAATTGCGCATTTAGTGTATTTTCATGCATATCAAGATTAATGCTGATTCTTATGTAAATTGATGTGTAGAATAATATGGTCTCATTTTAAATTGATTCAGAGCAATATAAATGAGTGTAGTGAAAGCCCGAAAATTGCGCATTTAGTGTATTTTCATGCATATCAAGATTAATGCTGATTCTTATGTAAATTGATGTGTAGAATCATATGGTCGCATTTAAAATTGATTCTGAGCAAAATAAATGAGTGTAGTGAAAGCACGAATATTGCGCATTTAGTGTATTTTCATGCATATCAAGATTAATGCTGATTCTTATGTAAATTGATGTGTAGAATCATATGGTCGCATTTAAAATTTATTCTGAGCAATATAAATGAGTGTAGTGAAAGCCCGAAAATTGCGCATTTAGTGTATGTTCATGCATATCAAGATTAATGCTGATTCTTATGTAAATTGATGTGTAGAATCATATGGTCGCATTTAAATTGTTTCTGAGCAATATAAATGAGTGTAGTGAAAGCCCGAAAATTGCGCATTTAGTGTATTTTCATGCATATCAAGATTAATGCTGATTCTTATGTAAATTGATGTGTAGAATCATATGGTCTCATTTTAAATTGATTCAGAGCAATATAAATGAGTGTAGTGAAAGCCCGAAATTTTTGCATTTAGTGTATTTTCATGCATATCAAGATTAATGCTGATTCTTATGTAAATTGATGTGTAGAATCATATGGTCTCATTTTAAATTGATTCTGAGCAATATAAATGAGTGTAGTGAAAGCCCGAAAATTGCGCAGTTAGTGTATTTTCATGCATATCAAGATTAATGCTGATTCTTATGTAAATTGATGTGTAGAATCATATGGTCGCATTTAAAATTGATTCTGAGCAATATAAATGAGTGTAGTGAAAGCCCGAAAATTGCGCATTTAGTGTATTTTCATGCATATCAAGATTAATGCTGATTCTTATGTAAATTGATGTGTATAATCATATGGTCGCATTTAAAATTGATTCTGAGCAATATAAATGAGTGTAGTGAAAGCCCGAAAATTGCGCATTTAGTGTATTTTCATGCATATCAAGATTAATGCTGATTCTTATGTAAATTGATGTGTAGAATCATATGGTCGCATTTAAAATTGATTCTGAGCAATATAAATGAGTGTAGTGAAAGCCCGAAAATTGCGCATTTAGTGTATTTTCATGCATATCAAGATTAATGCTGATTCTTATGTAAATTGATGTGTAGAATCATATGGTCTCATTTAATATTGATTCTGAGCAATATAAATGAGTGTACTGAAAGCCCGAAAATTGCGCATTTAGTGTATTTTCATGCATATCAATATTAATCCTGATTCTTATGTAAATTGATGTGTAGAATCATATGGTCTCATTTTAAATTTATTCAGAGCAATATAAATGAGTGTAGTGAAAGCCCGAAAATTGCGCATTTAGTTTATTTTCATGCATATCAAGATTAATGCTGATTCTTATGTAAATTGATGTGTAGAATCATATGGTCTCATTTTAAATTGATTCTGAGGAAAATAAATGAGTGTAGTGAAAGCCGAAAATTGCGCATTTAGTGTATTTTCATGCATATCAAGATTAATGCTGATTCTTATGTAAATTGATGTGTAGAATCATATGTTCGCATTTACAATTGATTCTGAGCAAAATAAATGAGTGTACTGATAGCCCGAAAATTGCGCATTTAGTGTATTTTCATGCATATCAAGATTAATGCTGATTCTTATGTAAATTGATGTGTAGAATCATATGGTCTCATTTTAAATTGATTCAGAGCAATATAAATGAGTGTAGTGAAAGCCCGAAAATTGCGCATTTAGTGTATTTTCATGCATATCAAGATTAATGCTGATTCTTATGTAAATTGATGTGTAGAATCATATGGTCTCATTTTAAATTGATTCAGAGCAATATAAATGAGTGTAGTGAAAGCCCGAAAATTGCGCATTTAGTGTATTTTCATGCATATCAAGATTAATGCTGATTCTTATGTAAATTGATGTGTAGAATCATATGGTCGCATTTAAAATTGATTCTGAGCAAAATAAATGAGTGTACTGAAAGCCCGAAAATTGCGCATTTAGTGTATTTTCATGCATATCAAGATTAATGCTGATTCTTATGTAAATTGAAGTGTAGAATCATATGGTCGCATTTAAAATTCATTCTGAGCAATATAAATGAGTGTAGTGAAAGCCCGAAAATTGCGCATTTAGTGTATTTTCATGCATATCAAGATTAATGCTGATTCTTATGTAAATTGATGTGTAGAATCATATGGTCGCATTTAAATTGTTTCTGAGCAATATAAATGAGTGTAGTGAAAGCCCTATAATTGCGCATTTAGTGTATTTTCATGCATATCAAGATTAATGCTGATTCTTATGTAAATTGATGTGTAGAATCATATGGTCTCATTTTAAATTGATTCAGAGCAATATAAATGAGTGTAGTGAAAGCCCGAAATTTGTGCATTTAGTGTATTTTCATGCATATCAAGATTAATGCTGATTCTTATGTAAATTGATGTGTAGAATCATATGGTCTCATTTTAAATTGATTCTGAGCAATATAAATGAGTGTAGTGAAAGCCCGAAAATTGCGCATTTAGTGTATTTTCATGCATATCAAGATTAATGCTGATTCTTATGTGAATTGATGTGTAGAATCATATGGTCGCATTTAAAATTGATTCTGAGCAATATAAATGAGTGTAGTGAAAACCCGAAAATTGCGCATTTAGTGTATTTTCATGCATATCAAGATTAATGCTGATTCTTATGTAAATTGATGTGTAGAATCATATGGTCGCATTTAAAATTGATTCTCAGGAATATAAATGAGTGTAGTGAAAGCCCGAAAATTGCGCATTTAGTGTATTTTCATGCATATCAAGATTAATGATGATTCTTATGTAAATTGATGTGTAGAATCATATGGTCTCATTTAAAATTGATTCTGAGCAATATAAATGAGTGTAGTGAAAGCCCGAAAATTGCGCATTTAGTGTATTTTCATGCATATCAAGATTAATGCTGATTCTTATGTAAATTGATGTGTAGAATCATATGGTCTCATTTTAAATTGATTCAGAGCAATATAAATGAGTGTAGTGAAAGCCCGAAAATTGCGCATTTAGTGTATTTTCATGCATATCAAGATTAATGCTGATTCTTATGTAAATTGATGTGTATAATCATATGGTCTCATATTAAATTGATTCTGAGCAATATAAATGAGTGTAGTGAAAGCCCGAAAATTGCGCATTTAGTGTATTTTCATGCATATCAAGATTAATGCTGATTCTTATGTAAATTGATGTGTAGAATCATATGGTCGCATTTAAAATTGATTCTGAGCAATATAAATGAGTGTAGTGAAAGCCCGAAAATTGCGCATTTAGTGTATTTTCATGCATATCAAGATTAATGCTGATTCTTATGTAAATTGATGTGTAGAATCATATGGTCTCATTTAATATTGATTCTGAGCAATATAAATGAGTGTACTGAAAACGAAAATTGCGCATTTAGTGTATTTTCATGCATATCAAGATTAATGCTGATTCTTATGTAAATTGACGTGTAGAATCATATGGTCTTATTTAAAATTGATTCTGAGCAAAATAAATGATTGTAGTGAAAGCTGAAAATTGCGCATTTAGTGTATTTTCATGCATATCAAGATTAATGCTGATTCTTATGTAAATTGATGTGTAGAATCATATGGTCGAATTTAAAATTGATTCTGAACAAAATAAATAGTTGTAGTGAAAGCCCGAAAATTGCACATTTAGTGTATTTTCATGCATATCAAGATTAATGCTGATTCTTATGTAAATTGATGTGTAGAATCATATGGTCGAATTTAAAATTGATTCTGAGCAAAATAAATGATTGTAGTGAAAGCCCGAAAATTGCGCATTTAGTGTATTTTCATGCATATCAAGATTAATGCTGATTCTTATGTAAATTGATGTGTAGAATCATATGGTCGAATTTAAAATTGATTCTGAGCAAAATAAATGATTGTAGTGAAAGCCCGATAATTGCGCATTTAGTGTATTTTCATGCATATCAAGATTAATGCTGATTCTTATGTAAATTGATGTGTAGAATCATATGGTCGAATTTAAAATTGATTCTGAGCAAAATAAATGAGTGTAGTGAAAGCCGAAATTTGCGCATTTAGTGTATTTTTTTCATGCATATCAAGATTAATGCTGATTCTTATGTAAATTGATGTGTAGAATCATATGGTCGCATTTAAATTGATTCAGAGCAATAAAAATGAGTGTACTGAAAGACCGAAAATTGCGCATTTGGTGTATTTTCATGCATATCAAGATTAATGCTGATTCTTATGTAAATTGATGTGTAGAATCATATGGTCTCATTTTAAATTGATTCTGAGCAATATAAATGAGTGTAGTGAAAGCCCGAAAATTGCGCATTTAGTGTATTTTCATGCATATCAAGATTAATGCTGATTCTTTTGTAAATTGATGTGTAGAATCATATGGTCGCATTTAAAATTGATTCTGAGCAAAATAAATGAGTGTAGTGAAAGCCCGAAAATTGAGCATTTATTGTATTTTCATGGATATCAATTAATGCTGATTCTTATGTAAATTGATGTGTAGAATCATATGGTCTCATTTTAGATGATTCAGAGCAATATAAATGAGTGTAGTGAAAGCCCTGAAAAATGCGCATTTGGTGTGATAAATTGATGTGTAGAATCATATGGTCTCATTTTAAATTGATTCAGAGCAATATAAATGAGTGTAGTGGCTTGAAAATTGCGCATTTAGTGTATTTTAATTGCATATCAAGATTAATGCTGATTCTCATGTAAATTGATGTGTAGAATCATATGGTCGCATTTAAAATTGATTCTGAGCAAAATAAATGGGGGGTATGAGCTTGAAAATTGCGCATTTAGTGTATTTTCATGCATATCAAGATTAATGCTGATTCTTATGTAAATTGATGTGTAGAATCATATGGTCGTATTTAAAATTGATTCTGAGCAATATAAATGAATGTAGTGAAAGCCCGAAAATTGCGCATTTGTTCTTTCATGCATATCAAGATTAATGCTGATTCTTATGTAAATTGATGTGTAGAATCATATGGTCGTATTTAAATTGATTCAGAGCAATATAAATGAGTGTAGTGAAAGCCCGAAAATTGCGCATTTAGTGTATTTTCATGCATATCAAGATTAATGCTGATTCTTATGTAAATTGATGTGTAGAATCATATGGTCGCATTTAAAATTGATTCTAGGCAAAATAAATGAGTGTAGTGAAAGCATGAAAATTGCGCATTTAGTGTATTTTCATGCATATCAAGATTAATGCTGATTCTTATGTAAATTGATGTGTAGAATCATATGGTCGCATTAAAATTTATTCTGAGCAATATAAATGAGTGTAGTGAAAGCCCGAAATTGCGCATTTAGTGTATTTTCATGCATATCAAGATTAATGCTGATTCTTATGTAAATTGATGTGTAGAATCATATGGTCGCATTTAAATTGTTTCTGAGCAATATATATGAGTGTAGTGAAAGCCCGAAAATTGCGCATTTAGTGTATTTTCATGCATATCAAGATTAATGCTGATTCTTATGTAAATTGATGTGTAGAATCATATGGTCTCATTTTGATTGATTCAGAGCAATATAAATAGTGTAGTGAAAACCCGAAATTTTTGCATTTAGTGTATTTTCATGCATATCAAGATTAATGCTGATTCTTATGTAAATTGATGTGTAGAATCATATGGTCTCATTTTAAATTGATTCTGAGCAATATAAATGAGTGTAGTGAAAGCGAAAATTGCGCATTTAGTGTATTTTCATGCATATCAAGATTAATGCTGATTCTTATGCAAATTGATGTGTAGAATCATATGGTCGCATTTAAAATTGATTCTGAGCAATATAAATGAGAGTGTAGTGAAAGCGAAAATTGCGCATTTAGTGTATTTTCATGCATATCAAGATTAATGCTGATTCTTATGTAAATTGATGATTAGAATCATACGGTCGCATTTAAAATTGATTCTGAGCAATATAAATGAGTGTAGTGAAAGCCCGAAAATTGCGCATTTAGTGTATTTTCATGCATATCAAGATTAATGCTGATTCTTATGTAAATTGATGTGTAGAATCATATGGTCTCATTTAAAATTGATTCTGAGCAATATAAATGAGTGTAGTGAAAGCCCGAAAATTGCGCATTTAGTGTATTTTCATGCATATCAAGATTAATGCTGATTCTTATGTAAATTGATGTGTAGAATCATATGGTCTCATTTTAAATTGATTCAGAGCAATATAAATGAGTGTAGTGAAAGCCCGAAAATTGCGCATTTAGTGTATTTTCATGCATATCAAGATTAATGCTGATTCTTATGTAAATTGATGTGTATAATCATATGGTCTCATTTTAAATTGATTCTGAGCAATATAAATGAGTGTAGTGAAAGCCCGAAAATTGCGCATTTAGTGTATTTTCATGCATATCAAGATTAATGCTGATTCTTATGTAAATTGTTGTGTAGAATCATATGGTCGCATTTAAAATTGATTCTGAGCAATATAAATGAGTGTAGTGAAAGCCCGAAAATTGCGCATTTAGTGTATTTTCATGCATATCAAGATTAATGCTGATTCTTATGTAAATTGATGTGTAGAATCATATGGTCTAATTTAATATTGATTCTGAGGAAAATAAATGAGTGTAGTGAAAGCCGAAAATTGCGCATTTAGTGTATTTTCATGCATATCAAGATTAATGCTGATTCTTATGTAAATTGATGTGTAGAATCATATGTTCGCATTTACAATTGATTCTGAGCAAAATAAATGAGTGTACTGATAGCCCGAAAATTGCGCATTTAGTGTATTTTCATGCATATCAAGATTAATGCTGATTCTTATGTAAATTGATGTGTAGAATCATATGGTCTCATTTAAAATTGATTCAGAGCAATATAAATGAGTGTAGTGAAAGCCCGAAAATTGCGCATTTAGTGTATTTTCATGCATATCAAGATTAATGCTGATTCTTATGTAAATTGATGTGTAGAATCATATGGTCTCATTTTAAATTGATTCAGAGCAATATAAATGAGTGTAGTGAAAGCCCGAAAATTGCGCATTTAGTGTATTTTCATGCATATCAAGATTAATGCTGATTCTTATGTAAATTGATGTGTAGAATCATATGGTCGCATTTAAATTGATTCAGAGCAAAATAAATGAGTGTAGTGAAAGCCCGAAAATTGCGCATTTAGTGTATTTTCATGCATATCAAGATTAATGCTGATTCTTATGTAAATTGAAGTGTAGAATCATATGGTCTCATTTTAAATTGATTCAGAGCAATATAAATGAGTGTAGTGAAAGCCCGAAAATTGCGCATTTAGTGTATTTTCATGCATATCAAGATTAATGCTGATTCTTATGTGAATTGATGTGTAGAAACATATATTGGTCGCATTTAAAATTGATTCTGAGCAATATAAATAGGTGTAGTGAAAACCGAAAATTGCGCATTTAGTGTATTTTCATGCATATCAAGATTAATGCTGATTCTTATGTAAATTGATGTGTAGAATCATATGGTCGCATTTAAAATTGATTCTGAGCAATATAAATGAGTGTAGTGAAAGCCCAAATTGCGCATTTAGTGTATTTTCATGCATATCAAGATTAATGCTGATTCTTATGTAAATTGATGTGTAGAATCATGTAGTCTCATTTAAGTGATTCTGAGCAATATAAATGAGTGTAGTGAAAGCCCGAAAATTGCGCATTTAGTGTATTTTCATGCATATCAAGATTAATGCTGATTCTTATGTAAATTGATGTAGCAGAATCATATGGTCTCATTTTAAATTAGTTCGACAATATAAATGAGTGTAGTGAAAGCCCGAAAATTGCGCATTTAGTGTATTTTCATGCATATCAAGATTAATGCTGATTCTTGTAAATTGATGTGTATAATCATATGGTCTCATTTTAAATTGATTCTGAGCAATATAAATGAGTGTAGTGAAAGCCCGAAAATTGCGCATTTAGTGTCTATTTTCATGCATATCCGAATAAATGCTGATTCTTATGTAAATTGATGTGTAGAATCATATGGTCGCATTTTAAAATTGATTCTGAGCAATATAAATGAGTGTAGTGAAAGCTGAAAATTGCGCATTTAGTGTATTTTCATGCATATCAAAATTAATGCTGATTCTTATGTAAATTGATGTGTAGAATCATATGGTCTCATTTAATATTGATTCTGAGCAATATAAATGAGTGTACTGAAAGCCCGAAAATTGCGCATTTAGTGTATTTTCATGCATATCAAGATTAATGCTGATTCTTATGTAAAATGACGTGTAGAATCATATGGTGCTTATTTAAAATTGATTCTGAGCAAAATAAATGACTGTAGTAGAAAACCAAAAGAATTGCGCATTTAGTGTATTTTCATGCATATCAAGATTAATGCTGATTCTTATGTAAATTGATGTGTAGAATCATATGGTCGAATTTGAAATTGATTCTGAGCAAAATAAATGAGTGTAGTGAAAGCCCGAAAATTGCGCATTTAGTGTATTTTCATGCATATCATGATTAATGCTGATTCTTATGTAAATTTGTCTGTAGAATCATATGGTCGCATTTAAATTGATTCAGAGCAATATAAATGAGTGTACTGAAAAGAGATCGAAAATTGCGCATTTGGTGTATTTTCATGCATATCAAGATTAATGCTGATTCTTATGTAAATTGTTGTGTATAATCATATGGTCTCATTTTAAATTGATTCTGAGCAATATAAATGAGTGTAGTGAAAGCACGAAAATTGCGCATTTAGTGTATTTTCATGCATATCAAGATTAATGCTGATTTTATGTAAATTGATGTGTAGAATCATATGGTCGCATTTAAAATTGATTCTGAGCAATATAAATGAGTGTAGAGAAAGCCCGAAAATTGCGCATTTAGTGTATTTTCATGCATATCAAGATTAATGCTGATTCTTATGTAAATTGATGTGTAGAATCATATGGTCTCATTTAATATTGATTCTGAGCAATATAAATGAGTGTAGTGAAAGCCCGAAAATTGCGCATTTAGTGTATTTTCATGCATATCAAGATTAATGCTGATGCTTATGTAAATTGATGTGTAGAATCATATGGTCTTATTTAAAATTGATTCTGAGCAAAATAAATGAGTGTAGTGAAAGCCCGAAAATTGCGCATTTAGTGTATTTTCATGCATATCAAGATTAATGCTGATTCTTATGTAAATTGATGTGTAGAATCATATGGTTTCAGTTAAAATTGATTCTGAACAATATAAATGAGTGTAGTGAAAGCCCGAAAATTGCGCATTTAGTGTATTTTCATGCATATCAAGATTAATGCTGATTCTTATGAAAATTTGTGTGTAGAATCATATGGTCGCATTTAAAATTGATTCAGAGCAATATAAATGAGTGTACTGAAAGTCCGAAAATTGCGCATTTAGTGTATTTTCATGCATATCAAGATTAATGCTGATTCTTATGTAAATTGATGTGTAGAATCATATGGTCTCATTTAAAATTGATTCTGAGCAATATAAATGAGTGTAGTGAAAGCACGAAAATTGCGCATTTAGTGTATTTTCATGCATATCAAGATTAATGCTGATTCTTATGTAAATTGATGTGTAGAATCATATGGTCTCATTTTAAATTGATTCAGAGCAATATAAATGAGTGTAGTGAAAGCCCGAAATTTGTGCATTTAGTGTATTTTCATGCATATCAAGATTAATGCTGATTCTTATGTAAATTGATGTGTAGAATCATATGGTCTCATTTTAAATTGATTCTGAGCAATATAAATGAGTGTAGTGAAAGACAGAAAATTGCGCATTTAGTGTATTTTCATGCATATCAAGATTAATGCTGATTCTTATGTAAATTGATGTGTAGAATCATATGGTCGCATTTAAAATTGATTCTGAGCAAAATAAATGACTGTAGTGAAAGCCCGAAAATTGCGCATTTAGTGTATTTTCATGCATATCAAGATTAATGCTGATTCTTATGTAAATTGATGTGTAGAATCATATGGTCGAATTTAAAATTGATTCTGAGCAAAATAAATGAGTGTAGTGAAAGCCCGAAAATTGCGCATTTAGTGTATTTTCATGCATATCATGATTAATGCTGATTCTTATGTAAATTTGTGTGTAGAATCATATGGTCGCATTTAAAATTGATTCAGAGCAATATAAATGAGTGTACTGAAAGTCCGAAAATTGCGCATTTGGTGTATTTTCATGCATATCAAGATTAATGCTGATTCTTATGTAAATTGTTGTGTATAATCATATGGTCTCATTTTAAATTGATTCTGAGCAATATAAATGAGTGTAGTGAAAGCACGAAAATTGCGCATTTAGTGTATTTTCATGCATATCAAGATTAATGCTGATTCTTATGTAAATTGATGTGTAGAATCATATGGTCGCATTTAAAATTGATTCTGAGCAATATAAATGAATGTAGAGAAAGCCCGAAAATTGCGCATTTAGTGTATTTTCATGCATATCAAGATTAATGCTGATTCTTCTGTAAATTGATGTGTAGAATCATATGGTCTAATTTAATATTGATTCTGAGCAATATAAATGAGTGTAGTGAAAGCCCGAAAATTGCGCATTTAGTGTATTTTCATGCATATCAAGATTAATGCTGATTCTTATGTAAATTGATGTGTAGAATCATATGGTCTTATTTAAAATTGATTCTGAGCAAAATAAATGAGTGTAGTGAAAGCCCGAAAATTGCGCATTTAGTGTATTTTCATGCATATCAAGATTAATGCTGATTCTTATGTAAATTGATGTGTAGAATCATATGGTCTCATTTTAAATTGATTCAGAGCAATATAAATGAGTGTAGTGAAAGCCCGAAATTTGTGCATTTAGTGTATTTTCATGCATATCAAGATTAATGCTGATTCTTATGTAAATTGATGTGTAGAATCATATGGTCTCATTTTAAATTGATTCTGAGCAATATAAATGAGTGTAGTGAAAGCCCGAAAATTGCGCATTTAGTGTATTTTCATGCATATCAAGATTAATGTGATTCTTATGTAAATTGATGTGTAGAATCATATGGTCGCATTTAAAATTGATTCTGAGCAATATAAATGAGTGTAGTGAAAACCCGAAAATTGCGCATTTAGTGTATTTTCATGCATATCTAGATTAACGCTGATTCTTATGTAAATTGATGTGTAGAATCATATGGTCGCATTTAAAATTGATTCTGAGCAATATAAATGAGTGTAGTGAAAGCCCGAAAATTGCGCATTTAGTGTATTTTCATGCATATCAAGATTAATGCTGATTCTTATGTAAATTGATGTGTAGAATCATATGGTCTCATTTAAAATTGATTCTGAGCAATATAAATGAGTGTAGTGAAAGCCCGAAAATTGCGCATTTAGTGTATTTTCATGCATATCAAGATTAATGATGATTCTTATGTAAATTGATGTGTAGAATCATATGGTCTCATTTTAAATTGATTCAGAGCAATATAAATGAGTGCAGTGAAAGCCAGAAAATTTCGCATTTAGTGTATTTTCATGCATATCAAGATTAATGCTGATTCTTATGTAAATTGATGTGTATAATCATATGGTCTCATTTTAAATTGATTCTGAGCAATATAAATGAGTGTAGTGAAAGCCCGAAAATTGCGCATTTAGTGTATTTTCATGCATATCAAGATTAATGCTGATTCTTATGTAAATTGATGTGTAGAATCATATGGTCGCATTTTAAATTGATTCTGAGCAATATAAATGAGTGTAGTGAAAGCCCCAAAATTGCGCATTTAGTGTATTTTCATGCATATCAAGATTAATGCTGATTCTTATGTAAATTGATGAGTAGAATCATATGGTCGCATTTAAAATTGATTCTGAGCAATATAAATGAGTGTAGTGAAAGCCCGAAAATTGCGCATTTAGTGTATTTTCATGCATATCAAGATTAATGCTGATTCTTATGTAAATTGATGTGTAGAATCACATGGTCGCATTTAAAATTGATTCTGAGCAAAATAAATGAGTGTAGTGAAAGCCCGAAAATTGCGCATTTAGTGTATTTTCATGCATATCTAGATTAATGCTGATTCTTATGTAAATTGATGTGTAGAATCATATGGTTTCAGTTAAAATTGATTCTGAGCAATATAAATGAGTGTAGTGAAAGCCCGAAAATTGCGCATTTAGTGTATTTATATGCATATCAAGATTAATGCTGATTCTTATGTAAATTGATGTGTAGAATCATATGGTCGCATTTAAAATTGATTCTGAGCAAAATAAATGAGTGTAGTGAAAGCCCGAAAATTGCGCATTTAGTGTATTTTCATGAATATCAAGATTAATGCTGATTCTTATGTAAATTGATGTGTAGAATCATATGGTCGCATTTATTATTGATTCAGAGCAATATAAATGAGTGTAGTGAAAGCCCGAAAATTGCGCATTTAGTGTATTTTCATGCATATCAAGATTAATGCTGATTCTTATGTAAATTGATGTGTAGAATCATATGGTCTCATTTTAAATTTATTCAGAGCAAAATAAATGAGTGTAATGAAAGCCCGAAAATTGCGCATTTAGTGTATTTTCATGCATATCGAGATTAATGTTGATTCTTATGTAAATTGATGTGTAGAATCATATGGTCGCATTTAAAATTGATTCTGAGCAATATAAATGAGTGTAGTGAAAGCCCGAAAATTGCGCATTTAGTGTATTTTCATGCATATCAAGATTAATGCTGATTCTTATGTAAATTGATGTGTAGAATCATATGGTCGCATTTAAAATTGATTCTGAGCAATATAAATGAGTGTAGTGAAAGCCCAAAAATTGCGCATTTAGTGTATTTTCATGCATATCAAGATTAATGCTGATTCTTATGTAAATTGATGTGTAGATTCACATGGTCGCATTTAAAATTGATTCTGAGCAAAATAAATGAGTGTAGTGAAAGCCCGAAAATTGCGCATTTAGTGTATTTTCATGCATATCAAGATTAATGCTGATTCTTATGTAAATTGATGTGTAGAATCATATGGTTTCAGTTAAAATTGATTCTGAGCAATATAAATGAGTGTAGTGAAAGCCCGAAAATTGCGCATTTAGTGTATTTATATGCATATCAAGATTAATGCTGATTCTTATGTAAATTGATGTGTAGAATCATATGGTCGCATTTAAAATTGATTCTGAGCAAAATGAATGAGTGTAGTGAAAGCCCTATAATTGCGCATTTAGTGTATTTTCATGCATATCAAGATTAATGCTGATTCTTATGTAAATTGATGTGTAGAATCATATGGTTTCATTTAAAATTGATTCTGAGCAATATAAATGAGTGTAGTGAAAGCCCGAAAATTGCGCATTTAGTGTATTTTCATGCATATCAAGATTAATGCTGATTCTTATGTAAATTGATGTGTAGAATCATATGGTCTCATTTTAAATTTATTCAGAGCAAAATAAATGAGTGTAATGAAAGCCCGAAAATTGCGCATTTAGTGTATTTTCATGCATATCGAGATTAATGTTGATTCTTATGTAAATTGATGTGTAGAATCATATGGTCGCATTTAAAATTGATTCTGAGCAATATAAATGAGTGTAGTGAAAGCCCGAAAATTGCGCATTTAGTGTATTTTCATGCATATCAAGATTAATGCTGATTCTTATGTAAATTGATGTGTAGAATCATATGGTCGCATTTAAAATTGATTCTGAGCAATATAAATGAGTGTAGTGAAAGCCCAAAAATTGCGCATTTAGTGTATTTTCATGCATATCAAGATTAATGCTGATTCTTATGTAAATTGATGAGTAGAATCATATGGTTTCATTTAAAATTGATTCTGAGCAATATAAATGAGTGTAGTGAAAGCCCGAAAATTGCGCATTTAGTGTATTTTCATGCATATCAAGATTAATGCTGATTCTTATGTAAATTGATGTGTAGAATCATATGGTCGCATTTTAAATTGATTCTGAGCAATATAAATGAGTGTAGTGAAAGCCCGAAAATTGCGCATTTAGTGTATTTTCATGCATATCAAGATTAATGCTGATTCTTATGTAAATTGAAGTGTAGAATCATATGGTCGCATTTAAAATTGATTCTGAGCAATATAAATTAGTCTGCTGAAAGCCCGAAAATTGCGCATTTAGTGTATTTTCATGCATATCAAGATTAATGCTGATTCTTATGTAAATTGATGTGTAGAATCATATGGTTTCATTTAAAACTGATTCTGAGCAATATAAATGAGTGTAGTGAAAGCCCGACAATTGCGCATTTAGTGTATTTTCATGCATAACAAGATTAATGCTGATTCTTATGTAAATTGATGTGTAGAATTATATGGTCGCATTTAAAATTGATCCTGAGCAAAATAAATGAGTGTAGTGAAAGCCCGAAAATTGCGCATTTAGTGTATTTTCATGCATATCAAGATTAGTGCTGATTCTTATGTAAATTGATGTGTAGAATCATATGGTCTCATTTAAAATTGATTCAGAGCAATATAAATGAGTGTAGTGAAAGCCCGAAAATTGCGCATTTAGTGTATTTTCATGCATATCAAGATTAATGCTGATTCTTATGTAAATTGATGTGTAGAATCATATGGTCTCATTTTAAATTGATTCAGAACAAAATAAATGAGTGTAATGAAAGCCCGAAAATTGCGCATTTAGTGTATTTTCATGCATATCGAAATTAATGTTGATTCTTATGTAAATTGATGTGTAGAATCATATGGTCGCATTTAAAATTGATTCTGAGCAATATAAATGAGTGTAGTGAAAGCCCGAAAATTGCGCATTTAGTGTATTTTCATGCATATCAAGATTAATGCTGATTCTTATGTAAATTGATGTGTAGAATCATATGGTCGCATTTAAAATTGATTCTGAGCAATATAAATGAGTGTAGTGAAAGCCCGAAAATTGCGCATTTAGTGTATTTTCATGCATATCAAGATTAATGCTGATTCTTATGTAAATTGATGGGTAGAATCATATGGTCTCATTTTAAATTGATTCAGAGCAATATAAATGAGTGTAGTGAAAGCCCGAAAATTGCGCATTTAGTGTATTTTCATGCATATCAAGATTAATGCTGATTCTTATGTAAATTGATGTGTAGAATCATATGGTCGCATTTAAAATTGATTCTGAGCAATATAAATGAGTGTACTGAAAGCCCGAAAATTGCGCATTTAGTTTATTTATATGCATATCAAGATTAATGCTGATTCTTATGTAAATTGATGTGTAGAATCATATGGTCGCATTTAAAATTGATTCTGAGCAATATAAATGAGTCTGCTGAAAGCCCGAAAATTGCGCATTTAGTGTATTTTCATGCATATCAAGATTAATGCTGATTCTTATGTAAATTGATGTGTAGAATCATATGGTTTCATTTAAAACTGATTCTGAGCAATATAAATGAGTGTAGTGAAAGCCCGACAATTGCGCATTTAGTGTATTTTCTTGCATAACAAGATTAATGCCGATTCTTATGTAAATTGATGTGTAGAATCATATGGTCGCATTTAAAATTGATCCTGAGCAAAATAAATCAGTGTAGTGAAAGCCCGAAAATTGCGCATTTAGTGTATTTTCATGCATATCAAGATTAATGCTGATTCTTATGAAAATTGATGTGTAGAATCATATGGTCGCATTTAAAATTGATTCTGAGCCAAATAAATGAGTGTAGTGAAAGTCCGAAAATTGCGCATTTAGTGTATTTTCATGCATATCAAGATTAATCATGATTCTTATGTAAATTGATGTGTAAAATCATATGGTCTCATTTAAAATTGATTCTGAGCAATATAAATGAGTGTACTGAAAGCCCGAAAATTGCGCATTTTATGTATTTTCATGCATATCAAGATTAATGCTGATTCTTATGTAAATTGATGTGTAGAATCATATGGTCGCATTTTAAATTGATTCTGAGCAATATAAATGAGTGTAGTGAAAGCCCGAAAATTGCGCATTTAGTGTATTTTCATGCATATCAAGATTAATGCTGATTCTTATGTAAATTGATGTGTAGAATCATATGGTCTCATTTAAAATTGATTCAGAGCAATATAAATGAGTGTAGTGAAAGCCCGAAAATTGCGCATTTAGTGTATTTTCAAGCATATCAAGATTAATGCTGATTCTTATGTAAATTGATGTGTAGAATCATATGGACTCATTTAAAATTGATTCTGAGCAATATAAATGAGTGTAGTGAAAGCCCGAAAATTGCGCATTTAGTGTATTTTCATGCATATCAAGATTAATCTGATTTTTAATGTAAATTGAATGTAGAATCATATGGTCGCATTTAAAATTTTTATTCTGAGCAAAATAAATTGAGTGTAGTGAAAGTCCGAAAATTGCGCATTTAGTGTATTTTCATGCATATCAAGATTAAAATGCTTGATCCTTAGTAAATTGATGTGTAGAATCAAAATAAATGGTCGCATTTCAAATTGATTCTGAGCAAAATAAATGAGTGTAAAGTGGCCCGAAAATTGCGCATTTAGTGTATTTTCATGCATATCAAGATTAATGCTGATTCTTATGTAAATTGATGTGTAGAATCATATGGTCGCATTTAAAATTGATTCTGAGCAATATAAATGAGTGTAGTGAAAGCCCGAAATTGCGCATTTAGTGTATTTTCATGCATATCAAGATTAATGCTGATTCTTATGTAAATTGATGTGTAGAATCATATGATCTCATTTAAAATTGATTCAGAGCAATATAAATGAGTGTAGTGAAAGCCCGAAAATTGCGCATTTAGTGTATTTTCAAGCATATCAAGATTAATGCTGATTCTTATGTAAATTGATGTTTAGAATCATATGGTCTCATTTAAAATTGATTCTGAGCAATATAAATGACTGTAGTGAAAGCCCGGAAATTGCGAATTTAGTGTATTTTCATGCATATCAAGATTAATGCTGATTCTTATGTAAATTGATGTGTAGAATCATATGGTCGCATGTAAAATTGATTCTGAGCAATATAAATGAGTGCAGTGAAATCCCGAATATTGCGCATTTAGTGTATTTTCATTCATATCAAGATTAATGCTGATTCTTATGTAAATTGATGTGTAGAATCATATGGTCTCATTTAAAATTGATTCTGAGCAATATAAATGACTGTAGTGAAAGCCCGAAAATTGCGAATTTAGTGTATTTTCATGCATATCAAGATTAATGCTGATTCTTATGTAAATTGATGTGTAGAATCATATGGTCGCATTTAAAATTGATTCTGAGCAATATAAATGAGTGTAGTGAAAGCCCGAAAATTGCGCATTTAGTGTATTTTCATTCATATCAAGATTAATGCTGATTCTTATGTAAATTGATTTGTAGAATCATATGGTCTCATTAAAAATTGATTCTGAGCAAAATAAATGAGTGTAGTGAAAGCCAGAAAATTGCGCATTTAGTGTATTTTCAAGCATATCAAGATTAATGCTGATTCTTATGTAAATTGATGTGTAGAATCATATGGTCTCAGTTAAAATTGATTCTGAGCAATATAAATGACTGTAGTGAAAGCCCGAAAATTGCGCATTTAGTGTATTTTCATTCATATCAAAATTAATGCTGATTCTTATGTAAATTGATGTGTAGAATCATATGGTCTCATTTAAAATTGATTCTGAGCAATATAAATGACTGTAGTGAAAGCCCGAAAATTGCGCATTTAGTGTATTTTCATCCATATCAAGATTAATGCTGATTCTTATGTAAATTGATGTGTAGAATCATATGGTCGCATTTAAAATTGATTCTGAGCAATATAAATGAGTGTAGTGAAAGCCCGAAAATTGCGCATTTAGTGTACTTTCATTCATATCAAGATTAATGCTGATTCTTATGTAAATTGATGTGTAGAATCATATGGTCGCATTTGAAATTGATTCTGAGCGATATAAATGAGCGTAGTGAAAGCTCGAAAATTGCGCATTTAGTGTATTTTCATGCATATCAAGATTAATGCTGATTCTTATGTAAATTGATGTTCAGAATCATATGGTCGCATTTAAAATTGATTCTGAGCAATATAAATAAGTGTAGTGAAAGCCCGAATATTGCGCATTTAGTGTATTTTCATGCATATCAAGATTAATGCTGATTCTTATGTAAATTGATGTGTAGAATCATATGGTCTCATTTCAAATTGATTCAGAGAAATATAAATGAGTGTAGTGAAAGCCCGAAATTGCGCATTCAGTGTATTTTCTTGCATATCAAGATTAATGCTGATTCTTATGTAAATTGATGTGTAGAATCATATGGTCTCATTTAAAATTGATTCTGAGCAAAATAAATGAGTGTTGTGAAAGCCCGAAAATTGCGCATTTAGTGTATTTTCATGCATATCAAGATTAATGCTGATTCTTATGTAAATTGATGTTCAGAATCATATGGTCGCATTTAAAATTGATTCTGAGCAATATAAATGAGTGTAGTGAAAACCCGAAAATTGCGCATTTAGTGTATTTTCATGCATATCAAGATTAATGCTGATTCTTATGTAAATTGATGTGTAGAATCATATGGTCTCATTTTAAATTGATTCTGAGCAATATAAATGAGTGTAGTGAAACCCCGAAATTGCGCATTTAGTGTATTTTCATGCATATCAAGATTAATGCTGATTCTTATGTAAATTGATGTGTAGAATTATATGGTCTCATTTAGAATTGATTCAGAGCAATATAAATGAGTGTAGTGAAAGCCCGAAAATTGCGCATTTAGTGTATTTTCATGCATATCAAGATTAATGCTGATTCTTATGTAAATTGATGTGTAGAATCATATGGTCGCATTTAAAATTGATTATGAGCAATATAAATGAGTGTAGTGAAAGCCCGAAAATTGCGCATTTAGTGTATTTTCATGCATATCAAGATTAATGCTGATTCTTATGTAAATTGATGTGTAGAATCATATGGTCTCATTTAAAATTGATTCAGAGCAATATAAATGAGTTTGGTGAAAGCTCGAAAATTGCGCATTTAGTGTATTTTCATGCATATATAGAGTAATGATGATTCTTATGTAAATTTATGTATAGAATCATATGGTCTCATTTAAAATTGATTCAGAGCAATATAAATGAGTGTAGTGAAAGCCCGAAAATTGCGCATTTAGTGTATTTTCATGCATACCAAGATTAATGCTGATTCTTATGTAAACTGATGTGTAGAATCATATGGTCTCATTTAAATTGATTCTGAGCGAAATAAATGAGTGTAGTGAAAGCTCGAAATTTGCGCATTTAGTGTATTTTCATGCATATCAAGATTAATGATGATTCTTATGTAAATTGATGTGTAGAATCATATGGTCTCATTTAAAATTGATTCTGAGCAATATAAATGAGTGTAGTAGAAGCCCGAAAATTGCGCATTTAGTGTATTTTCATGCATATCAAGATTAATGCTGATTCTTATGTAAATTGATGTGTAGAATCATATGGTCCCATTTAAAATTGATTCTGAGCAATATAAATGAGTGTAGTGAAAGCCCGAAATTGCGCATTTAGTGTATTTTCATGCATATCAAGATTAATGCTGATTCTTATGTAAATTGATGTGTAGAATCATATGGTCTCATTTAAAATTGATTCAGAGCAATATAAATGAGTGTAGTGAACGCCCGAAAATTGCGCATTATTGTATTTTCATGCATATCAAGATTAATGCTGATTCTTATGTAAATTGATGTTTAGAATCATATGGTCGCATTTAAAATTGATTCTGAGCAATATAAATGAGTGTAGTGAAAGCTCGAAAATTGCGCATTTAGTGTATTTTCATGCATATCAAGATTAATGCTGATTCTTATGTAAATTGATGTGTAGAATCATATGGTCTCATTTAAAATTGATTCAGAGCAATATAAATGAGTGTAGTGAAAGCCCGAAAATTGCGCATTTAGTGTATTTTCATGCATATCAAGATTAATGCTGATTCTTATGTAAATTGATGTGTAGAATCATATGGTCTCATTTTAAATTGATTCAGAGCAATATAAATGAGTGTAGTGAAAGCCCGAAAATTGCGCATTTAGTGTATTTTCATGCATATCAAGATTAATGCTGATTCTTATGTAAATTGATGTGTAGAATCATATGGTCTCATTTTAAATTGATTTAGAGCAATATAAATGAGTGTTGTGAAAGCCCGAAAATTTCGCATTTAGTGTATTTTCATGCATACCAAGATTAATGCTGATACTTATGTAAATTGATGTGTAGAATCATATGGTCTCATTTAAAATTGATTCAGAGCAATATAAATGAGTGTAGTGAAAGCCCGAAAATTGCGCATTTAGTGTATTTTCATGCATATCAAGATTAATGCTGATTCTTATGTAAATTGATGTGTAGAATCATATGGTCGCATTTAAAATTGATTCTGAGCAATATAAATGAGTGTAGTGAAAGCTCGAAAATTGCGCATTTAGTGTATTTTCATGCATATCAAGATTAATGCTGATTCTTATGTAAATTGATGTGTAGAATCATATGGTCGCATTTAAAATTGATTCTGAGCAATATAAATGAGTGTAGTAGAAGCCCGAAAATTGCGCATTTAGTGTATTTTCATGCCTATCAAGATTAATGCTGATTCTTATGTAAATTGATGTGTAGAATCATATGGTCCCATTTAAAATTGATTCTGAGCAATATAAATGAGTGTAGTGAAAGCCCGAAATTGCGCATTTAGTGTATTTTCATGCATATCAAGATTAATGCTGATTCTTATGTAACTTGATGTGTAGAATCATATGGTCTCATTTAAAATTGATTCAGAGCAATGTAAATGAGTGTAGTGAATGCCCGAAAATTGCGCATTATTGTATTTTCATGCATATCAAGCTTAATGCTGATTCTTATGTAAATTGATGTGTAGAATCATATGGTCGCATTTAAAATTGATTCTGAGCAATATAAATGAGTGTAGTGAAAGCTCGAATATTGCGCATTTAGTGTATTTTCATTCATATCAAGATTAATGCTGAGTCTTATGTAAATTGATGTGTAGAATCATATGGTCTCATTTAAAATTGATTCAGAGCAATATAAATGAGTGTAGTGAAAGCCCGAAAATTGCGCATTTAGTGTATTTTCATGCATATCAAGATTAATGCTGATTCTTATGTAAATTGATGTGTAGAATCATATGGTCGCATTTAAAATTGATTCTGAGCAATATAATTGAGTGTAGTTAAAGCTCGAAAATTGCGCATTTAGTGTATTTTCATGCATACCAAGATTAATGCTGATTCTTATGTAAATTGATGTGTAGAACCATATGGTCGCATTTAAAATTCATTCAGAGCAATATAAATGAGTGTAGTGAAAGCTCGAATATTGCGCATTTAGTGTATTTTCATGCATATCAAGATTAATGCTGATTCTTATGTAAATTGATGTGTAGAATCATATGGTCTCATTTAAAATTGATTCAGAGCAATATAAATGAGTGTAGTGAAAGCCCGAAAATTGCGCATTTAGTGTATTTTCATGCATACCAAGATTAATGCTGATTCTTATGTAAACTGATGTGTAGAATCATATGGTCTCATTTAAATTGATCCTGAGCGAAATAAATGAGTGTAGTGAAAGCTCGAAATTTGCGCATTTAGTGTATTTTCATGCATATCAAGATTAATGATGATTCTTATGTAAATTTATGTGTAGAATCATATGGTCTCATTTAAAATTTATTCTGAGCAATATAAATGAGTGTAGTGAAAGCTCGAAGAGTGCACTTGTTTAGTGTATTTTCATGCATATCAAGATTAATGCTGATTCTTATGTAAATTGATGTGTAGAATCATATGGTCACTTTTAAAATTGATTCTGGGCAATATAAATGAGTGTAGTAGAAGCCCGAAAATTGCGCATTTAGTGTATTTTCATGCATATCAAGATTAATGCTGATTCTTATGTAAATTGATGTGTAGAATCATATGGTCCCGACTGAAATTGATTCTGAGCAATATAAATGAGTGTAGTGAAAGCCCGAAATTGCGCATTTAGTGTATTTTCATGCATATCAAGATTAATGCTGATTCTTATGTAAATTGATGTGTAGAATCATATGGTCTTATTTAAAATTGATTCAGAGCAATAAAAATGAGTGTAGTGAACGCCCGAAAATTGCGCATTATTGTATTTTCATGCATATCAAGATTAATGCTGATTCTTATGTAAATTGATGTGTAGAATCATATGGTCGCATTTAATTGATTCTGAGCAATATAATTAGTGTAGTGAAAGCTCGAAAATTGCGCATTTAGTGTATTTTCATGCATACCAAGATTAATGCTGATTCTTATGTAAATTGATGTGTAGAATCATATGGTCGCATTTAAAATTCATTCAGAGCAATATAAATGAGTGTAGTGAAAGCTCGAATATTGCGCATTTAGTGTATTTTCATGCATATCAAGATTAATGCTGATTCTTATGTAAATTGATGTGTATAATCATATGGTCTCATTTAAAATTGATTCAGAGCAATATAAATGAGTGTAGTGAAAGCCCGAAAATTGCGCATTTAGTGTATTTTCATGCATACCAAAATTAATACTGATTCTTATGTAAATTGATGTGTAGAATCATATGGTCGCATTTAAAATTGATTCTGAGCAATATAAATGAGTGTAGTGAAAGCCCGAAATTGCGCATTTAGTGTATTTTCATGCATATCAAGATTAATGCTGATTCTTATGTAAATTGATGTGTAGAATCATATGGTCTCATTTTAAATTGATTTAGAGCAATATAAATGAGTGTTGTAATGAAAATTGCGCAATTAGTGTATTTTCCTTGCATGCAAGATTAATGCTGATTCTTATAGCAAATTGATGTGTAGAATCATATGGTCTCATTAAAATTGATTCAGGTAAATATAAATGAGTGTAGTGAAAGCCCGAAAATTGCGCATTTAGTGTATTTTCATGCATATCAAGATTAATGCTGATTCTTATATGTAAATTGGTGTGTAGAATCATATGGTCGCATTTAAAATTGATTCTGAGCAATATAAATGAGTGTAGTGAAAGCTCGAAAATTGCGCATTTAGTGTATTTTCATGCATATCAAGATTAATGCTGATTCTTATGTAAATTGATGTGTAGAATCATATGGTCGCATTTGAAATTGATTCTGAGCAACATAAATGAGTGTAGTAGAAGCCCGAAAATTGCGCATTTAGTGTATTTTCATGCATATCAAGATTAATGCTGATTCTTATGTAAATTGATGTGTAGAATCATATGGTCCCATTTAAAATTGATTCTGAGCAATATAAATGAGTGTAGTGAAAGCCCGAAATTGCGCATTTAGTGTATTTTCATGCATATCAAAGATTATTTTGATTCTTATGTAAATTGATGTGTAGAATCATATGGTCTCATTTAAAATAGATTCAGAGCAATATAAATGAGTGTAGTGAATGCCCGAAAATTGCGCATTATTGTATTTTCATGCATATCAAGATTAATGCTGATTCTTATGTAAATTGATGTGTAGAATCATATGGTCGCATTTAAAATTGATTCTGAGCAATATAAATGAGTGTAGTAAAGCTCGAAAATTGCGCATTTAGTGTATTTTCATTCATATCCAAGATTAATACTGATTCTTATGTAAATTGATGTGTAGAATCGTATGGTCTCATTTTAAATTGATTCAGAGCAATATAAATGAGTGTAGTGAAAGCCCGAAAATTGCGCATTTAGTGCCTTTTTCATGCATATCAAGATTAATGCTGATTCTTATGTAAATTGATGTGTAGAATCATATGGTCGCATTTAAAATTGATTCTGAGCAATATAATTGAGTGTAGTTAAAGCTCGAAAATTGCGCATTTAGTGTATTTTCATGCATACCAAGGTGTACTGATTCTTATGTAAATTGATGTGTAGAACCATATGGTCGCATTTAAAATTCATTCAGAGCAATATAAATGAGTGTAGTGAAAGCAAGATATTGCGCATTTAGTGTATTTTCATGCATATCAAGATTAATGCTGATTCTTGTAAATTGATGTGTAGAATCATATGGTCTCATTTGAAATTGATTCAGAGCAATATAAATGAGTGTAGTGAAAGCCCGAAAATTCGCATTTAGTGTATTTTCATGCATACCAAGATTAATGCTGATTCTTATGTAAACTGATGTGTAGAATCATATGGTCTCATTTAAATTGATCCTGAGCGAAACTAAATGAGTGTAGTAGAGAAAACTCGAAATTTGCATTTAGTGTATTTTCATGCATATCAAGATTAATGATGATTCTTATGTAAATTTATGTGTAGAATCATATGGTCTCATTTAAAATTTATTCTGAGCAATATAAATGAGTGTAGTGAAAGCTCGAAAATTGCGCATTTAATTCTTAATTTTCATGCATATCAAGATTAATGCTGATTCTTATGTAAATTGATGTGTAGAATCATATGGTCGCATTTAAAATTGATTCTGGGCAATATAAATGAGTGTAGTAGAAGCCCGAAAATTGCGCATTTAGTGTATTTTCATGCATATCAAGATTAATGCTGATTCTTATGTAAATTGATGTGTAGAATCATATGGTCCCATTTTAAAATTGATTCTGAGCAATATAAATGAGTGTAGTGAAAGCCCGAAATTGCGCATTTAGTGTATTTTCATGCATATCAAGATTAATGCTGATTCTTATGTAAATTGATGTGTAGAATCATATGGTCTTATTTAAAATTGATTCAGAGCAATAAAAATGAGTGTATTGAACGCCCGAAAATTGCGCATTATTGTATTTTCATGCATATCAAGATTAATGCTGATTCTTATGTAAATTGATGTGTAGAATCATATGGTCGCATTTAAAATTGATTCTGAGCAATATAATTGAGTGTAGTGAAAGCTCGAAAAAATTGCGCATTTAGTGTATTTTCATGCATACCAAGATTAATGCTGATTCTTATGTAAATTGATGTGTAGAATCATATGGTCGCATTTAAAATTCATTCAGAGCAATATAAATGAGTGTAGTGAAAGCTCGAATATTGCGCATTTAGTGTATTTTCATGCATATCAAGATTAATGCTGATTCTTATGTAAATTGATGTGTATATCCATATGGTCTCATTTAAAATTGATTCAGAGCAATATAAATGAGTGTAGTGAAAAGCGAAAATTGCGCATTTAGTGTATTTTCATGCATACCAAAATTAATGCTGATTCTTATGTAAATTGATGTGTAGAATCATATGGTCGCATTTAAAATTGATTCTTGACAATATAAATGAGTGTAGTGAAAGCCCGAAATTGCGCATTTAATTATTTTCATGCATATCAAGATTAATGCTGATTCTTATGTAAATTGATGTGTAGAATCATATGGTCTCATTTAAAATTGATTTAGAGCAATATAAATGAGTGTTGTGAAAACCCGAAAATTACGCAATTAGTGTATTTTCATGCATACCAAGATTAATGCTGATTCTTATGTAAATTGATGTGTAGAATCATATGGTCTCATTTAAAATTGATTCAGAGCAATATAAATGAGTGTAGTGAAAGCCGAAAATTGCGCATTTAGTGTATTTTCATGCATATCAAGATTAATGCTGATTCTTATGTAAGAATTGATGTGTAGAATCATATAGTCGCATTTAAAATTGATTCTGAGCAATATAAATGAGTAGTGAAAGCTCGAAAATTGCGCATTTAGTGTATTTTCATGCATATCAAGATTAATGCTGATTCTTGTAAATTGATGTGTAGAATCATATGGTCGCATTTGAAATTGATTCTGAGCAACATAAATGAGTGTAGTAGAAGCCCGAAAATTGCGCATTTAGTGTATTTTCATGCATATCAAGATTAATGCTGATTCTTATGTAAATTGATGTGTAGAATCATATGGTCCCATTTTAAATTGATTCTGAGCAATATAAGTAGGTGTAGTGAAAGCCCGAAATTGCACATTTAGTGTATTTTCATGCATATCAAGATTAATGCTGATTCTTATGTAAATTGATGTGTAGAATCATATGGTCTCATTTAAAATAGATTCAGAGCAATATAAATGAGTGTAGTGAATGCCCGAAAATTGCGCATTATTGTATTTTCATGCATATCAAGATTAATGCTGATTCTTATGTAAATTGATGTGTAGAATCATATGGTCGCATTTAAAATTGATTCTGAGCAATATAAATAGTGTAGTAAAGCTCGAAAATTGCGCATTTAGTGTATTTTCATTCATATCAAGATTAATGCTGATTCTTATGTAAATTGATGTGTAGAATCATATGGTCTCATTTAAATTGATTCAGAGCAATATAAATGAGTGTAGTGAAAACCCGAAAATTGCGCATTTAGTGTATTTTCATGCATATCAAGATTAATGCTGATTCTTATGTAAATTGATGTGTAGAATCATATGGTCTCATTTAAAATTGATTCAGAGCAATATAAATGAGTGTAGTGAAAGCCCGAGAATTGCGCATTTAGTGTATTTTCATACATACCAAAATTAATGCTGATTCTTATGTAAATTGATGTGTAGAATCATATGGTCGCATTTAAAAAATTGATTCTGAGCAATATAAATGAGTGTAGTGAAAGCCCGAAATTGCGCATTTAGTGTATTTTCATGCATATCAAGATTAATGCTGATTCTTATGTAAATTGATGTAGAATCATATGGTCTCATTTTAAATTGATTTAGAGCAATATAAATGAGTGTTGTGAAAGCCCGAAAATTGCGCAATTAGTGTATTTTCATGCATACCAAGATTAATGCTGATTCTTATGTAAATTGATGTGTAGAATCATATGGTCTCATTTAAAATTGATTCAGAGCAATATAAATGAGTGTAGTGAAAGCCCGAAAATTGCGCATTTAGTGTATTTTCATGCATATCAAGATTAATGCTGATTCTTATGTAAATTGATGTGTAGAATCATATGGTCGCATTTAAAATTGATTCTGAGCAATATAAATGAGTGTAGTGAGAAAACGAAAATTGCGCATTTAGTGTATTTTCATGCATATCAAGATTAATGCTGATTCTTATGTAAATTGATGTGTAGAATCATATGGTCGCATTTGAAATTGATTCTGAGCAACATAAATGAGTGTAGTAGAAGCCCGAAAATTGCGCATTTAGTGTATTTTCATGCATATCAAGATTAATGCTGATTCTTATGTAAATTGATGTGTAGAATCATATGGTCCCATTTAAAATTGATTCTGAGCAATATAAATGAGTGTAGTGAAAGCCCGAAATTGCGCATTTAGTGTATTTTCATGCATATCAAGATTAATGCTGATTCTTATGTAAATTGATGTGTAGAATCATATGGTCTCATTTAAAATAGATTCAGAGCAATATAAATGAGTGTAGTGAATGCCCGAAAATTGCGCATTATTGTATTTTCATGCATATCAAGATTAATGCTGATTCTTATGTAAATTGATGTGTAGAATCATATGGTCGCATTTAAAATTGATTCTGAGCAATATAAATGAGTGTAGTAAAGCTCGAAAATTGCGCATTTAGTGTATTTTCATTCATATCAAGATTAATGCTGATTCTTATGTAAATTGATGTGTAGAATCATATGGTCTCATTTTAAATTGATTCAGAGCAATATAAATGAGTGTAGTGAAAGCCCGAAAATTGCGCATTTAGTGTATTTTCATGCATATCAAGATTAATGCTGATTCTTATGTAAATTGATGTGTAGAATCATATGGTCTCATTTAAAATTGATTCAGAGCAATATAAATGAGTGTAGTGAAAGCCCGAGAATTGCGCATTTAGTGTATTTTCATGCATACCAAAATTAATGCTGATTCTTATGTAAATTGATGTGTAGAATCATATGGTCGCATTTAAAATTGATTCTGAGCAATATAAATGAGTGTAGTGAAAGACCGAAATTGCGCATTTAGTGTATTTTCATGCATATCTAGATTAATGCTGATTCTTATGTAAATTGATGTGTAGAATCATATGGTCTCATTTTAAATTTATTTAGAGCAATATAAATGAGTGTAGTGAAAGCCCGAAAATTGCGCATTTAGTGTATTTTCATGCATACGAAGATTAATGCTGATTCTTATGTAAAATGATGTGTAGAATCATATGGTCTCATTTAAAATTGATTCAGAGCAATATAAATGAGTGTAGTGAAGCCCGAAAATTGCGCATTTAATGTATTTTCATGCAAATCAAGATTAATGCTGATTCTTATGTAAATTGATGTGTAGAATCATATGGTCGCATTTAAAATTGATTCTGAGCAATATAAATGAGTGTAGTGAAAGCTCGAAAATTGCGCATTTAGTGTATTTTCATGCATATCAAGATTAATGCTGATTCTTATGTAAATTGATGTGTAGAATCATCTGGTCTCATTTAAAATTGATTCAGAGCAATATAAATGAGTGTAATGAAACCCCGTATATTGCGCATTTAGTGTATTTTCATGCATACCAAGATTAATGCTGATTCTTATGTAAATTGATGTGTAGAATCATATGGTCGCATTTAAAATTGATTCTGAGCAATATAAATGAGTGTAGTAGAAGCTCGAAAATTGCGCATTTAGTGTATTTTCATGCATACCAAGATTAATGGTGATTCTTATGTAAATTGATGTGTAGAATCATATGGTCTCATTTAAAATTGGTTCAGAGCAATATAAATGAGTGTAGTGAAAGCCCGAAAATTGCGCATTTAGAGTATTTTCATGCATATCAAGATTAATGCTGATTCTTATGTAAATTGATGTGTAGAATCATATGGTCGCATTTTAAATTGATTCAGAGCAATATAAATGAGTGTAGTGAAAGCCCGAAAATTGCGCATTTAGTGTATTTTCATGCATATCAAGATTAATGCTGATTCTTATGTAAATTGACGTGTAGAATCATATGGTCTCATTTTAAATTGATTCAGAGCAATATAAATGAGTGTAGTGAAAGCCCGAAAATTGCGCATTTAGTGTATTTTCATGCATATCAAGATTAATGCTGATTCTTATGTAAATTGGTGTGTAGAATCATATGGTCTCATTTAAAATTGTTTCAGAGCAATATAAATGAGTGTAGTGAAAGCCCGAAAATTGCGCATTTAGTGTATTTTCATGCATACCAAAATTAATGCTGATTCTTATGTAAATTGATGTGTAGAATCACATGGTCGCATTTAAAATTGATTCTGAGCAATATAAATGAGTGTAGTGAAAGCTCGAAAATTGCGCATTTAGTGTATTTTCATGCATATCAAGATTAATGCTGATTCTTATGTAAATTGATGTGTAGAATCATATGGTCTCATTTAAAATTGATTCAGAGAAATATAAATGATTGTAGTGAAAGCCCGAAAATTGCGCATTTAGTGTATTTTCATGCATATCAAGATTAATGCTGATTCTTATGTAAATTGACGTGTAGAATCATATGGTCTCATTTTAAATTGATTCAGAGCAATATAAATGAGTGTATTGAAAGCCCGAAAATTGCGCATTTAGTGTATTTTCATGCATATCAAGATTAATGCTGATTCTTATGTAAATTGATGTGTAGAATCATATGGTCTCATTTAAAATTGATTCAGAGCAATATAAATGAGTGTAGTGAAAGCCCGAAAATTGCGCATTTAGTGTATTTTCATGCATACCAAAATTAATGCTGATTCTTATGTAAATTGATGTGTAGAATCATATGGTCGCATTTAAAATTGATTCTGAGCAATATAAATGAGTGTAGTGAAAGCTCGAAAATTGCGCATTTAGTGTATTTTCATGCATATCAAGATTAATGCTGATTCTTATGTAAATTGATGTGTAGAATCATATGGTCTCATTTAAAATTGATTCAGAGAAATATAAATGAGTGTAGTGAAAGCCCGAAAATTGCGCATTTAGTGTATTTTCATGCATACCAAGATTAATGCTGATTCTTATGTAAATTGATGTGTAGAATCATATGGTCTCATTTAAAATTGATTCTGAGCAAAATAAATGAGTGTAGTGAAAGCTCGAAATTTGCGCATTTAGTGTATTTTCATGCATATCAAGATTAATGCTGATTCTTATGTAAATTGATGTGTAGAATCATATGGTCGCATTTAAAATTGATTCAGAGCAATATAAATGAGTGTAGTGAAAGCTCGAAAATTGCGCATTTTGTGTATTTTCATGAATATCAAGATTAATGCTGATTCTTATGTAAATTGATGTGTAGAATCATATGGTCTCATTTCAAATTGATTCAGAGCAATATAAATGAGTGTAGTGAAAGCCCGAAAATTTCGCATTTAGTGTATTTTCATGCATACCAAGATTAATGCTGATTCTTATGTACATTGATGTGTAGAATCATATGGTCTCATTTAAAATTGATTCAGAGCAATATAAATGAGTGTAGTGAAAGCCCGAAAATTGCGCATTTAGTGTATTTTCATGCATATCAAGATTAATGCTGATTCTTATGTAAATTGATGTGTAGAATCATATGGTCGCATTTAAAATTGATTCTGAGCAATATAAATGAGTGTAGTGAAAGCTCGAAAATTGCGCATTTTGTGTATTTTCATGCATATCAAGATTAATGCTGATTCTTATGTAAATTGATGTAGAAGCATATGGTCTCATTTAAAATTGTTTCAGAGCAATATAAATGAGTGTAGTGAAAGCCCGAAAATTACGCATTTAGTGTATTTTCATGCATACCAAGATTAATGCTGATTCTTATGTAAATTGATGTTTAGAATCATATGGTCTCATTTAAAATTGATTCTGAGCAAAATAAATGAGTGTAGTGAAAGCTCGAAATTTGCGCATTTAGTGTATTTTCATGCATATCAAGATTAATGCTGATTCTTATGTAAATTGATGTGTAGAATCATATGGTCTCATTTAAAATTGATTCTGAGCAATATAAATGAGTGTAGTGAAAGCTCGAAAATTGCGCATTTAGTGTATTTTCATGCATATCAAGATTAATGCTGATTCTTATGTAAATTGATGTGTAGAATCATATGGTCGCATTTAAAATTGATTCTGTGCAATATAAATGAGTGTAGTGAAAGCTCGAAAATTGCGCATTTAGTGTATTTTCATGCATATCAAGATTAATGCTGATTCTTATGTAAATTGATGTGTAGAATCATATGGTCACATTTAAAATTGATTCAGATCAATATAAATGAGTGTAGTGAAAGCCCGAAAATTGCGCATTTAGTGTATTTTCATGCATATCAAGATTAATGCTGATTCTTATGTAAATTGATGTGTAGAATCATATGGTCTCATTTTAATTTGATTCAGAGCAATATAAATGAGTGTAGTCAAAGCCCGAAAATTGCGCATTTAGTGTATTTTCATGCATATCAAGATTAATGCTGATTCTTATGTAAATTGATGTGTAGAATCATATGGTCGCATTTAAAATTGATTCTGAGCAATATAAATGAGTGTAGTGAAATCTCGAAAATTGCGCATTTAGTGTATTTTCATGCATATCAAAATTAATGCTGATTCTTATGTAAATTGATGTGTATAATCATATGGTCTCATTTAAAATTGATTCAGAGCAATATAAATGAGTGTAGTGAAAGCCCGAAAATTGCGCATTTAGTGTATTTTCATGCATACGAAGATTAATGCTGATTCTTATGTAAATTGATGTGTAGAATCATATGGTCTCATTTAAAATTGATTCTGAGCAAAATAAATGAGTGTAGTGAAAGCACGACAATTGCGCATTTAGTGTATTTTCATGCATATCATGATTAATGCTGATTCTTATGTAAATTGATGTGTAGAATCATATGGTCTCATTTAAAATTGATTCAGAGCAATATAAATGTGTGTAGTGAAAGCTCGAAAATTGCGCATTTAGTGTATTTTCATGCATATCAAGATTAATGCTGATTCTTATGTAAATTGATGTGTAGAATCATATGGTCGCATTTAAAATTGATTCTGAGCAATATAAATGAGTGTAGTGAAAGCCCGAAAATTGCGCATTTAGTGTATTTTCATGCATATCAAGATTAATGATGATTCTTATGTAAATTTTTGTGTAGAATCATATGGTCGCAATTAAAATTGATTCTGAGCAATATAAATGACTGTAGTGAAATCCCGAAATTGCGCATTTGGTGTATTTTCATGCATATCAAGATTAATGCTGATTCTTATGTAAATTGATGTGTAGAATCATACGGTCTCATTTTAAATTGATTCAGAGCAATATAAATGAGTGTAGTGAAAGCCCGAATATTGCGCATTTAGTGTATTTTCATGCATATCAAGAGTAATGCTGATGCTTATGTAAATTGATGTGTAGAATCATATGGTCGCATTTAAAATTGATTCTGAGCAAAATAAATGATTGTAGTGAAAGCCCGAAAGTTGCGCATTTAGTGTATTTTCATGCATATCAAGATTAATGCTGATTCTTATGTAAATTGATGTGTATAATCATATGGTCTCATTTTAAATTGATTCTGAGCAATATAAATGAGTGTAGTGAAAGCCCGAAAATTGCGCATTAATGTATTTTCATGCATATCAAGATTAATGCTGATTCTTATATAAATTGATGTGTAGAATCATATGGTCGCATTTAAAATTGATTCTGAGCAATATAAATGAGTGTAGTGAAAGCCCGAAAATTGCGCATTTAGTGTATTTTCATGCATACCAAGATTAATGCTGATTCTTATGTAAATTGATGTGTAGAATCATATGGTCTCATTTAAAATTGATTCTGAGCAAAATAAATGAGTGTAGTGAAAGCACGAAAATTGCGCATTTAGTGTATATTCATGCATATCAAGATTAATGCTGATTCTTATGTAAATTGATGTGTAGAATCATATGGTCGCATTTAAAATTGATTCTGAGCAATATAAATGAGTGTAGTGAAAGCTCGAAAATTGCGCATTTAGTGTATTTTCATGCATATCAAGATTAATGCTGATTCTTATGTAAATTGATGTGTAGAATCATATGATCACATTTAAAATTGATTCAGATCAATATAAATGAGTGTAGTGAAAGCCCGAAAATTGCGCATTTAGTGTATTTTCATGCATATCAAGATTAATGCTGATTCTTATGTAAATTGATGTGTAGAATCATATGGTCGCATTTAAAATTGATTCTGAGCAATATAAATGAGTGTAGTGAAAGCTCGAAAATTGCGCATTTAGTGTATTTTCAAGCATATCAAGATTAATGCTGATTCTTATGTAAATTGATGTGTAGAATCATATGGTCTCATTTAAAATTGATTCAGAGCAATATAAATGAGTGTAGTGAAAGCCCGAAAATTGCGCATTTAGTGTATTTTCATGCATACCAAGATTAATGCTGATTCTTATGTAAATTGATGTGTAGAATCATATGGTCTCATATTAAATTGATTATGAGCAAAATAAATGAGTGTAGTGAAAGCACGAAAATTGCGCATTTAGTGTATTTTCATGCATATCATGATTAATGCTGATTCTTATGTAAATTGATGTGTAGAATCATATGGTCTCATTTAAAATTGATTCAGAGCAATATAAATGAGTTTAGTGAAAGCCCGAAAATTGCGCATTTAGTGTATTTTCATGCATATCAAGATTAATGCTGATTCTTATGTAAATTGATGTGTAGAATCATATGGTCGCATTTAAAATTGATTCTGAGCAATATAAATGAGTGTAGTGAAAGCTCGAAAATTGCGCATTTAGTGTATTTTCATGCGTATCAAGATTAATGCTGATTCTTATGTAAATTGATGTGTAGAATCATATGGTCTCATTTAAACTTGATTCAGAGCAATATAAATGAGTGTAGTGAAAGCCCGAAAATTGCGCATTTAGTGTATTTTCATGCATATCAAGATTAATGCTGATTCTTATGTAAATTGATGTGTAGAATCATATGGTCGCATTTAAAATTGATTCTGAGCAATATAAATGAGTGTAGTGAAAGCTCGAAAATTGCGCATTTAGTGTATTTTCATGCATATCAAGATTAATGCTGATTCTTATGTAAATTGATGTGTAGAATCATATGGTCGCATTTAAAATTGATTCTGAGCAATATAAATGAGAGTAGTGAAAGCTCGAAAATTGCGCATTTAGTGTATTTTCATGCATATCAAGATTAGTGCAGATTCTTATGTAAAATGATGTGTAGAATCATATGGTCTCATTTAAAATTGATTCAGAGCAATATAAATGAGTGTAGTGAAAGCCCGAAAATTGCGCATTTAGTGTATTTTCATGCATACCAAGATTAATGCTGATTCTTATGTAAATTGATGTGTAGAATCATATGGTCTCATTTAAAATTGATTCTGAGCAAAATAAATGAGTGTAGTGAAAGCACGAAAATTGCGCATTTAGTGTATATTCATGCATATCAAGATTAATGCTGATTCTTATGTAAATTGATGTGTAGAATCATATGGTCGCATTTAAAATTGATTCTGAGCAATATAAATGAGTGTAGTGAAAGCTCGAAAATTGCGCATTTAGTGTATTTTCATGCATATCAAGATTAATGCTGATTCTTATGTAAATTGATGTGTAGAATCATATGGTCACATTTAAAATTGATTCAGATCAATATAAATGAGTGTAGTGAAAGCCCGAAAATTGCGCATTTAGTGTATTTTCATGCATATCAAGATTAATGCTGATTCTTATGTAAATTGATGTGTAGAATCATATGGTCTCATTTTAAATTGATTCTGAGCAATATAAATGAATGTAGTGAAATCTCGAAAATTGCGCATTTAGTGTATTTTCATGCATATCAAAATTAATGCTGATTCTTATGTAAATTGATGTGTAGAATCATATGGTCTCATTTTAAATTGATTCAGAGCAATATAAATGAGTGTAGTGAAAGCCCGAAAATTGCGCATTTAGTGTATTTTCATGCATACGAAGATTAATGCTGATTCTTATGTAAATTGATGTGTAGAATCATATGGTCTCATTTAAAATTGATTCAGAGCAATATAAATGAGTGTAGTGAAAGCTCGAAAATTGCGCATTTAGTGTATTTTCATGCATATCAAGATTAATGCTGATTCTTATGTAAATTGATGTGTAGAATCATATGGTCGCATTTAAAATTGATTCTGAGCAATATAAATGAGTGTAGTGAAAGCCCGAAAATTGCGCATTTAGTGTATTTTCATGCATATCAAGATTAATGATGATTCTTATGTAAATTTATGTGTAGAATCATATGGTCGCAATTAAAATTGATTCTGAGCAATATAAATGTGTGTAGTGAAAGCCCGAAATTGCGCATTAATGTATTTTCATGCATATCAAGATTAATGCTGATTCTTATGTAAATTGATGTGTAGAATCATATGGTCGCATTTAAAATTGATTCTGGGCAATATAAATGAGTGTAGTGAAAGCTCGAAAATTGCGCATTTAGTGTATTTTCATGCATATCAAGATTAATGCTGATTCTTATGTAAATTGATGTGTAGAATCATATGGTCTCATTTAAAATTGATTCAGAGCAATATAAATGAGTGTAGTGAAAGCCCGAAAATTGCGCATTTGGTGTATTTTCATGCATATCAAGATTAATGCTGATTCTTATGTAAATTGATGTGTAGAATCATACGGTCTCATTTTAAATTGATTCAGAGCAATATAAATGAGTGTAGTGAAAGCCCGAATATTGCGCATTTAGTGTATTTTCATGCATATCAAGAGTAATGCTGATGCTTATGTAAATTGATGTGTAGAATCATATGGTCGCATTTAAAATTGATTCTGAGCAATATAAATGAGAGTAGTGAAAGCTCGAAAATTGCGCATTTAGTGTATTTTCATGCATATCAAGATTAGTGCAGATTCTTATGTAAAATGATGTGTAGAATCATATGGTCTCATTTAAAATTGATTCAGAGCAATATAAATGAGTGTAGTGAAAGCCCGAAAATTGCGCATTTAGTGTATTTTCATGCATACCAAGATTAATGCTGATTCTTATGTAAATTGATGTGTAGAATCATATGGTCTCATTTAAAATTGATTCTGAGCAAAATAAATGAGTGTAGTGAAAGCACGAAAATTGCGCATTTAGTGTATATTCATGCATATCAAGATTAATGCTGATTCTTATGTAAATTGATGTGTAGAATCATATGGTCGCATTTAAAATTGATTCTGAGCAATATAAATGAGTGTAGTGAAAGCTCGAAAATTGCGCATTTAGTGTATTTTCATGCATATCAAGATTAATGCTGATTCTTATGTAAATTGATGTGTAGAATCATATGATCACATTTAAAATTGATTCAGATCAATATAAATGAGTGTAGTGAAAGCCCGAAAATTGCGCATTTAGTGTATTTTCATGCATATCAAGATTAATGATGATTATGTAAATTGATGTGTAGAATCATATGGTCTCATTTAAATTGATTCAGAGCAATATAAATGAGTGTAGTGAAAGCCCGAAAATTGCGCATTTAGTGTATTTTCATGCATATCCAAGATTAATGCTGATTCTTATGTAAATTGATGTGTAGAATCATATGGTCGCATTTAAAATTGATTCTGAGCAATATAAATGAGTGTAGTGAAAGCTCGAAAATTGCGCATTTAGTGTATTTTCAAGCATATCAAGATTAATGCTGATTCTTATGTAAATTGATGTGTAGAATCATATGGTCTCATTTAAAATTGATTCAGATAATATAAATGAGTGTAGTGAAAGCCCGAAAATTGCGCATTTAGTGTATTTTCATGCATACCAAGATTAATGCTGATTCTTATGTAAATTGATGTGTAGAATCATATGGTCTCATTTAAAATTGATTATGAGCAAAATAAATGAGTGTAGTGAAAGCACGAAAATTGCGCATTTAGTGTATTTTCATGCATATCATGATTATTGCTGATTCTTATGTAAATTTATGTGTAGAATGATATGGTCTCATTTAAAATTGATTCAGAGCAATATAAATGAGTTTAGTGAAAGCCCGAAAATTGCGCATTTAGTGTATTTTCATGCATATCAAGATTAATGCTGATTCTTATGTAAATTGATGTGTAGAATCATATGGTCGCATTTAAAATTGATTCTGAGCAATATAAATGAGTGTAGTGAAAGCTCGAAAATTGCGCATTTAGTGTATTTTCATGCGTATCAAGATTAATGCTGATTCTTATGTAAATTGATGTGTAGAATCATATGGTCTCATTTAAACTTGATTCAGAGCAATATAAATGAGTGTAGTGAAAGCCCGAAAATTGCGCATTTAGTGTATTTTCATGCATATCAAGATTAATGCTGATTCTTATGTAAATTGATGTGTAGAATCATATGGTCGCATTTAAAATTGTTTCTGAGCAATATAAATGAGTGTAGTGAAAGCTCGAAAATTGCGCATTTAGTGTATTTTCATGCATATCAAGATTAATGCTGATTCTTATGTAAATTGATGTGTAGAATCATATGGTCTCATTTAAAATTGATTCAGAGCAATATAAATGAGTGTAGTGAAAGCCCGAAAATTGCGCATTTAGTGTATTTTCATGCATATCAAGATTAATGCTGATTCTTATGTAAATTGATGTGTAGAATCATATGGTCTCATTTAAAATTGATTCAGAGCAATATATATGAGTGTAGTGAAAGCCCGAAAACTGCGCATTTACTGTATTTTCTTACATATCAAGATTAATGCTGATTCTTATGTAAATTGATGTGTAGAATCATATGGTCTCATTTAAAATTGATTCAGAGCAATATAAATGACTGTAGTGAAAGCCCGAAAATTGCGCATTTAGTGTATTTTCATGCATACCAAGATTAATGCTGATTCTTATGTAAATTGATGTGTAGAATCATATGGTCTCATTTAAAATTGATTCTGAGCAAAATAAATGAGTGTGGTGAAAGCACGAAAATTGCGCATTTAGTGTATTTTCATGCATATCAAGATTAATGCTGATTCTTATGTAAATTGATGTGTAGAATCATATGGTCTCATTTAAAATTGATTCAGAGCAATATAAATGAGTGTAGTGAAAGCCCGAAAATTGCGCATTTAGTGTATTTTCATGCATATCAAGATTAATGCTGATTCTTATGTAAATTGATGTGTAGAATCATATGGTCGCATTTAAAATTGATTCTGAGCAATATAAATGAGTGTAGTGAAAGCTCGAAAATTGCGCATTTAGTGTATTTTCATGCATATCAAGATTAATGCTGATTCTTATGTAAATTGATTTGTAGAATCATATGGTCTCATTTAAAATTGATTCAGAGCAATATAAATGAGTGTAGTGAAAGCCCGAAAATTGCGCATTTAGTGTATTTTCATGCATACCAAGATTAATGCTGATTCTTATGTAAATTGATGTGTAGAATCATATGGTCTCATTTAAAATTGATTCTGAGCAAAATAAATGAGTGTAGTGAAAGCACGAAAATTGCGCATTTAGTGTATTTTCATGCATATCAAGATTAATGCTGATTCTTATGTAAATTGATGTGTAGAATCATATGGTCGCATTTAAAATTGATTCTGAGCAATATAAATGTGTGTAGTGAAAGCTCGAAAATTGCGCATTTAGTGTATTTTCATGCATATCAAGATTAATGCTGATTCTTATGTAAATTGATGTATAGAATCATATGGTCACATTTAAAATTGATTCAGATCAATATAAATGAGTGTAGTGAAAGCCCGAAAATTGCGCATTTAGTGTATTTTCATGCATATCAAGATTAATGCTGATTCTTATGTAAATTGATGTGTAGAATCATATGGTCGCATATAAAATTGATTCTGAGCAATATAAATGAGTGTAGTGAAAGCTCGAAAATTGCGCATTTAGTGTATTTTCAAGCATATCAAGATTAATGCTGATTCTTATGTAAATTGATGTGTAGAATCATATGGTCTCATTTAAAATTGATTCAGAGCAATATAAATGAGTGTAGTGAAAGCCCGAAAATTGCGCATTTAGTGTATTTTCATGCCTACCAAGATTAATGCTGATTCTTATGTAAATTGATGTGTAGAATCATATGGTCTCATTTAAAATTGATTCTGAGCAAAATAAATGAGTGTAGTGAAAGCACGAAAATTGCGCATTTAGTGTATTTTCATGCATATCATGATTAATGCTGATTCTTATGTAAATTGATGTGTAGAATCATATGGTCTCATTTAAAATTGATTCAGAGCAATATAAATGAGTTGAGTGAAAGCCCGAAAATTGCGCATTTAGTGTATTTTCATGCATATCAAGATTAATGCTGATTCTTATGTAAATTGATGTGTAGAATCATATTGTCGCATTTAAAATTGATTCTGAGCAATATAAATGAGTGTAGTGAAAGCTCGAAAATTGCGCATTTAGTGTATTTTCATACGTATCAAGATTAATGCTGATTCTTATGTAAATTGATGTGTAGAATCATATGGTCTCATTTAAAATTGATTCAGAGCAATATAAATGAGTGTAGTGAAAGCCCGAAAATTGCGCATTTAGTGTATTTTCATGCATATCAAGATTAATGCTGATTCTTATGTAAATTGATGTGTAGAATCATATGGTCTCATTTAAAATTGATTCAGAGCAATATATATGAGTGTAGTGAAAGCCCGAAAACTGCGCATTTACTGTATTTTCATACATATCAAGATTAATGCTGATTCTTATGTAGATTGATGTGTAGAATCATATGGTCTCATTTAAAATTGATTCAGAGCAATATAAATGAGTGTAGTGAAAGCCCGAAAATTGCGCATTTAGTGTATTTTCATGCATACCAAGATTAATACTGATTCTTATGTAAATTGATGTGTAGAATCATATGGTCTCATTTAAAATTGATTCTGAGCAAAATAAATGAGTGTGGTGAAAGCACGAAAATTGCGCATTTAGTGTATTTTCATGGATATCAAGATTAATGCTGATTCTTATGTAAATTGATGTGTAGAATCATATGGTCTCATTTAAAATTGATTCAGAGCAATATAAATGAGTGTAGTGAAAGCCCGAAAATTGGGCATTTAGTGTATTTTCATGCATATCAAGATTAATGCTGATTTTTATGTAAATTGATGTGTAGAATCATATGGTCGCATTTAAAATTGATTCTGAGCAATATAAATGAGTGTAGTGAAAGCTCGAAAATTGCGCATTTAGTGTATTTTCATGCATATCAAGATTAATGCTGATTCTTATGTAAATTGATTTGTAGAATCATATGGTCTCATTTAAAATTGATTCAGAGCAATATAAATGAGTGTAGTGAAAGCCCGAAAATTGCGCATTTAGTGTATTTTCATGCATACCAAGATTAATGCTGATTCTTATGTAAATTGATGTGTAGAATCATATGGTCTCATTTAAAATTGATTCTGAGCAAAATAAATGAGTGTAGTGAAAGCACTAAAATTGCGCATTTAGTGTATTTTCATGCATATCAAGATTAATGCTGATTCTTATGTAAATTGATGTGTAGAATCATATGGTCGCATTTAAAATTGATTCTGAGCAATATAAATGTGTGTAGTGAAAGCTCGAATATTGCGCATTTAGTGTATTTTCATGCATATCAAGATTAATGCTGATTCTTATGTAAATTGATGTATAGAATCATATGGTCACATTTAAAATTGATTCAGATCAATATAAATGAGTGTAGTGAAAGCCCGAAAATTGCGCATTTAGTGTATTTTCATGCATATCAAGATTAATGCTGATTCTTATGTAAATTGATGTATAGAATCATATGGTCTCATTTTAAATTGATTCAGAGCAATATAAATGAGTGTAGTGAAAAGCCCGAAAATTGCGCATTTAGTGTATTTTCATGCATATCAAGATTAATGCTGATTCTTATGTAAATTGATGTGTAGAATCATATGGTCGCATATAAAATTGATTCTGAGCAATATAAATGAGTGTAGTGAAAGCTCGAAAATTGCGCATTTAGTGTATTTTCAAGCATATCAAGATTAATGCTGATTCTTATGTAAATTGATGTGTAGAATCATATGGTCTCATTTAAAATTGATTCAGAGCAATATAAATGAGTGTAGTGAAAGCCCGAAAATTGCGCATTTAGTGTATTTTCATGCCTACCAAGATTAATGCTGATTCTTATGTAAATTGATGTGTAGAATCATATGGTCTCATTTAAAATTGATTCTGAGCAAAATAAATGAGTGTAGTGAAAGCACGAAAATTGCGCATTTAGTGTATTTTCATGCATATCATGATTAATGCTGATTCTTATGTAAATTGATGTGTAGAATCATATGGTCTCATTTAAAATTGATTCAGAGCAATATAAATGAGTTTAGTGAAAGCCCGAAAATTGCGCATTTAGTGTATTTTCATGCATATCAAGATTAATGCTGATTCTTTTGTAAATTGATGTGTAGAATCATATGGTCGCATTTAAAATTGATTCTGAGCAATATAAATGAGTGTAGTGAAAGCTCGAAAATTGCGCATTAATGTATTTTCATGCGTATCAAGATTAATGATGATTCTTATGTAAATTGATGTGTAGAATCATATGGTCTCATTTAAAATTGATTCAGAGCAATATAAATGAGTGTAGTGAAAGCCCGAAAATTGCGCATTTATTGTATTTTCATGCATATCAAGATTAATGCTGATTCTTATGTAAATTGATGTGTAGAATCATATGGTCGCATTTAAAATTGATTCTGAGCAATATAAATGAGTGTAGTGAAAGCTCGAAAATTGCGCATTTAGTGTATTTTCATGCATATCAAGATTAATGCTGATTCTTATGTAAATTGATGTGTAGAATCATATGGTCTCATTTAAAATTGATTCAGAGCAATATAAATGAGTGTAGTGAAAGCCCGAAATTTGCGCATTTAGTGTATTTTCATGCATATCAAGATTAATGCAGATTCTTATGTAAATTGATGTGTAGAACCATATGGTCTCATTTTAAATTGATTCAGAGCAATATAAATGAGTGTAGTGAAAGCCCGAAAACTGCGCATTTACTGTATTTTCATACATATCAAGATTAATGCTGATTCTTATGTAAATTGATGTGTAGAATCATATGGTCGCATTTAAAATTGATTCTGAGCAATATAAATGAGTGTAGTGAAAGCTCGAAAATTGCGCATTTAGTGTATTTTCATGCATATCAAGATTAATGCTGATTCTTATGTAAATTGATGTGTAGAATCATATGGTCACATTTAAAATTGATTCAGATCAATATAAATGAGTGTAGTGAAAGCCCGAAAATTGCGCATTTAGTGTATTTTCATGCATATCAAGATTAATGCTGATTCTTATGTAAATTGATGTGTAGAATCATATGGTCTCATTTTAAATTGATTCAGAGCAATATAAATGAGTGTAGTGAAAGCCCGAAAATTGCGCATTTAGTGTATTTTCATGCATATCAAGATTAATGCTGATTCTTATGTAAATTGATGTGTAGAATCATATGGTCGCATTTAAAATTGATTCTGAGCAATATAAATGAGTGTAGTGAAATCTCGAAAATTGCGCATTTAGTGTATTTTCATGCATATCAAGATTAATGCTGATTCTTATGTAAATTCATGAGTAGAATCAAATGGTCGCAATTCAAATTGATTCAGAGCAATATAAATGAGTGTAGTGAAAGCCCGAAAATTGCGCATTTAGTGTATTTTCATGCATACCAAGATTAATGCTGATTCTTATGTAAATTGATGTGTAGAATCATATGGTCTCATTTAAAATTGATTCTGAGCAAAATAAATGAGTGTAGTGAAAGCACGAAAATTGCGCATTTAGTGTATTTTCATGCATATCATGATTAATGCTGATTCTTATGTAAATTAATGTGTAGAATCATATGGTCTCATTTAAAATTGATTCAGAGCAATATAAATGAGTGTAGTGAAAGCTCGAAAATTGCGCATTTAGTGTATTTTCATGCATATCAAGATTAATGCTGATTCTTATGTAAATTGATGTGTAGAATCATATGGTCGCATTTAAAATTGATTCTGAGCAATATAAATGAGTGTAGTGAAATCTCGAAAATTGCGCATTTAGTGTATTTTCATGCATATCAAGATTAATGCTGATTCTTATGTAAATTGATGTGTAGAATCATATGGTCTCATTTAAAATTGATTCAGAGCAATATAAATGAGTGTAGTGAAAGCCCGAAAATTGCGCATTTAGTGTATTTTCATGCATACCAAGATTAATGCTGATTCTTATGTAAATTGATGTGTAGAATCATATGGTCTCATTTAAAATTGATTCTGAGCAAAATAAATGAGTGTAGTGAAAGCACGAAAATTGCGCATTTAGTGTATTTTCATGCATATCATGATTAATGCTGATTCTTATGGAAATTAATGTGTAGAATCATATGGTCTCATTTAAAATTGATTCAGAGCAATATAAATGAGTGTAGTGAAAGCTCGAAAATTGCGCATTTAGTGTATTTTCATGCATATCAAGATTAATGCTGATTCTTATGTAAATTGATGTGTAGAATCATATGGTCTCATTTAAAATTGATTCAGAGCAATATAAATGAGTGTAGTGAAAGCCCGAAAACTGCGCATTTACTGTATTTTCAAACATATCAAGATTAATGCTGATTCTTATGTAAATTGATGTGTAGAATCATATGGTCGCATTTAAAATTGATTCTGAGCAATATAAATGAGTGTAGTGAAAGCTCGAAAATTGCGCATTTAGTGTATTTTCATGCATATCAATATTAATGCTGATTCTTATGTAAATTGATGTGTAGAATCATATGGTCACATTTAAAATTGATTCAGATCAATATAAATGAGTGTAGTGAAAGCCCGAAAATTGCGCATTTAGTGTATTTTCATGCATATCAAGATTAATGCTGATTCTTATGTAAATTGATGTGTAGAATCATATGGTCTCATTTTAAATTGATTCAGAGCAATATAAATGAGTGTAGTGAAAGCCCGAAAATTGCGCATTTAGTGTATTTTCATGCATATCAAGATTAATGCTGATTCTTATGTAAATTGATGTGTAGAATCATATGGTCGCATTTAAAATTGATTCTGAGCAATATAAATGAGTGTAGTGAAATCTCGAAAATTGCGCATTTAGTGTATTTTCATGCATATCAAGATTAATGCTGATTCTTATGTAAATTGATGTGTAGAATCATATGGTCTCATTTAAAATTGATTCAGAGCAATATAAATGAGTGTAGTGAAAGCCCGAAAATTGCGCATTTAGTGTATTTTCATGCATACCAAGATTAATGCTGATTCTTATGTAAATTGATGTGTAGAATCATATGGTCTCATTTAAAATTGATTCTGAGCAAAATAAATGAGTGTAGTGAAAGCACGAAAATTGCGCATTTAGTGTATTTTCATGCATATCATGATTAATGCTGATTCTTATGTAAATTGATGTGTAGAATCATATGGTCTCATTTAAAATTGATTCAGAGCAATATAAATGAGTGTAGTGAAAGCTCGAAAATTGCGCATTTAGAGTATTTTCATGCATATCAAGATTAATGCTGATTCTTATGTAAATTGATGTGTAGAATCATATGGTCGCATTTAAAATTGATTCTGAGCAATATAAATTAGTGTAGTGAAAGCCCGAAAATTGCGCATTTAGTGTATTTTCATGCATATCATGATTAATGATGATTCTTATGTAAATTGATGTGTAGAATCATATGGTCGCAATTAAAATTGATTCTGAGCAATATAAATGAGTGTAGTGAAAGCCCGAAATTGCGCATTTAGTGTATTTTCATGCATATCAAGATTAATGCTGATTCTTATGTAAATTGATGTGTAGAATCATATGGTCGCATTTAAAATTGATTCTGGGCAATATAAATGAGTGTAGTGAAAGCTCGAAAATTGCGCATTTAGTGTATTTTCATGCATATCAAGATTAATGCAGTTTCTTATGTAAATTGATGTGTAGAATCATATGGTCTCATTTAAAATTGATTCAGAGCAATATAAATGAGTGTAGTGAAAGCCCGAAAATTGCGCATTTAGTGTATTTTCATGCATATCAAGATTAATGCTGATTCTTATGTAAATTGATGTGTAGAATCATACGGTCTCATTTTAAATTGATTCAGAGCAATATAAATGAGTGTAGTGAAAGCCCGAATATTGCGCATTTAGTGTATTTTCATGCATATCAAGAGTAATGCTGATGCTTATGTAAATTGATGTGTAGAATCATAGGGTCGCATTTAAAATTGATTCTGAGCAATATAAATGAGAGTAGTGAAAGCTCGAAAATTGCGCATTTAGTGTATTTTCATGCATATCAAGATTAGTGCTGATTCTTATGTAAATTGATGTGTAGAATCATATGGTCTCATTTAAAATTGATTCAGAGCAATATAAATGAGTGTAGTGAAAGCCCGAAAATTGCGCATTTAGTGTATTTTCATGCATACCAAGATTCATGCTGATTCTTATGTAAATTGATGTGTAGAATCATATGGTCTCATTTAAAATTGATTCTGAGCAAAATAAATGAGTGTAGTGAAAGCACGAAAATTGCGCATTTAGTAGCTATTTTCATGCATATCAAGATTAATGCTAGGTTAACATATAAATTGATGTGTAGAATCATATGGTCGCATTTAAAATTGATTCTGAGCAATATAAATGAGTGTAAGTGAAAGCTCGAATATTGCGCATTTAGTGTATTTTCATGCATATCAAGATTAATGCTGATTCTTATGTAAATTGATGTGTAGAATCATATGGTCTCATTTAAAATTGATTCAGATCAATATAAATGAGTGTAGTGAAAAGCCAAAATTGCGCATTTAGTGTATTTTCATGCATATCAGAATTAATGCTGATTCTTATGTAAATTGATGTGTAGAATCATATGGTCTCATTTTAAATTGATTCAGAGCAATATAAATGAGTGTAGTGAAAGCCCGAAAATTGCGCATTTAGTGTATGTTCATGCATATCAAGATTAATGCTGATTCTTATGTAAATTGATGTGTAGAATCATATGGTCGCATTTAAAATTGATTCTGAGCAATATAAATGAGTGTAGTGAAAGCTGAAATTGCGCATTTAGTGTATTTTTTCAAGCATATCAAGATTAATGCTGATTCTTATGTAAATTGATGTGTAGAATCATATGGTCTCATTTAAAATTGATTCGACAATATAAATGAGTGTAGTGAAAGCCCGAAAATTACGCATTTGGTATATTACTCGTATACCAAGATTAATGCTGATTCTTATGTAAATTGATGTGTAGAATCATATGGTCTCATTTAAAATTGATTCTGAGCAAAATAAATGAGTGTAGTGAAAGCACGAAAATTGCGCATTTAGTGTATTTTCATGCATATCATGATTAATGCTGATTCTTATGTAAATTGATGTGTAGAATCATATGGTCTCATTTAAAATTGATTCAGAGCAATATAAATGAGTTTAGTGAAAACCCGAAAATTGCGCATTTAGTGTATTTTCATGCATATCAAGATTAATGCTGATTCTTATGTAAATTGATGTGTAGAATCATATGGTCGCATTTAAAATTGATTCTGAGCAATATAAATGAGTGTAGTGAAAGCTCGAAAATTGCGCATTTAGTGTATTTTCATGCGTATCAAGATTAATATGCTGATTCTTATGTAAATTGATGTGTAGAATCATATGGTCTCATGTAAAATTGATTTGAGAGCAATATAAATGAGTGTAGTGAAAGCCCGAAAATTGCGCATTTAGTGTATTTTCATGCATATCAAGATTAATGCTGATTCTTATGTAAATTGATGTGTAGAATCATATGGTCGCATTTAAATTGATTCTGAGCAATATAAATGAGTGTAGTGAAAGCTCGAAAATTGCGCATTTAGTGTATTTTCATGCATATCAAGATTAATGCTGATTCTTATGTAAATTGATGTGTAGAATCATATGGTCTCATTTAAAATTGATTCAGAGCAATATAAATGAGTGTAGTGAAAGCGAAAATTGCGCATTTAGTGTGATATTTTTTCATGCATATCAAGATTAATGCTGATTCTTATGTAAATTGATGTGTAGAATCATATGGTCTCATTTAAAATTGATTCTGAGCAAAATAAATGAGTGTGGTGAAAGCACGAAAATTGCGCATTTAGTGTATTTTCATGCATACCAAGATTAATGCTGATTCTTATGTAAATTGATGTGTAGAATCATATGGTCTCATTTAAAATTGATTCAGATCAATATAAATGAGTGTGATAAAAAGAAAACGAAAATTGCGCATTTAGTGTATTTTCATGCATATCAAGATTAATGCTGATTCTTATGTAAATTGATGTGTAGAATCATATGGTCTCATTTTAAATTGATTCAGAGCAATATAAATGAGTGTAGTGAAAGCCCGAAAATTGCGCATTTAGTGTATGTTCATGCATATCAAGATTAATGCTGATTCTTATGTAAATTGATGTGTAGAATCATATGGTCGCATTTAAAATTGATTCTGAGCAATATAAATGAGTGTAAGTGAAAGCTCGAAAATTGCGCATTTAGTGTATTTTCAAGCATATCAAGATTAATGCTGATTCTTATGTAAATTGATGTGTAGAATCATATGGTCTCATTTAAAATTGATTCAGAGCAATATAAATGAGTGTAGTGAAAGCCCGAAAATTGCGCATTTAGTGTATTTTCATGCATACCAAGATTAATGCTGATTCTTATGTAAATTGATGTGTAGAATCATATGGTCTCATTTAAAATTGATTCTGAGCAAAATAAATGAGTGTAGTGAAAGCACGAAAATTGCGCATTTAGTGTATTTTCATGCATATCATGATTAATGCTGATTCTTATGTAAATTGATGTGTAGAATCATATGGTCTCATTTAAAATTGATTCAGAGCAATATAAATGAGTTTAGTGAAAAGCCCGAAAATTGCGCATTTAGTGTATTTTCATGCATATCAAGATTAATGCTGATTCTTATGTAAATTGATGTGTAGAATCATATGGTCGCATTTAAAATTGATTCTGAGCAATATAAATGAGTGTAGTGAAAGCTCGAAAATTGCGCATTTAGTGTATTTTCATGCGTATCAAGATTAATGCTGATTCTTATGTAAATTGATCTGTAGAATCATATGGTCTCATGTAAAATTGATTCAGAGCAATATAAATGAGTGTAGTGAAAGCCCGAAAATTGCGCATTTAGTGTATTTTCATGCATATCAAGATTAATGCTGATTCTTATGTAAATTGATGTGTAGAATCATATGGTCGCATTTAAAATTGATTCTGAGCAATATAAATGAGTGTAGTGAAAGCTCGAAAATTGCGCATTTAGTGTATTTTCATGCATATCAAGATTAATGCTGATTCTTATGTAAATTGATGTGTAGAATCATATGGTCTCATTTAAAATTGATTCAGAGCAATATAAATGAGTGTAGTGAAAGCCCGAAAATTGCGCATTTAGTGTATTTTCATGCATATCAAGATTAATGCTGATTCTTATGTAAATTGATGTGTAGAATCATATGGTCTCATTTAAAATTGATTCTGAGCAAAATAAATGAGTGTGGTGAAAGCACGAAAATTGCGCATTTAGTGTATTTTCATGCATACCAAGATTAATGCTGATTCTTATGTAAATTGATGTGTAGAATCATATGGTCTCATTTAAAATTGATTCAGAGCAATATAAATGAGCGTGGTGAAAGCACGAAAATTGCGCATTTAGTGTATTTTCATGCATATCAAGATTAATGCTGATTCTTATGTAAATTGATGTGTAGAATCATATGGTCTCATTTAAAAATGATTCTGAGCAAAATAAATGAGTGTGGTGAAAGCACGAAAATTGCGCATTTAGTGTATTTTCATGCATATCAAGATTAATGCTGATTCTTATGTAAATTGATGTGTAGAATCATATGGTCTCATTTTAAATTGATTCAGAGCAATATAAATGAGTGTAGTGAAAGCCCGAAAATTGCGCATTTAGTGTATTTTCATGCATATCAAGATTAATGCTGATTCTTATGTAAATTGATGTGTAGAATCATATGGTCGCATTTAAAATTGATTCTGAGCAATATAAATGAGTGTAGTGAAAGCTCGAAAATTGCGCATTTAGTGTATTTTCAAGCATATCAAGATTAATGCTGATTCTTATGTAAATTGATATGTAGAATCATATGGTCTCATTTAAAATTGATTCAGAGCAATATAAATGAGTGTAGTGAAAGCCCGAAAATTGCGCATTTAGTGTATTTTCATGCATACCAAGATTAATGCTGATTCTTATGTAAATTGATGTGTAGAATCATATGGTATCATTTAAAATTGATTCTGAGCAAAATAAATGAGTGTAGTGAAAGCACGAAAATTGCGCATTTAGTGTATTTTCATGCATATCAAGATTAATGCTGATTCTTATGTAAATTGATGTGTAGAATCATATGGTCGCATTTAAAATTGATTCTGAGCAATATAAATGAGTGTAGTGAAAGCTCGAAAATTGCGCATTTAGTGTATTTTCATGCATATCAAGATTAATGCTGATTCTTATGTAAATTGATGTGTAGAATCATATGGTCACATTTAAAATTGATTCAGATCAATATAAATGAGTGTAGTGAAAGCCCCAAAATTGCGCATTTAGTGTATTTTCATGCATATCAAGATTAATGCTGATTCTTATGTAAATTGATGTGTAGAATCATATGGTCTCATTTAAAATTGATTCAGAGCAATATAAATGAGTGTAGTGAAAGCCCGAAAATTGCGCATTTAGTGTATTTTCATGCATATCAAGATTAATGCTGATTCTTATGTAAATTGATGTGTAGAATCATATGGTCGCATTTAAAATTGATTCTGAGCAATATAAATGAGTGTAGTGAAAGCTCGAAAATTGCGCATTTAGTGTATTTTCATGCGTATCAAGATTAATGCTGATTCTTATGTAAATTGATGTGTAGAATCATATGGTCTCATTTAAAATTGATTCAGAGCAATATAAATGAGTGTAGTGAAAGCCCGAAAATTGCGCATTTAGTGTATTTTCATGCATATCAAGATTAATGCTGATTCTTATGTAAATTGATGTGTAGAATCATATGGTCGCATTTAAAATTGATTCTGAGCAATATAAATGAGTGTAGTGAAAGCTCGAAAATTGCGCATTTAGTGTATTTTCATGCATATCAAGATTAATGCTGATCTTATGTAAATTGATATGTAGAACCATATGGTCTCATTTAAAATTGATTCAGAGCAATATAAATGAGTGTAGTGAAAGCCCGAAAATTGCGCATTTAGTGTATTTTCATGCATATCAAGATTAATGCTGATTCTTATGTAAATTGATGTGTAGAATCATATGGTCTCATTTAAAATTGATTCAGAGCAATATAAATGAGTGTAGTGAAAGCCCGAAAACTGCGCATTTACTGTATTTTCATACATATCAAGATTAATGCTGATTCTTATGTAAATTGATGTGTAGAATCATATGGTCTCATTTAAAATTGATTCAGAGCAATATAAATGAGTGTAGTGAAAGCCCGAAAATTGCGCATTTAGTGCATTTTCATGCATGCCAAGATTAATGCTGATTCTTATGTAAATTGATGTGTAGAATCATATGGTCTCATTTAAAATTGATTCTGAGCAAAATAAATGAGTGTGGTGAAAGCACGAAAATTGCGCATTTAGTGTATTTTCATGCATATCAAGATTAATGCTGATTCTTATGTAAATTGATGTGTAGAATCATATGGTCTCATTTAAAATTGATTCAGAGCAATATAAATGAGTGTAGTGAAAGCCCGAAAATTGCGCATTTAGTGTATTTTCATGCATATCAAGATTAATGCTGATTCTTATGTAAATTGATGTGTAGAATCATATGGTCGCATTTAAAATTGATTCTGAGCAATATAAATGAGTGTAGTGAAAGCTCGAAAATTGCGCATTTAGTGTATTTTCATGCATATCAAGATTAATGCTGATTCTTATGTAAATTGATGTGTAGAATCATATGGTCTCATTTCAAATTGATTCAGAGCAATATAAATGAGTGTAGTGAAAGCCCGAAAATTGCGCATTTAGTGTATTTTCATGCATACCAAGATTAATGCTGATTCTTATGTAAATTGATGTGTAGAATCATATGGTCTCATTTAAAATTGATTCTGAGCAAAATCAATGAGTGTAGTGAAAGCACGAAAATTGCTCATTTAGTGTATTTTCATGCATATCAAGATTAATGCTGATTCTTATGTAAATTGATGTGTAAAATCATATGGTCGCATTTAAATTTGATTCTGAGCAATATAAATGAGTGTAGTGAAAGCTCGAAAATTGCGCATTTAGTGTATTTTCATGCATATCAAGATTAATGCTGATTCTTATGTAAATTGATGTGTAGAATCATATGGTCACATTTAAAATTGATTCAGATCAATATAAATGAGTGTAGTGAAAGCCCGAAAAATGCGCATTTAGTGTATTTTCATGCATATCAAGATTAATGCTGATTCTTATGTAAATTGATGTGTAGAATCATATGGTCTCATTTAAAATTGATTCAGAGCAATATAAATGAGTGTAGTGAAAGCCCGAAAATTGCGCATTTAGTGTATTTTCATGCATATCAAGATTAATGCTGATTCTTATGTAAATTGATGTGTAGAATCATATGGTCTCATTTAAAATTGATTCAGAGCAATATAAATGAGTGTAGTGAAAGCCCGAAAATTGCGCATTTAGTGTATTTTCATGCATATCAAGATTAATGCTGATTCTTATGTAAATTGATGTGTAGAATCATATGGTCGCATTTAAAATTGATTCTGAGCAATATAAATGAGTGTAGTGAAAGCTCGAAAATTGCGCATTTAGTGTATTTTCATGCATATCAAGATTAATGCTGATTCTTATGTAAATTGATGTGTAGAATCATATGGTCTCATTTCAAATTGATTCAGAGCAATATAAATGAGTGTAGTGAAAGCCCGAAAATTGCGCATTTAGTGTATTTTCATGCATACCAAGATTAATGCTGATTCTTATGTAAATTGATGTGTAGAATCATATGGTCTCATTTAAAATTGATTCTGAGCAAAATAAATGAGTGTAGTGAAAGCACGAAAATTGCTCATTTAGTGTATTTTCATGCATATCAAGATTAATGCTGATTCTTATGTAAATTGATGTGTAAAATCATATGGTCGCATTTAAAATTGATTCTGAGCAATATAAATGAGTGTAGTGAAAGCTCGAAAATTGCGCATTTAGTGTATTTTCATGCATATCAAGATTAATGCTGATTCTTATGTAAATTGATGTGTAGAATCATATGGTCACATTTAAAATTGATTCAGATCAATATAAATGAGTGTAGTGAAAGCCCGAAAATTGCGCATTTAGTGTATTTTCATGCATATCAAGATTAATGCTGATTCTTATGTAAATTGATGTGTAGAATAATATGGTCTCATTTAAAATTGATTCAGAGCAATATAAATGAGTGTAGTGAAAGCCCGAAAATTGCGCATTTAGTGTATTTTCATGCATATCAAGATTAATGCTGATTCTTATGTAAATTGATGTGTAGAATCATATGGTCGCATTTAAAATTGATTCTGAGCAATATAAATGAGTGTAGTGAAAGCTCGAAAATTGCGCATTTACTGTATTTTCAAGCATATCAAGATTAATGCTGATTCTTATGTAAATTGATGTGTAGAATCATATGGTCTCATTTAAAATTGATTCAGAGCAATATAAATGAGTGTAGTGAAAGCCCGAAAATTGCGCATTTAGTGTATTTTCATGCATACCAAGATTAATGCTGATTCTTATGTAAATTGATGTGTAGAATCATATGGTCTCATTTAAAATTGATTCTGAGCAAAATAAATGAGTGTAGTGAAAGCACGAAAATTGCGCATTTAGTGTATTTTCATGCATATCATGATTAATGCTGATTCTTATGTAAATTGATGTGTAGAATCATATGGTCTCATTTAAAATTGATTCAGAGCAATATAAATGAGTTTAGTGAAAGCCCGAAAATTGCGCATTTAGTGTATTTTCATGCATATCAAGATTAATGCTGATTCTTATGTAAATTGATGTGTAGAATCATATGGTCTCATTTAAAATTGATTCAGAGCAATATAAATGAGTGTAGTGAAAGCCCGAAAATTGCGCATTTAGTGTATTTTCATGCATATCAAGATTAATGCTGATTCTTATGTAAATTGATGTGTAGAATCATATGGTCGCATTTAAAATTGATTCTGAGCAATATAAATGAGTGTAGTGAAAGCTCGAAAATTGCGCATTTAGTGTATTTTCATGCATATCAAGATTAATGCTGATTCTTATGTAAATTGATGTGTAGAATCATATGGTCTCATTTCAAATTGATTCAGAGCAATATAAATGAGTGTAGTGAAAGCCCGAAAATTGCGCATTTAGTGTATTTTCATGCATACCAAGATTAATGCTGATTCTTATGTAAATTGTTGTGTAGAATCATATGGTCTCATTTAAAATTGATTCTGAGCAAAATAAATGAGTGTAGTGAAAGCACGAAAATTGCTCATTTAGTGTATTTTCATGCATATCAAGATTAATGCTGATTCTTATGTAAATTGATGTGTAAAATCATATGGTCGCATTTAAAATTGATTCTGAGCAATATAAATGAGTGTAGTGAAAGCTCGAAAATTGCGCATTTAGTGTATTTTCATGCATATCAAGATTAATGCTGATTCTTATGTAAATTGATGTGTAGAATCATATGGTCACATTTAAAATTTATTCAGATCAATATAAATGAGTGTAGTGAAAGCCCGAAAATTGCGCATTTAGTGTATTTTCATGCATATCAAGATTAATGCTGATTCTTATGTAAATTGATGTGTAGAATCATATGGTCTCACTTAAAATTGATTCAGAGCAATATAAATGAGTGTAGTGAAAGCCCGAAAATTGCGCATTTAGTGTATTTTCATGCATATCAAGATTAATGCTGATTCTTATGTAAATTGATGTGTAGAATCATATGGTCGCATTTAAAATTGATTCTGAGCAATATAAATGAGTGTAGTGAAAGCTCGAAAATTGCGCATTTACTGTATTTTCAAGCATATCAAGATTAATGCTGATTCTTATGTAAATTGATGTGTAGAATCATATGGTCTCATTTAAAATTGATTCAGAGCAATATAAATGAGTGTAGTGAAAGCCCGAAAATTGCGCATTTAGTGTATTTTCATGCATATCAAGATTAATGCTGATTCTTATGTAAATTGATGTGTAGAATCATATGGTCGCATTTAAAATTGATTCTGAGCAATATAAATGAGTGTAGTGAAAGCTCGAAAATTGCGCATTTAGTGTATTTTCATGCATATCAAGATTAATGCTGATTCTTATGTAAATTGATGTGTAGAATCATATGGTCTCATTTCAAATTGATTCAGAGCAATATAAATGAGTGTAGTGAAAGCCCGAAAATTGCGCATTTAGTGTATTTTCATGCATACCAAGATTAATGCTGATTCTTATGTAAATTGATGTGTAGAATCATATGGTCTCATTTAAAATTGATTCTGAGCAAAATAAATGAGTGTAGTGAAAGCACGAAAATTGCTCATTTAGTGTATTTTCATGCATATCAAGATTAATGCTGATTCTTATGTAAATTGATGTGTAAAATCATATGGTCGCATTTAAAATTGATTCTGAGCAATATAAATGAGTGTAGTGAAAGCTCGAAAATTGCGCATTTAGTGTATTTTCATGCATATCAAGATTAATGCTGATTCTTATGTAAATTGATGTGTAGAATCATATGGTCACATTTAAAATTGATTCAGATCAATATAAATGAGTGTAGTGAAAGCCCGAAAATTGCGCATTTAGTGTATTTTCATGCATATCAAGATTAATGCTGATTCTTATGTAAATTGATGTGTAGAATCATATGGTCTCATTTAAAATTGATTCAGAGCAATATAAATGAGTGTAGTGAAAGCCCGAAAATTGCGCATTTAGTGTATTTTCATGCATATCAAGATTAATGCTGATTCTTATGTAAATTGATGTGTAGAATCATATGGTCGCATTTAAAATTGATTCTGAGCAATATAAATGAGTGTAGTGAAAGCTCGAAAATTGCGCATTTACTGTATTTTCAAGCATATCAAGATTAATGCTGATTCTTATGTAAATTGATGTGTAGAATCATATGGTCTCATTTAAAATTGATTCAGAGCAATATAAATGAGTGTAGTGAAAGCCCGAAAATTGCGCATTTAGTGTATTTTCATGCATACCAAGATTAATGCTGATTCTTATGTAAATTGATGTGTAGAATCATATGGTCTCATTTAAAATTGATTCTGAGCAAAATAAATGAGTGTAGTGAAAGCACGAAAATTGCGCATTTAGTGTATTTTCATGCATATCATGATTAATGCTGATTCTTATGTAAATTGATGTGTAGAATCATATGGTCTCATTTAAAATTGATTCAGAGCAATATAAATGAGTTTAGTGAAAGCCCGAAAATTGCGCATTTAGTGTATTTTCATGCATATCAAGATTAATGCTGATTCTTATGTAAATTGATGTGTAGAATCATATGGTCGCATTTAAAATTGATTCTGAGCAATATAAATGAGTGTAGTGAAAGCTCGAAAATTGCGCATTTAGTGTATTTTCATGCGTATCAAGATTAATGCTGATTCTTATGTAAATTGATGTGTAGAATCATATGGTCTCATTTAAAATTGATTCTGAGCAAAATAAATGAGTGTAGTGAAAGCACGAAAATTGCGCATTTAGTGTATTTTCATGCATATCAAGATTAATGCTGATTCTTATGTAAATTGATGTGTAGAATCATATGGTCGCATTTAAAATTGATTCTGAGCAATATAAATGAGTGTAGTGAAAGCTCGAAAATTGCGCATTTAGTGTATTTTCATGCATATCAAGATTAATGCTGATTCTTATGTAAATTGATGTGTAGAATCATATGGTCACATTTAAAATTGATTCAGATCAATATAAATGAGTGTAGTGAAAGCTCGAAAATTGCGCATTTAGTGTATTTTCATGCGTATCAAGATTAATGCTGATTCTTATGTAAATTGATGTGTAGAATCATATGGTCACATTTAAAATTGATTCAGATCAATATAAATGGGTGTAGTGAAAGCCCGAAAATTGCGCATTTAGTGTATTTTCATGCATATCAAGATTAATGCTGATTCTTATGTAAATTGATGTGTAGAATTATATGGTCTCATTTAAAATTTATCCATAATATAAATGATAGTGAAAGCCCGAAATCTCTACTAGTGTATTTTCATGCATATCAAGATTAATGCTGATTCTTATGTAAATTGATGTGTAGAATCATATGGTCGCATTTAAAATTGATTCTGAGCAATATAAATGAGTGTAGTGAAAGCCTGAAAATTGCGCATTTACCGCATAAGCAGATCAAGATTAATGCTGATTCTTATGTAAATTGATGTGTAGAATCATATGGTCTCATTTAAAATTGATTCAGAGCAATATAAATAGTAGTGAAAGCCCGAAAATTGTGCATGAAAGGCATTTTCATGCATACCAAGATTAATGCTGATTCTTATAAATTGATGTGTAGAATCATATGGTCTCATTAAATGGACGGAGCAAAATAAAATGAGTGTAGTGAAAGCACGAAAATTGCGCATATTTTCATGCATATCATGATTAATGCTGATTCTTATGTAAATTGATGTAGAATCATACATGGTCTCATTTAAAATTGATTCAGAGCAATATAAATGAGTTTAGTGAAAGCCCGAAAATTGCGCATTTAGTGTATTTTCATGCATATCAAGATTAATGCTGATTCTTATGTAAATTGATGTGTAGAATCATATGGTCGCATTTAAAATTGATGCTGAGCAATATAAATGAGTGTGAGGAGAAATGAATACATTTGTAAGTGTATTTATGTATCAAGATTAGCACATTCTTATTTAAATTGATGTGTAGAATCATATGGTCTCATTTAAAATTGATTCTTGAGCAAAATAAATGAGTGTAGTGAAAGCACGAAAATTGCGCATTTAGTGTATTTTCATGTATATCATGATTAATGCTGATTCTTATGTAAATTGATGTGTAGAATCATATGGTCTCATTTAAAATTTATTCAGAGCAATATAAATGAGTTTAGTGAAAGCCCGAAAATTGCGCATTTAGTGTATTTTCATGCATATCAAGATTAATGCTGATTCTTATGTAAATTGATGTGTAGAATCATATGGTCGCATTTAAAATTGATTCTGAGCAATATAAATGAGTGTAGTGAAAGCTCGAAAATTGCGCATTTAGTGTATTTTCATGCGTATCAAGATTAATGCTGATTCTTATGTAAATTGATGTGTAGAATCATATGGTCTCATTTAAAAATTGATTCTGAGCAAAATAAATGAGTGTAGTGAAAGCACGAAAATTGCGCATTTAGTGTATTTTCATGCATATCAAGATTAATGCTGATTCTTATGTAAATTGATGTGTAGAATCATATGGTCGCATTTAAAATTGATTCTGAGCAATATAAATGAGTGTAGTGAAAATGAAAATTGCGCATTTAGTGTATTTTCATGCATATCAAGATTAATGCTGATTCTTATGTAAATGGATGTGTAGAATCATATGGTCACATTTAAAATTGATTCAGATCAATATAAATGAGTGTAGTGAAAGCTCGAAAATTGCGCATTTAGTGTATTTTCATACATATCAAGATTAATGCTGATTCTTATGTAAATTGATGTGTAGAATCATATGGTCTCATTTAAAATTCATTCAGAGCAATATAAATGAGTGTAGTGAAAGCCCGAAAATTGCGCATTTAGTGTATTTTCATGCATATCAAGATTAATGCTGATTCTTATGTAAATTGATGTGTAGAATCATATGGTCTCATTTAAAATTGATTCAGAGCAATATAAATGAGTTTAGTGAAAGCCCGAAAATTGCGCATTTAGTGTATTTTCATGCATATCAAGATTAATGCTGATTCTTATGTAAATTGATGCGTAGAATCATATGGTCGCATTTAAAATTGATTCTGAGCAATATAAATGAGTGTAGTGAAAGCTCGAAAATTGCGCATTTAGTGTATTTTCATGCGTATCAAGATTAATGCTGATTCTTATGTAAATTGATGTGTAGAATCATATGGTCTCATTTAAAATTGATTCAGAGCAATATAAATGAGTGTAGTGAAAGCCCGAAAATTGCGCATTTAGTGTATTTTCATGCATATCAAGATTAATGCTGATTCTTATGTAAATTGATGTGTAGAATCATATGGTCGCATTTAAAATTGATTCAGAGCAATATAAATGAGTGTAGTGAAAGCTCGAAAATTGCGCATTTAGTGTATTTTCATGCATATCAAGATTAATGCTGATTCTTATGTAAATTGATGTGTAGAATCATATGGTCTCATTTAAAATTGATTCAGAGCAATATAAATGAGTGTAGTGAAAGCCCGAAAATTGCGCATTTAGTGTATTTTCATGCATATCAAGATTAATGCTGATTCTTATGTAAATTGATGTGTAGAATCATATGGTCTCATTTAAAATTGATTCAGAGCAATATAAATGAGTGTAGTGAAAGCCCGAAAACTGCGCATTTACTGTATTTTCATACATATCAAGATTAATGCTGATTCTTATGTAAATTGATGTGTAGAATCATATGGTCTCATTTAAAATTGATTCAGAGCAATATAAATGAGTGTAGTGAAAGCCCGAAAATTGCGCATTTAGTGTATTTTCATGCATACCAAGATTAATGCTGATTCTTATGTAAATTGATGTGTAGAATCATATGGTCTCATTTAAAATTGATTCTGAGCAAAATAAATGAGTGTAGTGAAAGCACGAAAATTGCGCATTTAGTGTATTTTCATGCATATCAAGATTAATGCTGATTCTTATGTAAATTGATGTGTAGAATCATATGGTCTCATTTAAAATTGATTCAGAGCAATATAAATAAGTGTAGTGAAAGCCTGAAAATTGCGCATTTAGTGTATTTTCATGCATATCAAGATTAATGCTGATTCTTATGTAAATTGATGTGTAGAATCATATGGTCGCATTTAAAATTGATTCTGAGCAATATAAATGAGTGTAGTGAAAGCTCGAAAATTGCGCATTTAGTGTATTTTCATGCGTATCAAGATTAATGCTGATTCTTATGTAAATTGATGTGTAGAATCATATGGTCTCATTTAAAATTGATTCAGAGCAATATAAATGAGTGTAGTGAAAGCCCGAAAATTGGGCATTTAGTGTATTTTCATGCAGATCTAGATTAATGCTGATTCTTATGAAAATTGATGTGTAGAATCATATGGTCGCATTTAAATTTGATTCTGAGCAATATAAATGAGTGTAGTGAAAGCTCGAAAATTGCGCATTTAGTGTATTTTCATGCATATCAAGATTAATGCTGATTCTTATGTAAATTGATGTGTAGAATCATATGGTCTCATTTAAAATTGATTCAGAGCAATATAAATGAGTGTAGTGAAAGCCCGAAAATTGCGCATTTAGTGTATTTTCATGCATATCAAGATTAATGCTGATTCTTATGTAAATTGTTGTGTAGAATCATATAGTCTCATTTACAATTGATTCAGAGCAATATAAATGAGTGTAGTGAAAGCCCGAAAATTGCGCATTTAGTGTATTTTCATGCATATCAAGATTAATGATGATTCTTATGTAAATTGATATGTAGAATCATATGGTCTCATTTCAAATTGTTTCAGAGCAATGTAAATGAGTGTAGTGAAAGCCCGAAAATTGCGCATTTAGTGTATTTTCATGCATATCAAGATTAATGCTGATTCTTATGTAAATTGATGTGTAGAATCATATGGTCGCATTTAAAATTGATTCTGAGCAATATAAATGAGTGTAGTGAAAGCTCGAAAATTGCGCATTTAGTGTATTTTCATGCATATCAAGATTAATGCTGATTCATATGTAAATTGATGTGTAGAATCATATGGTCTCATTTAAAATTGATTCAGAGCAATATAAATGAGTGTAGTGAAAGCCCGAAAATTGCGCATTTAGTGTATTTTCATGCATACCAAGATTAATGCTGATTCTTATGTAAATTGATGTGTAGAATCATATGGTCGCATTTAAAATTGATTCTGAGCAATATAAATGAGTGTAGTGAAATCTCGAAAATTGCGCATTTAGTGTATTTTCATGCATATCAAGATTAATGCTGATTCTTATGTAAATTGATGTGTAGAATCATATGGTCTCATTTTAAATTGATTCAGAGAAATATAAATGAGTGTAGTGAAAGCCCGAAAATTGCGCATTAATGTATTTTCATACATATCAAGATTAATGCTGATTCTTATGTAAATTGATGTGTAGAATCATATGGTCTCATTTAAAATTGATTCAGAGCAATATAAATGAGTGTAATGAAAGCCCGAAAATTGCGCATTTAGTGTATTTTCATGCATATCAAGATTAATGCCGATTCTTATGTAAATTGATGTGTAGAATCATATGGTCGCATTTAAAATTGATTCTGAGCAATATAAATGAGTGTAGTGAAAGCTCGAAAATTGCGCATTTAGTGTATTTTCATGCATATCAAGATTAATGCTGATTCTTATGTAAATTGATGTGTAGAATCATATGGTCTCATTTAAAATTGATTCAGAGCAATATAAATGAGTGTAGTGAAAGCGCGAAAATTGCGCATTTAGTGTATTTTCATGCATATCAAGATTAATGCTGATTCTTATGTAAATTGATGTGTAGAATCGTATGGTCGCATTTAAAATTGATTCTGAGCAATATAAATGAGTGTAGTGAAAGCTCGAAAATTGCGCGTTTAGTGTATTTTCATGCATATCAAGATTAATGCTGATTCTTATGTAAATTGATGTGTAGAATCATATGGTCTCATTTAAAATTGATTCAGAGCAATATAAATGAGTGTCGTGAAAGCCCGAAAATTGCGCATGTAGTGTATTTTCATGCATACCAAGTTTAATGCTGATTCTTATGTAAATTGATGTGTAGAATCATATGGTCTCATTTAAGATTGATTCAGAGCAATAAATGAGTGTAGTGAAAGCCCGAAAATTGCGCATTTAGTGTATTTTCATGCATATCAAGATTAATGCTGATTCTTATGTAAATTGATGTGTAGAATCATATGGTCTCATTTTAAATTGATTCAGCGCAATATAAATGAGTGTAGTGAAAGCCCGAAAATTGCTTATTTAGTGTATTTTCATGCATATCAAGATTAATGCTGATTCTTATGTAAATTGATGTGTAGAATCATATGGTCGCATTTCAAATTGATTCTGAGCAATATAAATGAGTGTAGTGAAAGCTCGAAAATTGCGCATTTAGTGTATTTTCATGCATATCAAGATTAATGCTGATTCTTATGTAAATTGATGTGTAGAATCATATGGTCTCATTTAAAATTGATTCAGAGCAATATAAATGAGTGTAGTGAAAGCCCGAAAATTGCGCATTTAGTGTATTTTCATGCATATCAAGATTAATGCTGATTCTTATGTAAATTGATGTGTAGAATCATATGGTCTATTTTAAAATTGATTCAGAGCAATATAAATGAGCGTATTGAAAGCCCGAAAATTGCGCATTTAGTGTATTTTCATGCATATCAAGATTAATGCTGATTCTTATGTAAATTGATGTGTAGAATCATATGGTCGCATTTAAAATCGATTCTGAGCAAAATAAATGAGTGTAGTGAAATCCCGAAGATTGCGCATTTGTGTATTTTCATGCATATCAAGATTAATGCTGATTCTTATGTAAATTGATGTGTAGAATCATATGGTCTCATTACAAATTGATTCTGAGCAATATAAATGAGTGTAGTGAAAGCCCGAAAATTGCGCATTTAGTGTATTTTCATGCATATCAAGATTAATGCTGATTCTTATGTAAATTGATGTGTAGAATCATATGGTCTCATTTAAAATTGATTCAGAGCAATATAAATGAGTGTCGTGAAAGCCCGAAAATTGCGCATTTAGTGTATTTTCATGCATACCAAGTTTAATGCTGATTCTTATGTAAATTGATGTGTAGAATCATATGGTCTCATTTAAGATTGATTCAGAGCAATAAATGAGTGTAGTGAAAGCCCGAAAATTGCGCATTTAGTGTATTTTCATGCATATCAAGATTAATGCTGATTCTTATGTAAATTGATGTGTAGAATCATATGGTCTCATTTTAAATTGATTCAGCGCAATATAAATGAGTGTAGTGAAAGCCCGAAAATTGCTTATTTAGTGTATTTTCATGCATATCAAGATTAATGCTGATTCTTATGTAAATTGATGTGTAGAATCATATGGTCGCATTTCAAATTGATTCTGAGCAATATAAATGAGTGTAGTGAAAGCTCGAAAATTGCGCATTTAGTGTATTTTCATGCATATCAAGATTAATGCTGATTCTTATGTAAATTGATGTGTAGAATCATATGGTCTCATTTAAAATTGATTCAGAGCAATATAAATGAGTGTAGTGAAAGCCCGAAAATTGCGCATTTAGTGTATTTTCATGCATATCAAGATTAATGCTGATTCTTATGTAAATTGATGTGTAGAATAATATGGTCTATTTTAAAATTGATTCAGAGCAATATAAATGAGCGTATTGAAAGCCCGAAAATTGCGCATTTAGTGTATTTTCATGCATATCAAGATTAATGCTGATTCTTATGTAAATTGATGTGTAGAATCATATGGTCGCATTTAAAATCGATTCTGAGCAAAATAAATGAGTGTAGTGAAATCCCGAAGATTGCGCATTTGTGTATTTTCATGCATATCAAGATTAATGCTGATTCTTATGTAAATTGATGTGTAGAATCATATGGTCTCATTACAAATTGATTCTGAGCAATATAAATGAGTGTAGTGAAAGCCCGAAAATTGCGCATTTAGTGTATTTTCATGCATATCAAGATTAATGCTGATTCTTATGTAAATTGATGTGTAGAATCATATGGTCTCATTTAAAATTGATTCAGAGCAATATAAATGAGTGTCGTGAAAGCCCGAAAATTGCGCATTTAGTGTATTTTCATGCATACCAAGTTTAATGCTGATTCTTATGTAAATTGATGTATAGAATCATATGGTCTCATTTAAGATTGATTCAGAGCAATAAATGAGTGTAGTGAAAGCCCGAAAATTGCGCATTTAGTGTATTTTCATGCATATCAAGATTAATGCTGATTCTTATGTAAATTGATGTGTAGATTCATATGGTCTCATTTTAAATTGATTCAGCGCAATATAAATGAGTGTAGTGAAAGCCCGAAAATTGCGCATTTAGTGTATTTTCATGCATATCAAGATTAATGCTGATTCTTATGTAAATTGATGTGTAGAATCATATGGTCGCATTTCAAATTGATTCTGAGCAATATAAATGAGTGTAGTGAAAGCTCGAAAATTGCGCATTTAGTGTATTTTCATGCATATCAAGATTAATGCTGATTCTTATGTAAATTGATGTGTAGAATCATATGGTCTCATTTAAAATTGATTCAGAGCAATATAAATGAGTGTAGTGAAAGCCCGAAAATTGCGCATTTAGTGTATTTTCATGCATATCAAGATTAATGCTGATTCTTATGTAAATTGATGTGTAGTATCATATGGTCTATTTTAAAATTGATTCAGAGCAATATAAATGAGCGTATTGAAAGCCCGAAAATTGCGCATTTAGTGTATTTTCATGCATATCAAGATTAATGCTGATTCTTATGTAAATTGATGTGTAGAATCATATGGTCGCATTTAAAATCGATTCTGAGCAAAATAAATGAGTGTAGTGAAATCCCGAAAATTGCGCATTTGTGTATTTTCATGCATATCAAGATTAATGCTGATTCTTATGTAAATTGATGTGTAGAATCATATGGTCTCATTACAAATTGATTCTGAGCAATATAAATGAGTGTAGTGAAAGCCCGAAAATTGCGCATTTAGTGTATTTTCATGCATATCAAGATTAATGCTGATTCTTATGTAAATTGATGAGTAGAATCATATGGTCTCATTTTAAATTGATTCAGAGCAATATAAATGAGTGTAGTGAAAGCCCGAAAATTGCGCATTTAGTGTATTTTCATGCATATCAAGATTAATGCTGATTCTTATGTAAATTGATGTGTAGAATCATATGGTCTCATTTTAAATTGATTCAGGGCAATATAAATGAGTGTAGTGAAAGCCCGAAAATTGCGCATTTAGTGTATTTTCATGCATATCAAGATTAATGCTGATTCTTATGTAAATTGATGTGTAGAATCATATGGTCTCATTTTAAATTGATTCAGAACAATATAAATGAGTGTAGTGAAAGCCCGAAAATTGCGCATTTAGTGTATTTTCATGCATATCAAGATTAATGCTGATTCTTATGTAAATTGATGTGTAGAATCATATGGTCTATTTTAAAATTGATTCAGAGCAATATAAATGAGCGTATTGAAAGCCCGAAAATTGCGCATTTAGTGTATTTTCATGCATATCAAGATTAATGCTGATTCTTATGTAAATTGATGTGTAGAATCATATGGTCGCATTTAAAATCGATTCTGAGCAAAATAAATGAGTGTAGTGAAAGCCCGAAAATTGCGCATTTAGTGTATTTTCATGCATATCAAGATTAATGCTGATTCTTATGTAAATTGATGTGTAGAATCATATGGTCTCATTTAAAATTGATTCTGAGCAATATAAATGAGTGTAGTGAAAGCCCGAAAATTGCGCATTTAGTGTATTTTCATGCATATCAAGATTAATGCTGATTCTTATGTAAATTGATGTGTAGAATCATATGGTCTCATTTTAAATTGATTCAGAGCAATATAAATGAGTGTAGTGAAACCCCGAAAATTGCGCATTTAGTGTATTTTTATGCATATCAAGATTAATGCTGATTCTTATGTAAATTGATGTGTAGAATCATATGGTCTCATTTAAAATTGATTCAGAGCAATATAAATGAGTGTAGTGAAAGTCCGAAAATTGAGCATTTAGTGTATTTTCATGCATATCAAGATTAATGCTGATTCTTATGTAAATTGATGTGTAGAATCATATGGTCTCATTTAAAATTGATTCAGAGCAATATAAATGAGTGTAGTGAAAGCCCGAAAATTGCGGATTTAGTGTATTTTCATGCATATCAAGATTAATGCTGATTCTTATGTAAATTGATGTGTAGAATCATATGGTCGCATTTAAAATTGATTCTGAGCAATATAAATGAGTGTAGTGAAAGCCCGAAAATTGCGCATTTAGTGTATTTTCATGCATATCAAGATTAATGCTGATTCTTATGTAAATTGATGTGTAGAATCATATGGTCTCATTTTAAATTGATTCAGAGCAATATAAATGAGTGTATTGAAAGCCCGAATATTGCGCATTTAGTGTATTTTCATGCATATCAAGATTAATGCTGATTCTTATGTAAATTGATGTGTAGAATCATATGGTCTATTTTAAAATTGATTCAGAGCAATATAAATGAGTGTAGTGAAATCCCGAAAATTGCGCATTTAGTGTATTTTCATGGATATCAAGATTAATGCTGATTCTTATGTAAATTGATGTGTAGAATCATATGGTCGCATTTAAAATTGATTCTGAGCAAAATAAATGAGTGTAGTGAAAGCCCGAAAATTGCGCATTTAGTGTATTTTCATGCATATCAAGATTAATGCTGATTCTTATGTAAATTGATGTGTAGAATCATATGGTCTCACTTAAAATTGATTCTGAGCAATGTAAATGAGTGTAGTGAAACCCCGAAAATTGCGCATTTAGTGTATTTTCATGCATATCAAGATTAATGCTGATTCTTTTGTAAATTGATGTGTAGAATCATATGGTCTCATTTTAAATTGATTCAGAGTAATATAAATGAGTGTAGTGAAAGCCCGAAAATTGCGCATTTAGTGTATTTTCATGCATACCAAGATTAATGCTGATTCTTATGTAAATTGATGTGTAGAATCATATGGTCTCATTTAAAATTGATTCAGAGCAATATAAATGAGTGTAGTGAAAGCCCGAAAATTGCGCATTTAGTGTATTTTCATGCATATCAAGATTAATGCTGATTCTTATGTAAATTGATGTGTAGAATCATATGGTCGCATTTAAAATTGATTCTGAGCAATAAAAATGAGTGTAGTGAAAGCTCGAAAATTGCGCATTTAGTGTATTTTCATGCATATCAAGATTAATGCTGATTCTTATGTAAATTGATGTGTAGAATCATATGGTCTCATTTAAAATTGATTCAGAGCAATATAAATGAGTGTAGTGAAAGCCCGAAAATTGCGCATTTAGTGTATTTTCATGCATATCAAGATTAATGCTGATTCTTATGTAAATTGATGTGTAGAATCATATGGTCTCAATTAAAATTGATTCAGAGCAATAAATGAGTGTAGTGAAAGCCCGAAAATTGCGCATTTAGTGTATTTTCATGCATATCAAGATTAATGCTGATTCTTATGTAAATTGATGTGTAGAATCATATGGTCTCCTTTTAAATTGATTCAGCGCAATATAAATGAGTGTAGTGAAAGCCCGAAAATTGCTTATTTAGTGTATTTTCATGCATATCAAGATTAATGCTGATTCTTATGTAAATTGATGTGTAGAATCATATGGTCGCATTTCAAATTGATTCGGATCAATATAAATGAGTGTAGTGAAAGCTCGAAAATTGCGCATTTAGTGTATTTTCATGCATATCAAGATTAATGCTGATTCTTATGTAAATTGATGTGTAGAATCATATGGTCTCATTTAAAATTGATTCAGAGCAATACAAATGAGTGTAGTGAAAGCCCGAAAATTGCGCATTTAGTGTATTTTCATGCATATCAAGATTAATGCTGGTTCTTATGTAAATTGATGTGTAGAATCATATGGTCTCATTTTAAATTGATTCAGAGCAATATAAATGAGTGTAGTGAAAGCCCGAAAATTGCGCATTTAGTGTATTTTCATGCATATCAAGATTAATGCTGATTTTTATGTAAATTGATGTGTAGAATCATATGGTCTCATTTTAAAATTATTCAGAGCAATATAAATGAGTGTAGTGAAAGCCCGAAAATTGCGCATTTAGTGTATTTTCATGCATATCAAGATTAATGCTGATTCTTATGTAAATTGATGTGTAGAATCATATGGTCTCATTTTAAATTGATTCAGAGCAATATAAATGAGTGTAGTGAAAGCCCGAAAATTGCGCATTTAGTGTATTTTCATGCATATCAAGATTAATGTTGATTCTTATGTAAATTGATGTGTAGAATCATATGGTCTATTTTAAAATTGATTCAGAGCAACATAAATGAGCGTATTGAAAGCCTGAAAATTGCGCATTTAGTGTATTTTCATGCATATCAAGATTAATGCTGATTCTTATGTAAATTGATGTGTAGAATCATATGGTCGCATTTAAAATTGATTCTGAGCAAAATAAATGATTGTAGTGAAAGCCCGAAAATTGCGCATTTAGTGTATTTTCATGCATATCAAGATTAATGCTGATTCATATGTAAATTGATGTGTAGAATCATATGGTCTCATTTAAAATTGATTCTGAGCAATATAAATGAGTGTAGTGAAAGCCCGAAATTTGCGCATTTAGTGTATTTTCATGCATATCAAGATTAATGCTGATTCTTATGTAAATTGATGTGTAGAATCATATGGTCTCATTTTAAATTGATTCAGAGCAATATAAATGAGTGTAGTGAAAGCCCGAAAATTGCGCATTTAGTGTATTTTCATGCATATCAAGATTAATGCTGATTCTTATGTAAATTGATGTGTAGAATCATATGGTCGCATTTAAAATTGATTCTGAGCAAAATAAATGAGTGTTGTGAAAGCCCGAAAATTGCGCATTTAGTGTATTTTCATGCATATCAAGATTAATGCTGATTCTTATGTAAATTGATGTGTAGAACCATATGGTTTCATTGAAAATTGATTCTGAGCAATATAAACGAGTGTAGTGAAAGCCCGAAAATCGCGCATTTAGTGTATTTTCATGCATATCAAGATTAATGCTGATTCTTATGTAAATTGACCTGTAGAATCATATGGTCTCATTTAAAATTGATTCTGAGCAATATAAATGAGTGTAGTGAAAGCCCGAAAATTGCGCATTATTGTATTTTCATGCATATCAAGATTAATGCTGATTCTTATGTAAATTGATGTGTAGAATCATATGGTCGCATTTAAAATTGATTCAGAGCAATATAAATGAGTGTAGTGAAAGCCCGAAAATTGCGCATTTAGTGTATTTTCATGCATATGAAGATTAATGCTGATTCTTATGTAAATTGATGTGTAGAATCATATGGTCGCATTTAAAATTGATTCTGAGCAATATAAATGAGTGTAGTGAAAGCCCGAAAATTGCGCATTTAGTGTATTTTCATGCATATCAAGATTAATGCTGATTCTTATGTAAATTGATGTGTAGAATCATATGGTCTCAATTAAAATTGATTCAGAGCAATAAATGAGTGTAGTGAAAGCCCGAAAATTGCGCATTTAGTGTATTTTCATGCATATCAAGATTAATGCTGATTCTTATGTAAATTGATGTGTAGAATCATATGGTCTCCTTTTAAATTGATTCAGCGCAATATAAATGAGTGTAGTGAAAGCCCGAAAATTGCTTATTTAGTGTATTTTCATGCATATCAAGATTAATGCTGATTCTTATGTAAATTGATGTGTAGAATCATATGGTCGCATTTCAAATTGATTCGGATCAATATAAATGAGTGTAGTGAAAGCTCGAAAATTGCGCATTTAGTGTATTTTCATGCATATCAAGATTAATGCTGATTCCTATGTAAATTGATGTGTAGAATCATATGGTCTCATTTAAAATTGATTCAGAGCAATATAAATGAGTGTAGTGAAAGCCCGAAAATTGCGCATTTAGTGTATTTTCATGCATATCAAGATTAATGCTGATTCTTATGTAAATTGATGTGTAGAATCATATGGTCTCATTTTAAATTGATTCAGAGCAATATAAATGAGTGTAGTGAAAGCCCGAAAATTGCGCATTTAGTGTATTTTCATGCATATCAAGATTAATGCTGATTTTTATGTAAATTGATGTGTAGAATCATATGGTCTCATTTTAAAATTATTCAGAGCAATATAAATGAGTGTAGTGAAAGCCCGAAAATTGCGCATTTAGTGTATTTTCATGCATATCAAGATTAATGCTGATTCTTATGTAAATTGATGTGTAGAATCATATGGTCTCATTTTAAATTGATTCAGAGCAATATAAATGAGTGTAGTGAAAGCCCGAAAATTGCGCATTTAGTGTATTTTCATGCATATCAAGATTAATGTTGATTCTTATGTAAATTGATGTGTAGAATCATATGGTCTATTTTAAAATTGATTCAGAGCAACATAAATGAGCGTATTGAAAGCCTGAATATTGCGCATTTAGTGTATTTTCATGCATATCAAGATTAATGCTGATTCTTATGTAAATTGATGTGTAGAATCATATGGTCGCATTTAAAATTGATTCTGAGCAAAATAAATGATTGTAGTGAAAGCCCGAAAATTGCGCATTTAGTGTATTTTCATGCATATCAAGATTAATGCTGATTCATATGTAAATTGATGTGTAGAATCATATGGTCTCATTTAAAATTGATTCTGAGCAATATAAATGAGTGTAGTGAAAGCCCGAAAATTGCGCATTTAGTGTATTTTCATGCATATCAAGATTAATGCTGATTCTTATGTAAATTGATGTGTAGAATCATATGGTCTCATTTTAAATTGATTCAGAGCAATATAAATGAGTGTAGTGAAAGCCCGAAAATTTCGCATTTAGTGTATTTTCATGCATATCAGGATTAATGCTGATTCTTATGTAAATTGCTGTGTAGAATCATATGGTCTATTTTAAAATTTATTCAGAGCAATATAAATGAGTGTAGTGAAAGCCCGAAAATTGCGCATTTAGTGTATTTTCATGCATATCAAGATTAATGCTGATTCTTATGTAAATTGATGTGTAGAATCATATGGTCGCATTTAAAATTGATTCTGAGCAAAATAAATGAGTGTAGTGAAAGCCCGAAAATCGCGCATTTAGTGTATTTTCATGCATATCAAGATTAATGCTGATTCTTATGTAAATTGATGTGTAGAATCATATGGTCTCACTTAAAATTGATTCTGAGCAATGTTAATGAGTGTAGTGAAAGCCCGAAAATTGCGCATTTAGTGTATTTTCATGCATATCAAGATTAATGCTGATTCTTATGTAAATTGATGTGTAGAATCATATGGTCTCATTTTAAATTGATTCAGAGCAATAATAATGAATCTAGTGAAAGCCCGAAAATTGCGCATTTAGTGTATTTTCATGCATATCAAGATTAATGCTGATTCTTATGTAAATTGATGTGTAGAATCATATGGTCGCAATTAAAATTGATTCAGAGCAATATAAATGAGTGTAGTGAAAGCCCGAAAATTGCGCATTTACTGTATTTTCATGCATATCAAGATTAATGCTGATTCTTATGTAAATTGATGTGTAGAATCATATGGTCGCATTTTAAATTGATTCTGAGCAATATAAATGAGTGTAGTGAAGGCCAGAAAATTGCGCATTTAGTGTATTTTCATGTATATCAAGATTAATGCTGATTCTTATGTAAATTGATGTGTAGAATCATATGGTCTCATTTAAAATTGATTCTGAGCAACATAAATGAGTGTAGTGAAAGCCCGAAAATTGCGCATTTAGAGTATTTTCATGCATATCAAGATTAATGCTGATTCTTTTGTAAATTGATGTGTGGAATCATATGGTCGCATTTAAAATTGATTCTGAGCAAAATAAATGAGTGTTGTGAAAGCCCGAAAATTGCGCATTTAGTGTATTTTCATGCATATCAAGATTAATGCTGATTCTTATGTAAATTGATGTGTAGAACCATATGGTTTCATTGAAAATTGATTCTGAGCAATATAAACGAGTGTAGTGAAAGCCCGAAAATCGCGCATTTAGTGTATTTTCATGCATATCAAGATTAATGCTGATTCTTATGTAAATTGACCTGTAGAATCATATGGTCTCATTTAAAATTGATTCTGAGCAATATAAATGAGTGTAGTGAAAGCCCAAAAATTGCGCATTATTGTATTTTCATGCATATCAAGATTAATGCTGATTCTTATGTAAATTGATGTGTAGAATCATATGGTCGCATTTAAAATTGATTCAGAGCAATATAAATGAGTGTAGTGAAAGCCCGAAAATTGCGCATTTAGTGTATTTTCATGCATATGAAGATTAATGCTGATTCTTATGTAAATTGATGTGTAGAATCATATGGTCGCATTTAAAATTGATTCTGAGCAATATAAATGAGTGTAGTGAAAGCCCGAAAATTGCGCATTTAGTGTATTTTCATGCATATCAAGATTAATGCTGATTCTTATGTAAATTGATGTGTAGAATCATATGGTCTCATTTTAAATTGATTCTGAGCAATATAAATGAGTGTAGTGAAAGCCCGAAAATTGCGCATTTAGTGTATTTTCATGCATATCAAGATTAATGTTGATTCTTATGTAAATTGATGTGTAGAATCATATGGTCGCATTTAAAATTGATTCCGAGCAATATAAATGAGTGTAGTGAAAGCCCGAAAATTGCGCATTTAGTGTATTTTCATACATATCAAGATTAATGCTGATTCTTATGTAAATTGATGTGTAGAATCATATGGTCGCATTTAAAATTGATTCTGAGCAATATAAATGAGTGTAGTGAAAGCCCGAAAAGTGCGCATTTAGTGTATTTTCATGCATATCAAGATTAATGCTGATTCTTATGTAAATTGATGTGTAGAATCATATGGTCTCATTTTAAATTGATACAGAGCAATATAAATGAATGTAGTGAAAGCCCGAAATTTGCGCATTTAGTGTATTTTCATACATATCAAGGTTAATGCTGATTCTTATGTAAATTGATGTGTAGAATCATATGGTCGCATTTAAAATAGATTCTGAGCAATATAAATGAGTGTAGTGAAAGCCCGAAAATTGCGCATTTAGTGTATTTTCATGCATATCAAGATTAATGCTGATTCTTATGTAAATTGATGTGTAGAATCATATGGTCGCATTTAAAATTGATTCTGAGCAATATAAATGAGTGTAGTGAAAGCCCGAAAATTGCGCATTTAGTGTATTTTCATGCATATCAAGATTAATGCTGATTCTTATGTAAATTGATGTGTAGAATCATATGGTCGCATTTAAAATTGATTCTGAGCAATATAAATGAGTGTAGTGAAAGCCCGAAAATTGCGCATTTAGTGTATTTTCATGCATATCAAGATTAATGCTGATTCTTATGTAAATTGATGTGTAGAATCATATGGCCGCATTTAAAATTGATTCTGAGCAATATAAATGAGTGTAGTGAAAGCCCGAAAATTGCGCATTTAGTGTATTTTCATGCATATCAAGATTAATGCTGATTCTTATGTAAATTGATGTGTAGAATCATATGGTCTCATTTTAAATTGATTCAGAGCAATATAAATGAGTGTAGTGAAAGCCCGAAAATTGCGCATTTAGTGTATTTTCATGCATATCAAGATTAATGCTGATTCTTATGTAAATTAATGTGTACAATCATATGGTCACATTTTAAATTGATTCAGAGCAATATAAATGAGTGTAGTGAAAGCCCGAAAATTGCGCATTTAGTGTATTTTCATGCATATCAAGATTAATGCTGATTCTTATGTAAATTGATGTGTAGAATCATATGGTCGCATTTAAAATTGATTCTGAGCAATATAAATGAGTGTAGTGAAAGCCCGAAAATTGCGCATTTAGTGTATTTTCATGCATATCAAGATTAATGCTGATTCTTATGTAAATTGATGTGTAGAATCATATGGTCTCATTTAAAATTGATTCTGAGCAATATAAATGAGTGTAGTGAAAGCCCGATAATTGCGCATTTAGTGTATTTTCATGCATATCAAGATTAATGCTGATTCTTATGTAAATTGATGTGTAGAATCATATGGTCGCATTTAAAATTGATTCTGAGCAAAATAAATGAGTGTAGTGAAAGCCCGAAAATTGCGCATTTAGTGTATTTTCATGCATATCAAGATTAATGCTGATTCTTATGTAAATTGATGTGTAGAATCACATGGTTTCATTTAAAATTGATACTGAGCAATATAAATGAGTGTAGTGAAAGCCCGAAAATCGCGCATTTAGTGTATTTTCATGCATATCAAGATTAATGCTGATTCTTATGTAAATTGATGTGTAGAATCATATGGTCTCATTTAAAATTGATTCAGAGCAATATAAATGAGTGCAGTGAAAGCCCGAAAATTGCGCATTTAGTGTATTTTCATGCATATCAAGATTAATGCTGATTCTTATGTAAATTGATGTGTAGAATCATATGGTCGCATTTAAAATTGATTCTGAGCAAAATAAATGAGTGTAGTGAAAGCCCGAAAATTGCGCATTTAGTGTATTTTCATGCATATCAATATTAATGCTGATTCTTATGTAAATTGATGTGTAGAATCATATGGTCTCATTTAAAATTGATTCTGAGCAATATAAATGAGTGTAGTGAAAGCCCAAATATTGCGCATTTAGTGTATTTTCATGCATATCAAGATTAATGCTGATTCTTATGTAAATTGATGTGTAGAATCATATGGTCGCATTTAAAATTGATTCTGAGCAAAATAAATGAGTGTAGTGAAAGCCCGAAAATTGCGCATGTTGTGTATTTTCATGCATATCAAGATTAATGCTGATTCTTATGTAAATTGATGTGTAGAATCATATGGTCTCATTTTAAATTGATTCAGAGCAATATAAATGAGTGTAGTGAAAGCCCGAAAATTGCGCATTTAGTGTATTTTCATGCGTATCAAGATTAATGCTGATTCTTATGTAAATTGATGTGTAGAATCATATGGTCTCATTTTAAATTTAATGAGAGCAAATTAAATGAGTGTAGTGAAAGCCCGAAAATTGCGCATTTAGTGTATTTTCATGCATATCAAGATTAATGCTGATTCTTATGTAAATTGATGTGTAGAATCACATGGTTTCATTTAAAATTGATACTGAGCAATATAAATGAGTGTAGTGAAAGCCCGAAAATCGCGCATTTAGTGTATTTTCATGCATATCAAGATTAATGCTGATTCTTATGTAAATTGATGTGTAGAATCATATGGTCTCATTTAAAATTGATTCAGAGCAATATAAATGAGTGCAGTGAAAGCCCGAAAATTGCGCATTTAGTGTATTTTCATGCATATCAAGATTAATGCTGATTCTTATGTAAATTGATGTGTAGAATCATATGGTCGCATTTAAAATTGATTCTGAGCAAAATAAATGAGTGTAGTGAAAGCCCGAAAATTGCGCATTTAGTGTATTTTCATGCATATCAATATTAATGCTGATTCTTATGTAAATTGATGTGTAGAATCATATGGTCTCATTTAAAATTGATTCTGAGCAATATAAATGAGTGTAGTGAAAGCCCAAATATTGCGCATTTAGTGTATTTTCATGCATATCAAGATTAATGCTGATTCTTATGTAAATTGATGTGTAGAATCATATGGTCGCATTTAAAATTGATTCTGAGCAAAATAAATGAGTGTAGTGAAAGCCCGAAAATTGCGCATGTTGTGTATTTTCATGCATATCAAGATTAATGCTGATTCTTATGTAAATTGATGTGTAGAATCATATGGTCTCATTTAAAATTGATTCAGAGCAATATAAATGAGTGTAGTGAAAGCCCGAAAATTGCGCATTTAGTGTATTTTCATGCGTATCAAGATTAATGCTGATTCTTATGTAAATTGATGTGTAGAATCATATGGTCTCATTTTAAATTTAATGAGAGCAAATTAAATGAGTGTAGTGAAAGCCCGAAAATTGCGCATTTAGTGTATTTTCAGGCATATCAAGATTAATGTTGATTCTTATGTAAATTGATGTGTAGAATCATATGGTCGCATTTAAAATTGATTCCGAGCAATATAAATGAGTGTAGTGAAAGCCCGAAAATTGCGCATTTAGTGTATTTTCATACATATCAAGATTAATGCTGATTCTTATGTAAATTGATGTGTAGAATCATATGGTCGCATTTAAAATTGATTCTGAGCAATATAAATGAGTGTAGTGAAAGCCCGAAAAGTGCGCATTTAGTGTATTTTCATGCATATCAAGATTAATGCTGATTCTTATGTAAATTGATGTGTAGAATCATATGGTCGCATTTAAAATTGATTCTGAGCAATATAAATGAGTGTAGTGAAAGCCCGAAAATTGCGCATTTAGTGTATTTTCATGCATATCAAGATTAATGCTGATTCTTATGTAAATTGATGTGTAGAATCATATGGTCTCATTTAAAATTGATTCTGAGCAATATAAATGAGTGTAGTGAAAGCCCGATAATTGCGCATTTAGTGTATTTTCATGCATATCAAGATTAATGCTGATTCTTATGTAAATTGATGTGTAGAATCATATGGTCGCATTTAAAATTGATTCTGAGCAAAATAAATGAGTGTAGTGAAAGCCCGAAAATTGCGCATTTAATGTATTTTCATGCATATCAAGATTAATGCTGATTCTTATGTAAATTGATGTGTAGAATCACATGGTTTCATTTAAAATTGATACTGAGCAATATAAATGAGTGTAGTGAAAGCCCGAAAATCGCGCATTTAGTGTATTTTCATGCATATCAAGATTAATGCTGATTCTTATGTAAATTGATGTGTAGAATCATATGGTCTCATTTAAAATTGATTCAGAGCAATATAAATGAGTGCAGTGAAAGCCCGAAAATTGCGCATTTAGTGTATTTTCATGCATATCAAGATTAATGCTGATTCTTATGTAAATTGATGTGTAGAATCATATGGTCGCATTTAAAATTGATTCTGAGCAAAATAAATGAGTGTAGTGAAAGCCCGAAAATTGCGCATTTAGTGTATTTTCATGCATATCAATATTAATGCTGATTCTTATGTAAATTGATGTGTAGAATCATATGGTCTCATTTAAAATTGATTCTGAGCAATATAAATGAGTGTAGTGAAATCCCAAATATTGCGCATTTAGTGTATTTTCATGCATATCAAGATTAATGCTGATTCTTATGTAAATTGATGTGTAGAATCATATGGTCGCATTTAAAATTGATTCTGAGCAAAATAAATGAGTGTAGTGAAAGCCCGAAAATTGCGCATGTTGTGTATTTTCATGCATATCAAGATTAATGCTGATTCTTATGTAAATTGATGTGTAGAATCATATGGTCTCATTTAAAATTGATTCAGAGCAATATAAATGAGTGTAGTGAAAGCCCGAAAATTGCGCATTTAGTGTATTTTCATGCGTATCAAGATTAATGCTGATTCTTATGTAAATTGATGTGTAGAATCATATGGTCTCATTTTAAATTTAATGAGAGCAAATTAAATGAGTGTAGTGAAAGCCCGAAAATTGCGCATTTAGTGTATTTTCAGGCATATCAAGATTAATGTTGATTCTTATGTAAATTGATGTGTAGAATCATATGGTCGCATTTAAAATTGATTCTGAGCAATATGAATGAGTGTAGTGAAAGCCCGAAAATTGCGCATTTAGTGTATTTTCATGCATATCAAGATTAATGCTGATTCTTATGTAAATTGATGTGTAGATTCATATGGTCTCATTTTAAATTGATTCAGAGCAATATAAATGAGTGTAGTGAAAGCCCGAAAATTGCGCATTTAGTGTATTTTCATGCATATCAAGATTAATGCTGATTCTTATGTAAATTGATGTGTAGAATCATATGGTCGCATTTACAATTGATTCAGAGCAATATAAATGAGTGTAGTGAAAGCCCGAAAATTGCGCATTTAGTGTATTTTCATGCATATCAAGATTAATGCTGATTCTTATGTAAATTGATGTGTAGAATCATATGGTCTCATTTAAAATTTATTCTGAGCAATATAAATGAGTGTAGTGAAAGCCCGAAAATTGCGCATTTAGTGTATTTTCATGCATATCAAGATTAATGCTGATTCTTATGTAAATTGTTGTGTAGAATCATACGGTCGCATTTAAAATTGATTCTGAGCAATATAAATGAGTGTAGTGAAAGCCCGAAAATTGCGCATTTAGTGTATTTTCATGCATATCAAGATTAATGCTGATTCTTATGTAAATTGATGTGTAGAATCATATGGTCTCATTTAAAATTGATTCTGAGCAAAATAAATGAGTGTAGTGAAAGCCCGAAAATTGCGCATTTAGTGTATTTTCATGCATATCAAGATTAATGCCGATTCTTATGTAAATTGATGTGTAGAATCATATGGTCGCATTCAAAATTGATTCTGAGCAAAATAAATGAGTGTAGTGAAAGCCCGAAAATTTCGCATTAATGTATTTTCATGCATATCAAGATTAATGCTGATTCTTATGTAAATTGATGTGTAGAATCATATGGTCGCATTTAAAATTGATTCTGAGCAATATAAATGAGTGTAGTGAAAGCCCGAATATTGCGCATTTAGTGTATTTTCTTGCATATCAAGATTAATGCTGATTCTTATGTAAATTGATGTGTAGAATCATATGGTCTCATTTTAAATTGATTCAGAGCAAAATAAATGAGTGTACTGAAAGCCCGAAAATTGCGCATTTAGTGTATATTCATGCATATCAAGATTAATGCTGATTCTTATGTAAATTGATGTGTAGAATCATATGGTCTCATTTTAAATTGCTTCAGAGCAATATAAATGAGTGTAGTGAAAGCCCGAAAATTGCGCATTTAGTGTATTTTCATGCATATCAAGATTAATGCTGATTCTTATGTAAATTGATGTGTAGAATCACATGGTTTCATTTAAAATTGATACTGAGCAATATAAATGAGTGTAGTGAAAGCCCGAAAATCGCGCATTTAGTGTATTTTCATGCATATCAAGATTAATGCTGATTCTTATGTAAATTGATGTGTAGAATCATATGGTTTCACTGAAAATTGATTCTGAGCAATATAAATGAGTGTAGTGAAAGCCCGAAAATTGCGCATTTAGTGTATTCTCATGCATATCAAGATTAATGCTGATTCTTATGAAAATTGATGTGTAGAATCATATGGTCGCATTTGAAATTGATTCAGAGCAATATAAATGAGTGTAGTGAAAGCCCGAAAATTGCGCATTTAGTGTATTTTCATGCATATCAAGATTAATGCTGATTCTTATGTAAATTGATGTGTAGAATCATATGGTCGCATTTGAAATTGATTCTGAGCAAAATAAATGAGTGTACAGAAAGCCCGAAAATTGCGCATTTATGGTATTTTCATGCATATCAAGATTAATGCTGATTCTTATGTAAATTGATGTGTAGAATCATATGGTCTCATTTAAAATTGATTCTGAGCAATATAAATGAGTGTAGTGAAAGCCCGAAAATTGCGCATTTAGTGTATTTTCATGCATATCAAGATTAATGCTGATTCTTATGTAAATTGATGTGTAGAATCATATGGTCGCATTTAAAAATGATTCTGAGCAAAATAAATGAGTGTAGTGAAAGCCCGAAAATTGCGCATGTTGTGTATTTTCATGCATATCAAGATTAATGCTGATTCTTATGTAAATTGATGTGTAGAATCATATGGTCTCATTTAAAATTGATTCTGAGCAATATAAATGAGTGTAGTGAAAGCCCGAATATTGCGCATTTAGTGTATTTTCATGCATTTCAAGATTAATGCTGATTCTTATGTAAATTGATGTGTAGAATCATATGGTCTCATTTTAAATTTAATGAGAGCAAATTAAATGAGTGTAGTGAAAGCCCGAAAATTGCGCATTTAGTGTATTTTCATGCATATCAAGATTAATGCTGATTCTTATGTAAATTGATGTGTAGATTCATATGGTCTCATTTTAAATTGATTCAGAGCAATATAAATGAGTGTAGTGAAAGCCCGAAAATTGCGCATTTAGTGTATTTTCATGCATATCAAGATTAATGCTGATTCTTATGTAAATTGATGTGTAGAATCATATGGTCGCATTTACAATTGATTCAGAGCAATATAAATGAGTGTAGTGAAAGCCCGAAAATTGCGCATTTAGTGTATTTTCATGCATATCAAGATTAATGCTGATTCTTATGTAAATTGATGTGTAGAATCATATGGTCTCATTTAAAATTTATTCTGAGCAATATAAATGAGTGTAGTGAAAGCCCGAAAATTGCGCATTTAGTGTATTTTCATGCATATCAAGATTAATGCTGATTCTTATGTAAATTGATGTGTAGAATCATATGGTCGCATTTGAAATTGATTCAGAGCAATATAAATGAGTGTAGTGAAAGCCCGAAAATTGCGCATTTAGTGTATTTTCATGCATATCAAGATTAATGCTGATTCTTATGTAAATTGATGTGTAGAATCATATGGTCGCATTTGAAATTGATTCTGAGCAAAATAAATGAGTGTACTGAAAGCCCGAAAATTGCGCATTTAAGGTATTTTCATGCATATCAAGGTTAATGCTGATTCTTATGTAAATTGATGTGTAGAATCATATGGTCTCATTTAAAATTGATTCTGAGCTATATAAATGAGTGTAGAGAAATCCCGAAAATTGCGCATTTAGTGTATTTTCATGCATATCTAGATTAATGCTGATTCTTATGTAAATTGATGTCTAGAATCATATGGTCGCATTTAAAATTGATTCTGAGCAATATAAATGAGTGTAGTGAAAGCCCGAAAATTGCGCATTTAGTGTATTTTCATGCATATCAAGATTAATGCTGATTCTTATGTAAATTGTTGTGTAGAATCATACGGTCGCATTTAAAATTGATTCTGAGCAATATAAATGAGTGTAGTGAAAGCCCGAAAATTGCGCATTTAGTGTATTTTCATGCATATCAAGATTAATGCTGATTCTTATGTAAATTGATGTGTAGAATCATATGGTCTCATTTAAAATTGATTCTGAGCAAAATAAATGAGTGTAGTGAAAGCCCGAAAATTGCGCATTTAGTGTATTTTCATGCATATCAAGATTAATGCCGATTCTTATGTAAATTGATGTGTAGAATCATATGGTCGCATTCAAAATTGATTCTGAGCAAAATAAATGAGTGTAGTGAAAGCCCGAAAATTTCGCATTAATGTATTTTCATGCATATCAAGATTAATGCTGATTCTTATGTAAATTGATGTGTAGAATCATATGGTCGCATTTAAAATTGATTCTGAGCAATATAAATGAGTGTAGTGAAAGCCCGAATATTGCGCATTTAGTGTATTTTCTTGCATATCAAGATTAATGCTGATTCTTATGTAAATTGATGTGTAGAATCATATGGTCTCATTTTAAATTGATTCAGAGCAAAATAAATGAGTGTACTGAAAGCCCGAAAATTGCGCATTTAGTGTATATTCATGCATATCAAGATTAATGCTGATTCTTATGTAAATTGATGTGTAGAATCATATGGTCTCATTTTAAATTGCTTCAGAGCAATATAAATGAGTGTAGTGAAAGCCCGAAAATTGCGCATTTAGTGTATTTTCATGCATATCAAGATTAATGCTGATTCTTATGTAAATTGATGTGTAGAATCACATGGTTTCATTTAAAATTGATACTGAGCAATATAAATGAGTGTAGTGAAAGCCCGAAAATCGCGCATTTAGTGTATTTTCATGCATATCAAGATTAATGCTGATTCTTATGTAAATTGATGTGTAGAATCATATGGATTCACTGAAAATTGATTCTGAGCAATATAAATGAGTGTAGTGAAAGCCCGAAAATTGCGCATTTAGTGTATTCTCATGCATATCAAGATTAATGCTGATTCTTATGAAAATTGATGTGTAGAATCATATGGTCGCATTTGAAATTGATTCAGAGCAATATAAATGAGTGTAGTGAAAGCCCGAAAATTGCGCATTTAGTGTATTTTCATGCATATCAAGATTAATGCTGATTCTTATGTAAATTGATGTGTAGAATCATATGGTCGCATTTGAAATTGATTCTGAGCAAAATAAATGAGTGTACAGAAAGCCCGAAAATTGCGCATTTATGGTATTTTCATGCATATCAAGATTAATGCTGATTCTTATGTAAATTGATGTGTAGAATCATATGGTCTCATTTAAAATTGATTCTGAGCAATATAAATGAGTGTAGTGAAAGCCCGAAAATTGCGCATTTAGTGTATTTTCATGCATATCAAGATTAATGCTGATTCTTATGTAAATTGATGTGTAGAATCATATGGTCGCATTTAAAATTGATTCTGAGCAAAATAAATGAGTGTAGTGAAAGCCCGAAAATTGCGCATGTTGTGTATTTTCATGCATATCAAGATTAATGCTGATTCTTATGTAAATTGATGTGTAGAATCATATGGTCTCATTTAAAATTGATTCTGAGCAATATAAATGAGTGTAGTGAAAGCCCGAATATTGCGCATTAATGTATTTTCATGCATTTCAAGATTAATGCTGATTCTTATGTAAATTGATGTGTAGAATCATATGGTCTCATTTTAAATTTAATGAGAGCAAATTAAATGAGTGTAGTGAAAGCCCGAAAATTGCGCATTTAGTGTATTTTCATGCATATCAAGATTAATGTTGATTCTTATGTAAATTGATGTGTAGAAACATATGGCCGCATTTAAAATTGATTCTGAGCAATATAAATGAGTGTAGTGAAAGCCCGAAAATTGCGCATTTACTGTATTTTCATGCATATCAAGATTAATGCTGATTCTTATGTAAATTGATGTGTAGAATCATATGGTCGCATTTAAAATTGATTCTGAGCAATATGAATGAGTGTAGTGAAAGCCCGAAAATTGCGCATTTAGTGTATTTTCATGCATATCAAGATTAATGCTGATTCTTATGTAAATTGATGTGTAGAATCATATGGTCTCATTTTAAATTGATTCAGAGCAATATAAATGAGTGTAGTGAAAGCCCGAAAATTGCGCATTTAGTGTATTTTCATGCATATCAAGATTAATGCTGATTCTTATGTAAATTGATGTGTAGAATCATATGGTCGCATTTACAATTGATTCAGAGCAATATAAATGAGTGTAGTGAAAGCCCGAAAATTGCGCATTTAGTGTATTTTCATGCATATCAAGATAAATGCTGATTCTTATGTAAATTGATGTGTAGAATCATATGGTTTCACTGAAAATTGATTCTGAGCAATATAAATGAGTGTAGTGAAAGCCCGAAAATTGCGCATTTAGTGTATTTTCATGCATATCAAGATTAATGCTGATTCTTATGAAAATTGATGTGTAGAATCATATGGTCGCATTTGAAATTGATTCAGAGCAATATAAATGAGTGTAGTGAAAGCCCGAAAATTGCGCATTTAGTGTATTTTCATGCATATCATGATTAATGCTGATTCTTATGTAAATTGATGTGTAGAATCATATGGTCGCATTTGAAATTGATTCTGAGCAAAATAAATGAGTGTACTGAAAGCCCGAAAATTGCGCATTTAGGGTATTTTCATGCATATCAAGATTAATGCTGATTCTTATGTAAATTGATGTGTAGAATCATATGGTCTCATTTAAAATTGATTCTGAGCTATATAAATGAGTGTAGTGAAAGCCCGAAAATTGCGCATTTAGTGTATTTTCATGCATATCTAGATTAATGCTGATTCTTATGTAAATTGATGTGTAGAATCATATGGTCGCATTTAAAATTGATTCTGAGCAATATAAATGAGTGTAGTGAAAGCCCGAAAATTGCGCATTTAGTGTATTTTCATGCATATCAAGATTAATGCTGATTCTTATGTAAATTGATGTGTAGAATCATACGGTCGCATTTAAAATTGATTCTGAGCAATATAAATGAGTGTAGTGAAAGCCCGAAATTGCGCATTTAGAGTATTTACATGCATATCAAGATTAATGCTGATTCTTATGTAAATTGATGTGTAGAATCATATGGTCTCATTTAAAATTGATTCTGAGCAAAATAAATGAGTGTAGTGAAAGACCGAAAATTGCGCATTTAGTGTATTTTCATGCATATCAAGATTAATGCTGATTCTTATGTAAATTGATGTGTAGAATCATATGGTCGCATTCAAAATTGATTCTGAGCAAAATAAATGAGTGTAGTGAAAGCCCGAAAATTTCGCATTAATGTATTTTCATGCATATCAAGATTAATGCTGATTCTTATGTAAATTGATGTGTAGAATCATATGGTCGCATTTAAAATTGATTCTGAGCAATATAAATGAGTGTAGTGAAAGCCCGAATATTGCGCATTTAGTGTATTTTCATGCATATCAAGATTAATGCTGATTCTTATGTAAATTGATGTGTAGAATCATATGGTTTCATTTAAATTTGATTCTGAGCAATATAAATGAGTGTAGTGAAAGCCCGAAAATTGCGCATTTACTGTATTTTCATGCATATCAAGATTAATGCTGATTCTTATGTAAATTGATGTGTAGAATCATATGGTCGCATTTAAAATTGATTCTGAGCAATATAAATGAGTGTAGTGAAAGCCCGAAAATTGCGCATTTAGTGTATTTTCATGCATATCAAGATTAATGCTGATTCTTATGTAAATTGATGTGTAGAATCATATGGTCTCATTTTAAATTGCTTCAGAGCAATATAAATGAGTGTAGTGAAAGCCCGAAAATTGCGCATTTAGTGTATTTTCATGCATGTCAAGATTAATGCTGATTCTTATGTAAATTGATGTGTAGAATCATATGGTCGCATTTAAAATTGATTCTGAGCAAAATAAATGAGTGTAGTGAAAGCCCGAAAATTGCGCATTTAGTGTATTTTCATGCATATCAAGATTAATGCTGATTCTTATGTAAATTGATGTGTAGAATCATATGGTCGCATTTAAAATTGATTCTCAGCAATATAAATGAGTGTAGTGAAAGCCCGAATATTGCGCATTTAGTGTATTTTCATGCATATCAAGATTAATGCTGATTCTTATGTAAATTGATGTGTAGAATCATATGGTCGCATTGAAAATTGATTCTGAGCAAAATAAATGAGTGTACTGAAAGCCCGAAAATTGCGCATTTAGTGTATTTTCATGCATATCAAGATTAATGCTAATTCTTATGTAAATTGATGTGTAGAATCATATGGTCGCATTTAAAATTGATTCTGTGCAAAATAAATGAGTGTAGTGAAAGCCCGAAAATTGCGCATTTAGTGTATTTTCATGCATATCAAGATTAATGCTGATTCTTATGTAAATTGATGTGTAGAATCATATGGTAGCATTTAAAATTGATTCTGAGCAATATAAATGAGTGTAGTGAAAGCCCAAAAATTGAGCATTTAGTGTATTTTCTTGCATATCAAGATTAATGCTGATTCTTATGTAAATTGATGTGTAGAATCATATGGTCGCATTTAAAATTGATTCTGAGCAAAATAAATGAGTGTACTGAGAGCCTGAAAATTGCGCATTTAGTGTATTTTCATGCATATCAAGATTAATGCTGATTCTTATGTAAATTGATGTGTAGAATCATATGGTCGCATTTAAAATTGATTCTGAGCAAAATAAATGAGTGTACTGAAAGCCCGAAAATTGCGCATTTAGTGTATTTTCATGCATATCAAGATTAATGCTGATTCTTATGTAAATTGATGTGTAGAATCATATGGTCTCATTTTAAATTTATTCAGAGCAATATAAATGAGTGTACTGAAAGCCCGAAAATTGCGCATTTAGTGTATTTTCATGCATATCAAGATTAATGCTGATTCTTATGTAAATTGATGTGTAGAATCATATGGTCTCATTTTAAATTGCTTCAGAGCAATATAAATGAGTGTAGTGAAAGCCCGAAAATTGCGCATTTAGTGTATTTTCATGCATATCAAGATTAATGCTGATTCTTATGTAAATTGATGTGTAGAATCATATGGTCGCATTTAAAATTGATTCTGAGCAAAATAAATGAGTCTAGTGAAAGCCCGAAAATTGCGCATTTAGTGTATTTTCATGCATATCAAGATTAATGCTGATTCTTCTGTAAATTGATGTGTAGAATCATATGGTCGCATTTAAAATTGATTCTCAGCAATATAAATGAGTGTAGTGAAAGCCCGAATATTGCGCATTTAGTGTATTTTCATGCATATCAAGATTAATGCTGATTCTTATGTAAATTGATGTGTAGAATCATATGGTCGCATTGAAAATTGATTCTGAGCAAAATAAAATGAGTACTGAAAGCCCGAAAATTGCGCATTTAGTGTATTTTCATGCATATCAAGATTAATGCTAATTCTTATGTAAATTGATGGTAGAATCATATGGTCGCATTTAAAATTGATTCTGTGCAAAATAAATGAGTGTAGTGAAAGCCCGAAAATTGCGCATTTAGTGTATTTTCATGCATATCAAGATTAATGCTGACTTGCGTAAATTGACGTGTAGAATCATATGGTCGCATTTAAAATTGATTCTGAGCAATATAAATGAGTGTAGTGAAAGCCCAAAAATTGAGCATTTAGTGTATTTTCTTGCATATCAAGATTAATGCTGATTCTTATGTAAATTGATGTGTAGAATCATATGGTCGCATTTAAAATTGATTCTGAGCAAAATAAATGAGTGTACTGAGAGCCTGAAAATTGCGCATTTAGTGTATTTTCATGCATATCAAGATTAATGCTGATTCTTATGTAAATTGATGTGTAGAATCATATGGTCGCATTTAAAATTGATTCTGAGCAAAATAAATAAGTGTACTGAAAGCCTGAAAATTGCGCATTTAGTGTATTTTCATGCATATCAAGATTAATGCTGATTCTTATGTAAATTGATGTGTAGAATCATATGGTCTCATTTTAAATTGATTCAGAGCAATATAAATGAGTGGTAGTGAAAGCTCGAAAAATTGCGCATTTAGTGTATTTTCATGCATATCAAGATTAATGCTGATTCTTATGTAAATTGATGTGTAGAATCATATGGTCTCATTTTAAATTGCTTCAGAGCAATATAAATGAGTGTAGTGAAAGCCCGAAAATTGCGCATTTAGTGTATTTTCATGCATATCAAGATTAATGCTGATTCTTATGTAAATTACGTAGAATCATATGGTCGCATTTGAAATTGATTCTGAGCAAAATAAATGAGTGTAGTGAAAGCCCGAAAATTGCGCATTTAGTGTATTTTCATGTATATCAAGATTAATGCTGATTCTTATGTAAATTGATGTGTAGAATCATATGGTCGCATTTAAAATTGATTCTCAGCAATATAAATGAGTGTAGTGAAAGCCCTAATAGTTGCGCATTTAGTGTATTTTCATGCATATCAAGATTAATGCTGATTCTTATGTAAATTGATGTGTAGAATCATATGGTCGCATTGAAAATTGATTCTGAGCAAAATAAATGAGTGTAGTGAAAGCCCGAAAATTGCGCATTTAGTGTATTTTCATGCATATCAAGATTAATGCTAATTCTTATGTAAATTGATGTGTAGAATCATATGGTCGTAATTTTAAAATTGATTCTGAGGCAAAATAAATGAGTGTAATGAAAGCCTGAAATTGCGCATTTAGTGTATTTTCATGCATATCAAGATTAATGCTGATTCTTATGTAAATTGATGTGCAGAATCATATGGTCGCATTTAAAATTGATTCTGAGCAAAAATAGTCGAGTGTAGTGAAAGCCCTGAAAATTGCGCATTTAGTGTATTTTCATGCATATCAAGATTACTGCTGATTCTTATGTAAATTGATGTGTAGAATCATATGGTTTCATTTAAAATTGATTCTGAGCAATATAAATGAGTGTAGTGAAAGCCCGAAAATTGCGCGCATTTAGTGTATTTTCATGCATATCAAGATTAATGCTGAATCTTATGTAAATTGATGTGTAGAATCATATGGTCTCATTTAAAATTGATTCTGAGCAATATAAATGAGTGTAGTGAAAGTTCAAAATTGCGCATTTAGTGTATTTTCATGCATATCAAGATTAATGCTGATTTCTATGTAAATTGATGTGTAGAATCATATGGTCGCATTTAAAATTGATTCTGAGCAAAATAAATGAGTGTAGTGAAAGCCCGAAAATTGCGCATTTAGTGTATTTTCATGCATATCAAGATTAATGCTGATTCTGCAAATCGATGTAGAATCATATGGTCTCATTTTAAAATTGATTCAGAGCAATATAAATGAGTGTAGTGAAAGCCCGAAAATTGCGCATTTAGAGTATTTTCATGCATATCAAGATTAATGCTGATTCTTATGTAAATTGATGTGTAGAATCATATGGTCTCATTTTAACTTGATTCAGAGCAATATAAATGAGTGTAGTGAAAGCCCGAAAATTGCGCATTTAGTGTATTTTAATGCATATCAAGATTAATGCTGATTCTTCTGTAAATTGATGTGCAGAATCATATGGTCGCATTTAAAATTGATTCTGAGCAAAATAAATGAGTGTAGTGAAAGCCCGAAAATTGCGCATTTAGTGTATTTTCATGCATATCAAGATTAATGCTGATTCTTATGTAAATTGATGTGTAGAATCATATGGTCTCATTATTATTGATTCAGAGTAATATAAATGAGTGTAGTGAAAGCCCGAAAATTGCGCATTTAGTGTATTTTCATGCATATCAAGATTAATGCTTATTCTTAAGTAGATTGATGTGTAGAATCATATGGTCTAATTTAAAATTGATTCTGAGCAAAATAAATGAGTGTACTGAGAGCCTGAAAATTGCGCATTTAGTGTATTTTCATGCATATCAAGATTAATGCTGATTCTTATGTAAATTGATGTGTAGAATCATATGGTCGCATTTAAAATTGATTCTGTGCAAAATAAATGAGTGTAGTGAAAGCCCGAAAATTGCGCATTTAGTGTATTTTCATGCATATCAAGATTAATGCTGATTCTTATGTAAATTGATGTGTAGAATCATATGGTAGCATTTAAAATTGATTCTGAGCAATATAAATGAGTGTAGTGAAAGCCCAAAAATTGAGCATTTAGTGTATTTTCTTGCATATCAAGATTAATGCTGATTCTTATGTAAATTGATGTGTAGAATCATATGGTCGCATTTAAAATTGATTCTGAGCAAAATAAATGAGTGTACTGAGAGCCTGAAAATTGCGCATTTAGTGTATTTTCATGCATATCAAGATTAATGCTGATTCTTATGTAAATTGATGTGTAGAATCATATGGTCGCATTTAAAATTGATTCTGAGCAAAATAAATGAGTGTACTGAAAGCCCGAAAATTGCGCATTTAGTGTATTTTCATGCATATCAAGATTAATGCTGATTCTTATGTAAATTGATGTGTAGAATCATATGGTCTCATTTTAAATTTATTCAGAGCAATATAAATGAGTGTACTGAAAGCCCGAAAATTGCGCATTTAGTGTATTTTCATGCATATCAAGATTAATGCTGATTCTTATGTAAATTGATGTGTAGAATCATATGGTCTCATTTTAAATTGCTTCAGAGCAATATAAATGAGTGTAGTGAAAAGCCCGAAAATTGCGCATTTAGTGTATTTTCATGCATATCAAGATTAATGCTGATTCTTATGTAAATTGATGTGTAGAATCATATGGTCGCATTTAAAATTGATTCTGAGCAAAATAAATGAGTCTAGTGAAAGCCCGAAAATTGCGCATTTAGTGTATTTTCATGCATATCAAGATTAATGCTGATTCTTCTGTAAATTGATGTGTAGAATCATATGGTCGCATTTAAAATTGATTCTCAGCAATATAAATGAGTGTAGTGAAAGCCCGAATATTGCGCATTTAGTGTATTTTCATGCATATCAAGATTAATGCTGATTCTTATGTAAATTGATGTGTAGAATCATATGGTCGCATTGAAAATTGATTCTGAGCAAAATAAATGAGTGTACTGAAAGCCGAAAATTGCGCATTTAGTGTATTTTCATGCATATCAAGATTAATGCTAATTCTTATGTAAATTGATGTGTAGAATCATATGGTCGCATTTAAAATTGATTCTGTGCAAAATAAATGAGTGTAGTGAAAGCCCGAAAATTGCGCATTTAGTGTATTTTCATGCATATCAAGATTAATGCTGATTCTTATGTAAATTGATGTGTAGAATCATATGGTCGCATTTAAAATTGATTCTGAGCAATATAAATGAGTGTAGTGAAAGCCCAAAAATTGAGCATTTAGTGTATTTTCTTGCATATCAAGATTAATGCTGATTCTTATGTAAATTGATGTGTAGAATCATATGGTCGCATTTAAAATTGATTTCTGAGCAAAATAAATGAGTGTACTGAGAGCCTGAAAATTGCGCATTTAGTGTATTTTCATGCATATCAAGATTAATGCTGATTCTTATGTAAATTGATGTGTAGAATCATATGGTCGCATTTAGAAATTGATTCTGAACAAAATAAATAAGTGTACTGAAAGCCCGAAAATTGCGCATTTAGTGTATTTTCATGCATATCAAGATTAATGCTGATTCTTATGTAAATTGATGTAGAATCATATGGTCTCATTTTAAATTGATTCAGAGCAATATAAATGAGTGTAGTGAAAGCTCGAAAATTGCGCATTTAGTGTATTTTCATGCATATCAAGATTAATGCTGATTCTTATGTAAATTGATGTGTAGAATCATATGGTCTCATTTTAAATTGCTTCAGAGCAATATAAATGAGTGTAGTGAAAGCCCGAAAATTGCGCATTTAGTGTATTTTCATGCATATCAAGATTAATGCTGATTCTTATGTAAATTGATGTGTAGAATCATATGGTCGCATTTGAAATTGATTCTGAGCAAAATAAATGAGTGTAGTGAAAGCCGAAAATTGCGCATTTAGTGTATTTTCATGCATATCAAGATTAATGCTGATTCTTATGTAAATTGATGTGTAGAATCATATGGTCGCATTTAAAATTGATTCTCAGCAATATAAATGAGTGTAGTGAAAGCCCCAATATTGCGCATTTAGTGTATTTTCATGCATATCAAGATTAATGCTGATTCTTATGTAAATTGATGTGTAGAATCATATGGTCGCATTGAAAATTGATTCTGAGCAAAATAAATGAGTGTAGTGAAAGCCCGAAAATTGCGCATTTAGTGTATTTTCATGCATATCAAGATTAATGCTAATTCTATGTAAATTGATGTGTAGAATCATATGGTCGCATTTAAAATTGATTCTGAGCAAAATAAATGAGTGTAATGAAAGCCCGAAAATTGCGCATTTAGTGTATTTTCATGCATATCAAGATTAATGCTGATTCTTATGTAAATTGATGTGCAGAATCATATGGTCGCATTTAAAATTGATTCTGAGCAAAATAAATGAGTGTAGTGAAAGCCCGAAAATTGCGCATTTAGTGTATTTTCATGCATATCAAGATTAATGCTGATTCTTATGTAAATTGATGTGTAGAATCATATGGTTTCATTTAAAATTGATTCTGAGCAATATAAATGAGTGTAGTGAAAGCCCAGAAAATTGCGCATTTAGTGTATTTTCATGCACTATCAAGATTAATGCTGAATCTTATGTAAATTGATGTGTAGAATCATATGGTCTCATTTAAAATTGATTCTGAGCAATATAAATGAGTGTAAGTGAAAGCCCGAAAATTGCGCATTTAGTGTATTTTCATGCATATCAAGATTAATGCTGATTCTTATGTAAATTGATGTAGCGAATCATATGGTCGCATTTAAAATTGATTCTGAGCAAAATAAATGAGTGTAGTGAAAGCCCGAAAATTGCGCATTTAGTGTATTTTCATGCATATCCAAAGATTAATGCTGATTCTTATGTAAATCGATGTGTAGAATCATATGGTCTCATTTTAAAATTGATTCAGAGCAATATAAATGAGTGTAGTGAAAGCCCGAAAATTGCGCATTTAGAGTATTTTTCATGCATATCAAGATTAATGCTGATTCTTATGTAAATTGATGTGTAGAATCATATGGTCTCATTTTAACTTGATTCAGAGCAATATAAATGAGTGTAGTGAAAGCCCGAAAATTGCGCATTTAGTGTATTTTAATGCATATCAAGATTAATGCTGATTCTTCTGTAAATTGATGTGCAGAATCATATGGTCGCATTTAAAATTGATTCTGAGCAAAATAAATGGGTGTAGTGAAAAGCCCGAAAATTGCGCATTTAGTGTATTTTCATGCATATCCAAGATTAATGCTGATTCTTATGTAAATTGATGTGTAGAATCATATGGTCTCATTATTATTGATTCAGAGTAATATAAATGAGTGTAGTGAAAGCCCGAAAATTGCGCATTTGGTGTATTTTCATGCATATCAAGATTAATGCTTATTCTTAAGTAGATTGATGTGTAGAATCATATGGTCTAATTTAAAATTGATTCTGAGCAATATAAATGAGTGTAGTGAAATCCCGAAAATTGCGCATTTATGTATTTTCATGCATATCAAGATTAATGCTGATTCTTATGTAAATTGATGTGTAGAATCATATGGTCGCATTTGAAATTGATTCTGAGCAAAATAAATGAGTGTAGTGAAAGCCCGAAAATTGCGCATTTAGTGTATTTTCATGCATATCAAGATTAATGCTGATTCTTATGTAAATTGATGTGTAGAATCATATGGTTTCATTTAAAATTGATTCTGAGCAATATAAATGAGTGTAGTGAAAGCCCGAAAATTGCGCATTTAGTGTATTTTCATGCATATCAAGATTAATGCTGAATCTTATGTAAATTCATGTGTAGAATCATATGGTCTCATTTGAAATTGATTCTGAGCAATATAAATGAGTGTAGTGAAAGCCCGAAAATTGCGCATTTAGTGTATTTTCATGCATATCAAGATTAATGCTGATTCTTATGTAAATTGATGTGTAGAATCATATGGTCTCATTTAAATTGATTCTGAGCAATATAAATGAGTGTAGTAAAATCCCGAAAATTGCGCATTTAGTGTATTTTCATGCATATCAAGATTAATGCTGATTCTTATGTAAATTGATGTGTAGAATCATATGGTCGCATTTAAAATTGATTCTGAGCAAAATAAATGAGTGTAGTGAAAGCCCGAAAATTGCGCATTTAGTGTATTTTCATGCATATCAAGATTAATGCTGATTCTTATGTAAATTGATGTGTAGAATCTTATGGTCGCATTTAAAATTGATTCTGAGCAATATAAATGAGTGTAGTGAAAGCCCGAAAATTGCGCATTTACTGTATTTTCATGCATATCAAATTTAATGCTGATTCTTATGTAAATTGATGTGTAGAATCATATGGTCTCATTTAAAATTAATTCTGAGCAATATAAATGACTGTAGTGAAAGCCCGAAAATTGCGCATTTAGTGTATTTTCATGCATATCAAGATTAATGCTGATTCTTATGTAAATTGATGTGTAGAATCATATGGTCGCATTTAAAATTGATTCTGAGCAAAAATAAATGAGTGTAGTGAAACCCCGAAAATTGCGCATTTAGTGTATTTTCATGCATATCAAGATTAATGCTGATTCTTATGTAAAATTGGATGTGTAGAATCATATGGTCGCATTTAAAATTGATTCTGAGCAAAATAAATGAGTGTAGTGAAAGCCCGAAAATTGCGTATTTAGTGTGTATTTTCATGCATATCAAGATTAATGCTGATTCTTATGTAAATTGATGTGTAGAATCATATGGTCGCATTTAAAATTGATTCTGAGCAATATAAATGAGTGTAGTGAAAGCCCGAAAATTGCGCATTTAGTGTATTTTCATGCATATCAAGATTAATGCTGATTCTTATGTAAATTGATGTGTAGAATCATATGGTCTCATTTTAAATTGATTCAGAGCAATATAAATGAGTGTAGTGAAAGCCCGAAAATTGCGCATTTAGTGTATTTTCATGCATATCAAGATTAATGCTGATTCTTATGTAAATTGATGTGTAGAATCATATGGTCGCATTTAAAATTGATTCAGAGCAATATAAATGAGTGTAGTGAAAGCCCGAAAATTGCGCATTTAGTGTATTTTCATGCATATCAAGATTAATGCTGATTCTTAAGTAAATTGATGTGTAGAATCATATGGTCTAATTTAAAATTGATTCTGAGCAATATAAATGAGTGTAGTGAAATCCCGAAAATTGCGCATTTAGTGTATTTTCATGCATATCAAGATTAATGCTGATTCTTATGTAAATTGATGTGTAGAATCATATGGTCGCATTTAAAATTGATTCTGAGCAAAATAAATGAGTGTAGGAAAGCCCGAAAATTGCGCATTTAGTGTATTTTCATGCATATCAAGATTAATGCTGATTCTTATGTAAATTGATGTGTTGAATCATATGGTTTCTTTTAAAATTCATTCTGAGCAATATAAATGAGTGTAGTGAAAGCCCGAAAATTGCGCATTTAGTGTATTTTCATGCATATCATGATTAATGCTGAATCTTATGTAAATTGATGTGTAGAATCATATGGTCTCATTTAAAATTGATTCTGAGCAATATAAATGAGTGTAGTGAAAGCCCGAAAATTGCGCATTTAGTGTATTTTCATGCATATCAAGATTAATGCTGATTCTTATGTAAATTGATGTGTAGAATCATATGGTCGCATTTAAAATTGATTCTGAGCAAAATAAAAGAGTGTAGTGAAAGCCCGAAAATTGCGCATTTAGTGTATTTTCATGCATATCAAGATTAATGCTGATTCTTATGTAAATCGATGTGTAGAATCATATGGTCTCATTTTAAATTGATTCAGAGCAATATAATGAGTGTAGTGAAAAGCCCGAAAATGTTGCGCATTTAGTGTATTTTCATGCATATCAAGATTAATGCTGATTCTTATGTAAATTGATGTGTAGAATCATATGGTCTCATTTTAAATTGATTCAGAGCAATATAAATGAGTGTAGTGAAAGCCCGAAAATTGCGCATTTACTGTATTTTCATGCATATCAAGATTAATGCTGATTCTTATGTAAATTGATGTGCAGAATCATATGGTCGCATTTAAAATTGATTCTGGAGCAATATAAATGAGTGTAGTGAAAGCCCGAAAATTGCGCATTTAGTGTATTTTCATGCATATCAAGATTAATGCTGATTCTTATGTAAATTGATGTGTAGAATCATATGGTCTCATTATTATTGATTCAGAGTAATATAAATGAGTGTAGTGAAAGCCCGAAAATTGCGCATTTAGTGTATTTTCATGCATATCAAGATTAATGCTGATTCTTATGTAAATTGATGTGTAGAATCTTATGGTCGCATTTAAAATTGATTCTGAGCAATATAAATGAGTGTAGTGAAAGCCCGAAAATTGCGCATTTAGTGTATTTTCATGCATATCAAATTTAATGCTGATTCTTATGTAAATTGATGTGTAGAATCATATGGTCTCATTTAAAATTAATTCTGAGCAATATAAATGACTGTAGTGAAAGCCCGAAAATTGCGCATTTAGTGTATTTTCATGCATATCAAGATTAATGCTGATTCTTATGTAAATTGATGTGTAGAATCATATGGTCGCATTTAAAATTGATTCTGAGCAAAATAAATGAGTGTAGTGAAACCCCGAAAATTGCGCATTTAGTGTATTTTCATGCATATCAAGATTAATGCTGATTCTTATGTAAATTGATGTGTAGAATCATATGGTCGCATTTAAAATTGATTCTGGAGCAAAATAAATGAGTGTAGTGAAAGCCCGAAAATTGCGTATTTAGTGTATTTTCATGCATATCAAGATTAATGCTGATTCTTATGTAAATTGATGTGTAGAATCATATGGTCGCATTTAAAATTGATTCTGAGCAATATAAATGAGTGTAGTGAAAGCCCGAAAATTGCGCATTTAGTGTATTTTCATGCATATCAAGATTAATGCTGATTCTTATGTAAATTGATGTGTAGAATCATATGGTCTCATTTTAAATTGATTCAGAGCAATATAAATGAGTGTAGTGAAAGCCCGAAAAATTGCGCATTTAGTGTATTTTCATGCATATCAAGATTAATGCTGATTCTTGTAAATTGATGTGTAGAATCATATGGTCGCATTTAAAATTGATTCAGAGCAATATAAATGAGTGTAGTGAAAGCCCGAAAAATTGCGCATTTAGTGTATTTTCATGCATATCAAGATTAATGCTGATTCTTAAGTAAATTGATGTGTAGAATCATATGGTCTAATTTAAAATTGATTCTGAGCAATATAAATGAGTGTAGTGAAATCCCGAAAATTGCGCATTTAGTGTATTTTCATGCATATCAAGATTAATGCTGATTCTTATGTAAATTGATGTGTAGAATCATATGGTCGCATTTAAAATTGATTCTGAGCAAAATAAATGAGTGTAGTGAAAGCCCGAAATTGCGCATTTAGTGTATTTTCATGCATATCAAGATTAATGCTGATTCTTATGTAAATTGATGTGTTGAATCATATGGTTTCTTTTAAAATTCATTCTGAGCAATATAAATGAGTGTAGTGAAAGCCCGAAAATTGCGCATTTAGTGTATTTTCATGCATATCAAGATTAATGCTGAATCTTATGTAAATTGATGTGTAGAATCATATGGTCTCATTTAAAATTGATTCTGAGCAATATAAATGAGTGTAGTGAAAGCCCGGAAATTGCGCATTTAGTGTATTTTCATGCATATCAAGATTAATGCTGATTCTTATGTAAATTGATGTGTAGAATCATATGGTCGCATTTAAAATTGATTCTGAGCAAAATAAAAGAGTGTAGTGAAAGCCCGAAAATTGCGCATTTAGTGTATTTTCATGCATATCAAGATTAATGCTGATTCTTATGTAAATCGATGTGTAGAATCATATGGTCTCATTTTAAAATTGATTCAGAGCAATATAAATGAGTGTAGTGAAAGCCCGAAAATGGCATTTATGTATTTTCATGCATATCAAGATTAATGCTGATTCTTATGTAAATTGATGTGTAGAATCATATGGTCTCATTTTAAAATTGATTCAGAGCAATATAAATGAGTGTAGTGAAAGCCCGAAAATTGCGCATTTACTGTATTTTCATGCATATCAAGATTAATGCTGATTCTTATGTAAATTGATGTGCAGAATCATATGGTCGCATTTAAAATTGATTCTGAGCAATATAAAATGAGTGTAGTGAAAGCCCGAAAATTGCGCATTTAGTGTATTTTCATGCATATCAAGATTAATGCTGATTCTTATGTAAATTGATGTGTAGAATCATATGGTCTCATTATTATTGATTCAGAGTAATATAAATGAGTGTAGTGAAAGCCCGAAAAATTGCGCATTTAGTGTATTTTCATGCATATCAAGTTTAATGCTGATTCTTATGTAAATTGATGTGTAGAATCATATGGTCGCATTTAAAATTGATTCTGAGCAATATAAATGAGTGTAGTGAAATCCCGAAAATTGCGCATTTAGTGTATTTTCATGCATATCAAGATTAATGCTGATTCTTATGTAAATTGATGTGTAGAATCATATGGTCGCATTTAAAATTGATTCTGAGCAAAATAAATGAGTGTAGTGAAAGCCCGAAAATTGCGCATTTAGTGTATTTTCATGCATATCAAGATTAATGCTGATTCTTATGTAAATTGATGTGTAGAATCATATGGTTTCATTTAAAATTGATTCGGAGCAATATAAATGAGTGTAGTGAAAGCCCGAAAATTGCGCATTTAGTGTATTTTCATGCATATCAAGATTAATGCTGATTCTTATGTAAATTGATGTGTAGAATCATATGGTCTCATTTAAATTGATTCTGAGCAATATAAATGAGTGTAGTGAAATCCCGAAAATTGCGCATTTAGTGTATTTTCATGCATATCAAGATTAATGCTGATTCTTATGTAAATTGATGTGTAGAATCATATGGTCGCATTGAAAATTGATTCTGAGCAAAATAAATGAGTGTAGTGAAAGCCCGAAAATTGCGCATTTAGTGTATTTTCATGCATATCAAGATTAATGCTGATTCTTATGTAAATTGATGTGTAGAATCATATGGTCTCATTATTATTGATTCAGAGTAATATAAATGAGTGTAGTGAAAAGCCCGAAAATTGCGCATTTAGTGTATTTTCATGCATATCAAGATTAATGCTGATTCTTATGTAAATTGATGTGTAGAATCATATGGTCGCATTTAAAATTGATTCTGAGCAATATAAATGAGTGTAGTGAAACTCGAAAATTGCGCATTTAGTGTATTTTCATGCATATCAAGATTAATGCTGATTCTTATGTAAATTGATGTAGAATCATATGGTCGCATTTAAATTGATTCTGAGCAAAATAAAATGAGTGTAGTGAAAGCCCGAAAAATTGCGCATTTAGTGTATTTTCATGCATATCAAGATTAATGCTGATTCTTATGTAAATTGATGTGTAGAATCATATATGGTTTCATTTAAATTTGATTCTGAGCAATATAAATGAGTGTAGTGAAAGCCCGAAAATTGCGCATTTATCATTTTCATGCATATCAAGATTAATGCTGATTCTTATGTAAATTGATGTGTAGAATCATATGCTCGCATTTAAAATTGATTCTGTTAAATAAATGAGTGTAGTGAAACCCCGAAAATTGCGCATTTAGTGTATTTTCATGCATATCAAAATTAATGCTGATTCTTATGTAAATTGATGTGTAGAATCATATGGTCGCATTTAAAATTGATTCAGAGCAAAATAAATGAGTGTAGTGAAAGCCCGAAAATTGCGTATTTAGTGTATTTTCATGCATATCAAGATTAATGCTGATTCTTATGTAAATTGATGTGTAGAATCATATGGTCGTGTGCATTTAAAATTGATTCTGAGCAATATAAATGAGTGTAGTGAAAGCCCGAAAATTGCGCATTTAGTGTATTTTCATGCATATCAAGATTAATGCTGATTCTGCGTAAATTGATGTTTAGAATCATATGGTCTCATTTTGAAACTGATTCCAGAGTAATATAATGAGTGTAGTGAAAGCCCGAAAATTGCGCATTTAGTGTATTTTCATGCATATCAAGATTAATGCTTGATTCTCTATGTAAATTGATGTGTAGAATCATATGGTTTCATTTTCAAATTTGATTCTGAGCAATATAAATGAGTGTAGTGAAAGCTCCGAAAATTGCGCATTTACTGTATTTTCATGCATATCAAGATTAATGCTGATTCTTATGTAAATTGATGTGTAGAATCATATGCTCGCATTTAAAATTGATTCTGAGCTAAATAAATGAGTGTAGTGAAACTCCCGAAAATTGCGCATTTAGTGTATTTTCATGCATATCAAGATTAATGCTGATTCTTATGTAAATTGATGTGTAGAATCATATGGTCGCATTTAAAAATTGATTCAGAGCAAAAATAAAATGAGTGTAGTGAAAGTTCGAAAATTGCGTATTTAGTGTATTTTCATGCATATCAAGATTAATGCTGATTCTTATGTAAATTGATGTGTAGAATCATATGGTCGCATTTAAAATTGATTCTGAGCAATATAAATGAGTGTAGTGAAAGCCCGAAAATTGCGCATTTAGTGTATTTTCATGCATATCAAGATTAATGCTGATTCTTATGTAAATTGATGTTTAGAATCATATGGTCTCATTTTAAATTGATTCAGAGCAATATAAATGAGTGTAGTGAAAGCCCGAATATTGCGCATTTAGTGTATTTTCATGCATATCAAGATTAATGCTGATTCTTATGTAAATTGATGTGCAGAATCATATGGTCGCATTTAAAATTGATTCTGAGCAAAATATATGAGTGTAGTGAAAGCCCGAAAATTGCGCATTTAGTGTATTTTCATGCATATCAAGATTAATGCTGATTCTTATGTAAATTGATGTGTAGAATCATATGGTCTCATTATTATTGATTCAGAGTAATATAAATGAGTGTAGTGAAAGCCCGAAAATTGCACATTTAGTGTATTTTCATGCATATCAAGATTAATGTTGATTCTTAAGTAAATTGATGTGTAGAATCATATGGTCTCATTTAAAATTGATTCTGAGCAATATAAATGAGTGCAGTGAAATCCCGAAAATTGCGCATTTAGTGTATTTTCATGCATATCAAGATTAATGCTGATTCTTATGTAAATTGATGTGTAGAATCATATGGTCGCATTTAAAATTGATTCTGAGCAAAATAAATGAGTGTAGTGAAAGCCCGAAAATTGCGCATTTAGTGTATTTTCATGCATATCAAGATTAATGCTGAAACTTATGTAAATTGATGTGTAGAATCATATGGTCTCATTTTAAATTGATTCTGAGCAATATAAATGAGTGTAGTGAAAGCCCGAAAATTGCGCATTTAGTGTATTTTCATGCATATCAAGATTAATGCTGAATCTTATGTAAATTGATGTGTAGAATCATATGGTCTCATTTTAAATTGATTCTGAGCAATATAAATGAGTGTAGTGAAAGCCCGAAAATTGCGCATTTAGTGTATTTTCATGCATATCAAGATTAATGCTGAATCTTATGTAAATTGATGTGTAGAATCATATGGTCTCATTTAAAATTGATTCTGAGCAATATAAATGAGTGTAGTGAAAGCCCGAAAATTGCGCATTTAGTGTATTTTCATGCATATCAAGATTAATGCTGATTCTTATGTAAATTGATGTGTAGAATCATATGGTCTCATTTAAATTGATTCTGAGCAATATAAATGAGTGTAGTGAAATCCCGAAAATTGCGCATTTAGTGTATTTTCATGCATATCAAGATTAATGCTGATTCTTATGTAAATTGATGTGTAGAATCATATGGTCTCATTTAAAATTGATTCTGAGCAATATAAATGACTGTAGTGAAAGCCCGAAAATTGCGCATTTAGAGTATTTTCATGCATATCAAGATTAATGCTGATTCTTATGTAAATTGATGTGTAGAATCATATGGTCGCATTTAAAATTGATTCTGAGCAAAATAAATGAGTGGAGTGAAACCCCGAAAATTGCGCATTTCGTGTATTTTCATGCATATCAAGATTAATGCTGATTCTTATGTAAATTGATGTGTAGAATCATATGGTCTCATTTTAAATTGATTCAGAGCAATATAAATGAGTGTAGTGAAAGCCCGAATATTGCGCAGTTAGTGTATTTTCATGCATATCAAGATTAATGCTGATTCTTATGTAAATTGATGTGCAGAATCATATGGTCGCATTTAAAATTGATTCTGAGCAAAATAAATGAGTGTAGTGAAAGCCCGAAAATTGCGCATTTAGTGTATTTTCATGCATATCAAGATTAATGCTGATTCTTATGTAAATTGATGTGTAGAATCATATGGTCTCATTATTATTGATTCAGAGTAATATAAATGTGTGTAGTGAAAGCCCGAAAATTGCACATTTAGTGTATTTTCATGCATATCAAGATTAATGCTGATTCTTAAGTAAATTGATGTGTAGAATCATATGGTCTCATTTAAAATTGATTCTGAGCAATATAAATGAGTGTAGTGAAATCCCGAAAATTGCGCATTTAGTGTATTTTCATGCATATCAAGATTAATGCTGATTCTTATGTAAATTGATGTGTAGAATCATATGGTCGCATTTAAAATTGATTCTGAGCAAAATAAATGAGTGTAGTGAAAGCCCGAAAATTGCGCATTTAGTGTATTTTCATGCATATCAAGATTAATGCTGATTCTTATGTAAATTGATGTGTAGAATCATATGGTTTCATTTAAAATTGATTCTGAGCAATATAAATGAGTGTAGTGAAAGCCCGAAAATTGCGCATTTAGTGTATTTTCATGCATATCAAGATTAATGCTGAAAGTTATGTAAATTGATGTGTAGAATCATATGGTCTCATTTTAAATTGATTCTGAGCAATATAAATGAGTGTAGTGAAAGCCCGAAAATTGCGCATTTAGTGTATTTTCATGCATATCAAGATTAATGCTGATTCTTATGTAAATTGATGTGTAGAATCATATGGTTTCATTTAAAATTGATTCTGAGCAATATAAATGAGTGTAGTGAAAGCCCGAAAATTGCGCATTTAGTGTATTTTCATGCATATCAAGATTAATGCTTGTTCTTATGTAAATTGATGTGTAGAATCATATGGTCGCATTTAAATTGATTCAGAGCAATATAAATGTCTGTACTGAAAGCCCGAAAATTGCGCATTTAGTGTATTTTCATGCATATCAAGATTAATGCTGATTCTTATGTAAATTGATGTGTAGAATCATATGGTCGCATTTAAAATTGATTCTGAGCAAAATAAATGAGTGTAGTGAAAGCCCGAAAATTGCGTATTTAGTGTATTTTCATGCATATCAAGATTAATGCTGATTCTTATGTAAATTGATGTGTAGAATCATATGGTCGCATTTAAAATTTATTCTGAGCAATATAAATGAGTGTAGTGAAAGCCCGAAAATTGCGCATTTAGTGTATTTTCATGCATATCAAGATTAATGCTGATTCTTATGTAAATTGATGTGTAGAATCATATGGTCTCATTTAAAATTGATTCTGAGCAATATAAATGAGTGTAGTGAAATCCCGAAAATTGCGCATTTAGTGTATTTTCATGCATATCAAGATTAATGCTGATTCTTATGTAAATTGATGTGTAGAATCATATGGTCGCATTTAAAATTGATTCTGAGCAAAATAAATGAGTGTAGTGAAAGCCCGAAAATTGCGCATTTAGTGTATTTTCATGCATATCAAGATTAATGCAGATTCTTATGTAAATTGATATTTAAAATCATATGGTTTCATTTAAAATTGAATCTGAGGAATATAAATGAGTGTAGTGTAAACCCGAAAATTGCGCATTTAGTGTATTTTCATGCATATCAAGATTAATGCTGAATCTTATGTAAATTGATGTGTAGAATCATATGGTCTCATTTAAAATTGATTCTGAGCAATATAAATGAGTGTAGTGAAAGCCCGAAAATTGCGCATTTAGTGTATTTTCATGCATATCAAGATTAATGCTGATTCTTATGTAAATTGATGTGTAGAATCATATGGTCGCATTTAAAATTGATTCTGAGCAATATAAATGAGTGTTGTGAAAGCCCGAAAATTGCGCATTTAGTGTATTTTCATGCATATCAAGAGTAATGCTGATTCTTATGTAAATTGATGTGTAGAATCATATGGTCTCATATAAAATTGATTCAGAGCAATATAAATGAGTGTAGTGAAAGCCCGAAAATTGCGCATTTAGTGTATTTTCATGCATATCAAGATTAATGCTGATTCTTATGTAAATTGATGTGCAGAATCATATGGTCGCATTTAAAATTGATTCTGAGCAAAATAAATGAGTGTAGTGAAAGCCCGAAAATTGCGCATTTAGTGTATTTTCATGCATATCAAGATTAATGCTGATTCATATGTAAATTGATGTGTAGAATCATATGGTCTCATTTAAAATTGATTCTGAGCAATATAAATGAGTGTAGTGAAAGCCCGAAAATTGCACATTTAGTGTATTTTCATGCATATCAAGATTAATGCTGATTCTTATGTAAATTGATGTGTAGAATCATATGGTCGCATTTAAAATTGATTCTGAGCAAAATAAATGAGTGTAGTGAAACACCGAAAATTGCGCATTTAGTGTATTTTCATGCATATCAAGATTAATGCTGATTCTTATGTAAATTGATGTGTAGAATCATATGGTTTCATTTAAAATTGATTCTGAGCAATATAAATGAGTGTAGTGAAAGCCCGAAAATTGGACATTTAGTGTATTTTCATGCATATCAAGATTAATGTTGATTCTTATGTAAATTGATGTGTATAATCATATGGTCTCATTTAAAATTGATTCAGAGCAATATAAATGAGTGTAATAAAAGCCCGAAAATTGCGCATTAATGTATTTTCAAGCATATCAAGATTAATGCTGATTCTTATGTAAATTGATGTGTAGAATCATATGGTCGCATTTAAAATTGATTCTGAGCAAAATAAATGAGTGTAGTGAAAGCCCGAAAATTGCGCATTTAGTGTATTTTCATGCATATCAAGATTAATTCTGATTCTTATGTAAATTGATGTGTAGAATCATATGGTTTCATTTAAAATTGATTCTGAGCAATATAAATGAGTGTAGTGAAAGCCCGAAAATTGCGCATTTAGTGTATTTTCATGCATATCAAGATTAATGCTGATTCTTATGTAAATTGATGTGTAGAATCATATGGTCTCATTTAAAATTGATTCTGAGCAATATAAATGAGTGTAGTGAAAGCCCGAAAATTTCGCATTTAGTGTATTTTCATGCATATCAAGATTAATGCTGATTCTTATGTAAATTGATGTGTAGAATCATATGGTCGCATTTAAAATTGATTCTGAGCAAAATAAATGAGTGTAGTGAAACACCGAAAATTGCGCATTTAGTGTATTTTCATGCATATCAAGATTAATGCTGATTCTTATGTAAATTGATGTGTAGAATCATATGGTTTCATTTAAAATTGATTCTGAGCAATATAAATGAGTGTAGTGAAAGCCCGAAAATTGCGCATTTAGTGTATTTTCATGCATATCAAGGTTAATGAAGATTCTTATGTAAAGTGATGTGTAGAATCATATGGTCTCATTTAAAATTGATTCTGAGCAATATAAATGAGTGTAGTGAAAGCCCAAATATTGCGCATTTAGTGTATTTACATGCATATCAAGATTAATGCTGATTCTTATGTAAATTGATGTGTAGAATCATATGGTCGCATTTAAAATTGATTCTGAGCAAAATAAATGAGTGTAGTGAAAGCCCGAAAATTGCGCATTTAGTGTATTTTCATGCATATCAAGATTAATGCTGATTCTTATGTAAATTGATGTGTTGAATCATATGGTCGCATTTAAAATTGATTCTGAGCAAAATAAATGAGTGTAGTGAAAGCTCGAAAATTGCGCATTTAGTGTATTTTCATGCATATCAATATTAATGCTGATTCTTATGTAAATTGATGTGTAGAATCATATGGTCTCATTTAAAATTGATTCTGAGCAATATAAATGAGTGTAGTGAAAGCCCGAAAATTGCGCATTTAGTGTATTTTCATGCATATCAAGATTAATGCTGATTCTTATGTAAATTGATGTGTAGAATCATATGGTCTCATTTAAAATTGATTCAGAGCAATATAAATGAGTGTAGTGAAAGCCCGAAAATTGCGCATTTAGTGTATTTTCATGCATATCAAGATTAATGCTGATTCTTATGTAAATTGATGTGTAGAATCATATGGTCGCATTTAAAATTGATTCTGAGCAGAATAAATGAGTGTAGTGAAAGCCCGAAAATTGCGCATTTAGTGTATTTTCATGCATATCAAGATTAATGCTGATTCTTATGTAAATTGATGTGTAGAATCATATGGTCGCATTTAAAATTGATTCTGAGCAATATAAATGAGTGTAGTGAAAGCCCGAAAATTGCGAATTTAGTGTATTTTCATGCATATCAAGATTAATGTTGATTCTTATGTAAATTGATGTGTAGAATCATATGGTCGCATTTAAAATTGATTCTGAGCAAAATAAATGAGTGTAGTGAAACACCGAAAATTGCGCATTTAGTGTATTTTCATGTACATCAAGATTAATGCTGATTCTTATGTAAATTGATGTGTAGAATCATATGGTTTCATTTAAAATTGATTCGAGCAATATAAATGAGTGTAGTGAAAGCCCGAAAATTGCGCATTTAGTGTATTTTCATGCATATCAAGATTAATGCTGATTCTTATGTAAATTGATGTGTATAATCTTATGGTCTCATTTAAAATTGATTCAGAGCAATATAATGAGTGTAATGAAAAGCCTGCAAACGTATACTTAGTGTATTTTCATGCATATCAAGATTAATGCTGATTCTTATGTAAATTGATGTGTAGAATCATATGGTCGCATTTAAAATTTATTCTGACCAAAATAAATGAGTGTAGTGAAAGCCCCAAAATTGCGCATTTAGTGTATTTTCATGCATATCAAGATTAATGCTGATTCTTATGTAAATTGATGTGTAGAATCATATGGTTTCATTTAAAATTGATTCTGAGCAATATAAATGAGTGTAGTGAAAGCCCGAAAATTGCGCATTTAGTGTATTTTCATGCATATCAAGATTAATGAAGATTCTTATGTAAATTGATGTGTAGAATCATATGGTCTCATTTAAAATTGATTCGAGCAATATAAATGAGTGTAGTGAAAGCCCGAAAATTGCGCATTTAGTGTATTTTCATGCATATCAAGATTGTGGTCGCTGATTCTTATGTAATCGGATGTGTAGAATCATATGGTTTCATTTCAAATTGATTCTGAGCAATAAAAATGAGTATGAGCCCGAAAATTGCGCATTTAGTGTATTTTCATGCATATCAAGATTAATGAAGATTCTTATGTACCGATGTGTGTGAATCACAGTGGTCTCATTTAAAATTGATTCTGAGCAATATAAATGAGTGTAGTGAAAGCCCGAAAATTGCGCATTTAGTGTATTTACATGCATAAGATTAATGCTGATTCTTATGTAAATTGATGTATAATTTTATGGTCTCATTTAAAATTGATTCAGAGCAATATAAATGAGTGTAATGAAAGCCCGAAAATTGCGCATTTAGTGTATTTTCATGCATATCAAGATTTATTGCCTATTCTTATGTAAATTGATGTGTAGAATCATATGGTCGCATTTAAAATTTATTCTGACCAAAATAAACATAGTGAAAGCCCGAAAATTGCGCATTTAGTGTATTTTCATGCATATCAAGATTAATGCTGATTCTTATGTAAATTGATGTGTAGAATCATATGGTCTCATTTAAAATTGATTCTGAGCAATATAATGAGTGTAGTGAAAGCCTGAAAATTGCGCATTTAGTGTATTTTCACATATCAAGATTAATGCTGATTCTTATGTAAATTGATGTGTAGAATCATATGTCGTATTTAAAATTGATTCTGAGCAATATAAATGAGTAGCGAAAGCCCGAAAATTGCGCATTTATGTATTTTCATATATCAAGATTAATGAAGATTCTTATGTAAATTGATGTGTAGAATCATATGGTCTCATTTAAAATTGATTCTGAGCAATATAAAATGAGTGTAGTGAAAGCTTCAAAATTGCGCATTTAGTGTATTTTCATGCATATCAAGATTAACGCTGATTCTTATGTAAATTGATGTGTAGAATCATATGGTTTCATTTCAAATTACGATTCGAGCAATAAAAAATGAGTGTAGTGAAAGCCCGAAAATTGCGCATTTAGTGTATTTTCACATATCAAGATTAATGAAGATTCTATGTAAATTGATGTGTAGAATCATATGGTCTCATTTAAAATTATTCTGAGCAATATAAAAATGAGTGTAGTGAAAGCCCGAAAATGAAAGGCAACATTGTATTTACATGCATATCAAGATTAATGCTGATTCTTATGTAAATTGATGTGTAGAATCATATGGTCGCATTTAAAATTGATTCTGAGCAAAATAAATGAGTGTAGTGAAAGCCCGAAAATTGCGCATTTAGTGTATTTTCATGCATATCAAGATTAATGCTGATTCTTATGTAAATTGATGTGTTGAATTATATGGTCGCATTTAAAATTGATTCTGAGCAAAATAAATGAGTGTAGTGAAAGCCCGAAAATTGCGCATTTAGTGTATTTTCATGCATATCAAGATTAATGCTGATTCTTATGTAAATTGATGTGTAGAATCATATGGTCGCATTTAAAATTGATTCTGAGCAAAATAAATGAGTGTAGTGAAAGCCCGAAAATTGCGCATTTAGTGTATTTTCATGCATATCAAGATTAATGCTGATTCTTATGTAAATTGATGTGTAGAATCATATGGTCTCATTTAAAATTGATTCAGAGCAATATAAATGAGTGTAGTGAAAGCCCGAAAATTGCGCATTTAGTGTATTTTCATGCATATCAAGATTAATGCTGATTCTTATGTAAATTGATGTGTAGAATCATATGGTCGCATTTAAAATTGATTCTGAGCAAAATAAATGAGTGTAGTGAAAGCCCGAAAATTGCGCATTTAGTGTATTTTCATGCATATCAAGATTAATGCTGATTCTTATGTAAATTGATGTGTAGAATCATATGGTCGCATTTAAAATTGATTCTGAGCAATATAAATGAGTGTAGTGAAAGCCCGAAAATTGCGCATTTAGTGTATTTTCATGCATATCAAGATTAATGTTGATTCTTATGTAAATTGTTGTGTAGAATCATATGGTCGCATTTAAAATTGATTCTGAGCAAAATAAATGAGTGTAGTGAAAGCCCGAAAATTGCGCATTTAGTGTATTTTCATGCATATCAAGATTAATGCTGATTCTTATGTAAATTGATGTGTAGAATCATATGGTTTCATTTAAAATTGATTCTGAGCAATATAAATAAGTGTAGTGAAAGCCCGAAAATTGCGCATTTAGTGTATTTTCATGCATATCAAGATTAATGCAGATTCTTATGTAAATTGATGTGTAGAATCATATGGTCGCATTTAAAATGGATTCTGAGCAATATAAATGAGTGTAGTGAAAGCGCGATAATTGCGCATTTAGTGTATTTTCATGCATATCAAGATTAATGCTGATTCTTATGTAAATTGATGTGTAGAATCATATGGTTTCATTTAAAATTGATTCTGAGCAATATAAATGAGTGTAGTGAAAGCCCGAAAATTGCGCATTTAGTGTATTTTCATGCATATCAAGATTAATGCTGATTCTTATGTAAATTGATGTGTAGAATCATATGGTCTCATTTAAAATTGATTCAGAGCAATATAAATGAGTGTACTGAAAGCCCGAAAATTGCGCATTAATGTATTTTCATGCATATCAAGATTAATGCTGATTCTTATGTAAATTGATGTGTAGAATCATATGGTCGCATTTAAAATTGATTCAGAGCAATATAAATGAGTGTATTGAAACTCCGAAAATTGCGCATTTAGTGTATTTTCATGCATATCAAGATTAATGCTGATTCTTATGTAAATTGATGTGTAGAATCATATGGTCGCATTTAAAATTGATTCAGAGCAATATAAATGAGTGTAGTGAAAGACCGAAAATTGCGCATTTAGTGTATTTTCATGCATATCAAGATTAATGCTGATTCTTATGTAAATTGATGTGCAGAATCAGATGGTCGCATTTAAAATTGATTCTGAGCAAAATAAATGAGTGTAGTGAAAGCCCGAAAATTGCGCATTTAGTGTATTTTCATGCATATCGAGATTAATGATGATTCTCATATTAATAGATGTGTAGATTCATATGGTCGCATTTAAAATTGATTCTGAGCAATTTAAATGAGTGTAGTGAATGCCCGAAAATTGCGCATTTAGTGTATTTTCATGCATATCAAGATTAATGCTGATTCTTATGTAAATTGATGTGTAGAATAATATGGTCGCATTTCAAATTGATTCAGAGCAATATAAATGAGTGTAGTGAAAGCCCGAATATTGCGCATTTAGTGTATTTTCATGCATATCAAGATTAATGCTGATTCTTATGTAAATTGATGGGTAGAATCATATGGTCGCATTTAAAATTGATTCTGAGCAATATAAATGAGTGTAGTGAAAGCCCGAAAATTGCGCATTTAGTGTATTTACATGCATATCAAGACTAATGCTGATTCTTATGTAAATTGATGTGTAGAATCATATGGTCGCATTTCAAATTGATTCAGAGCAATATAAATGAGTGTACTGAAAGCCCGAATATTGCGCATTTAGTGTATTTTCATGCATATCAAGATTAATGCTGATTCTTATGTAAATTGATGTGTAGAATCAAATGGTCGCATTTAAAATTGATTCTGAGCAATATAAATAAGTGTAGTGAAAGCCCGAAAATTGCGCATTTAGTGTATTTTCATGCATATCAATATTAATGCTGATTCTTATGTAAATTGTTGTGTAGAATCATATGGTCTCATTTAAAATTGATTATGAGCAATATAAATGAGTGTACTGAAAGCCCGAAAATTGCGCATTTAGTGTATTTTCATGCATATCAAGATTAATGCTGATTCTTATGTAAATTGATGTGTAGAATCATATGGTCGCATTTAAAATTGATTCTGAGCAATATAAATGAGTGTAGTGAAAGCCCGAAAATTGCGCATTTTGTGTATTTTCATGCTTATCAAGATTAATGCTGATTCTTATGTAAATTGATGAGTAGAATCATATGGTCGCATTTCAAATTGATTCAGAGCAATATAAATGAGTGTACTGAAAGCCCGAATATTGCGCATTTAGTGTATTTTCATGCATATCAAGATTAATGCTGATTCTTATGTAAATTGATGTGTAGAATCATATGGTCGCATTTAAAATTGATTCTGAACAATATAAATGAGTGTAGTGAAAGCCCGAAAATTGCACATTTAGTGAATTTTCATGCATATCAAGATTAATGCTGATTCTTATGTAAATTGATGTGTAGAATCATATGGTCGCATTTAAAATTGATTCTGAGCAATATAAATGAGTGTAGTGAAAGCCCGAAAATTGCGCATTTAGTGTATTTTCATGCATATCAAGATTAATGCTGATTCTTATGCAAATTGATGGGTAGAATCATATGGTCGCATTTAAAATTGATTCTGAGCAATATAAATGAGTGTAGTGAAAGCCCGAAAATTGCGCATTTAGTGTATTTACATGCATATCAAGACTAATGCTGATTCTTATGTAAATTGATGTGTAGAATCATATGGTCTCATTTATATTGATTCTGAGCAATATAAATGAGTGTACCGAAAGCCCGAAAATTGCGCATTTAGTGTATTTTCATGCATATCAAGATTAATGCTGATTCTTATGTAAATTGATGTGTAGAATCATATGGTCGCATTTAAAATTGATTCTGAGCAAAATAAATGAGTGTAGTGAAAGCCCGAATATTGCGCATTTAGTGTATTTTCATGCATATCAAGATTAATGCTGATTCTTATGTAAATTAATGGGAAAAATCATATGGTCGCATTTAAAATTAATTCTGAGCAATATAAATGAGTGTAGTGAAAGCCCGAAAATTGCGCATTTAGTGTATTTTCATGCATATCAAGACTAATGCTGATTATTATGTAAATTGATGTGTAGAATCATATGGTCTCATTTAATATTGATTCTGAGCAATATAAATGAGTGTACCGAAAGCCCGAAAATTGCGCATTTAGTGTATTTTCATGCATATCAATATTAATGCTGATTCTTATGTAAATTGATGTGTAGAATCATATGGTCGCATTTAAAATTGATTCAGAGCAATATAAATGAGTGTACTGAAAGCCCGAATATTGCGCATTTAGTGTATTTTCATGCATATCAAGATTAATGCTGATTCTTATGTAAATTGATGTGTAGAATCATATGGTCGCATTTAAAATTGATTCTGACCAATATAAATGAGTGTAGTGAAAGCCCGAAAATTGCGCATTTAGTGTATTTTCATGCATATCAAGATTAATGCTGATTCTTATGTAAATTGATATGTAGAATCATATGGTCGCATTTAAAATTGATTCTGAGCAATATAAATGAGTGTACTGAAAGCCCGAAAATTGCGCATTTAGTGTATTTTCATGCATATCAAGATTAATGCTGATTCTTATGTAAATTGATGGGTAGAATCATATGGTCGCATTTAAAATTGATTCTGAGCAATATAAATGAGTGTAGTGAAAGCCCGAAAATTGCGCATTTAGTGTATTTTCATGCATATCAATATCAATGATGATTCTTATGTAAATTGTTGTGTAGAATCATATGGTCTCATTTAAAATTGATTCTGAGCAATATAAATGAGTGTACTGAAAGCCCGAAAATTGCGCATTTAGTGTATTTTCATGCATATCAAGATTAATGCTGATTCTTATGTAAATTGATGTGTAGAATCATATGGTCGCATGTAAAATTGATTCTGAGCAATATAAATGAGTGTACCGAAAGCCCGAAAATTGCGCATTTAGTGTATTTTCATGCATATCAAGATTAATGCTGATTCTTATGTAAATTGATGTGTAGAATCATATGGTCGCTTTTAAAATTGATTCTGAGCAATATAAATGAGTGTAGTGAAAGCCCGAAAATTGCGCATTTAGTGTATTTTCATGCATATCAAGATTAATGCTGATTCTTATGTAAATTGATGTGTAGAATCATATGGTCGCATTTAAAATTGATTCTGAACAATATAAATGAGTGTAGTGAAAGCCCGAAAATTGCGCATTTAGTGTATTTTCATGCATATCAAGATTACTGCTGATTCTTATGTAAATTGATGTGTAGAATCATATGGTCGCATTTAAAATTGATTCTGAGCAATATAAATGAGTGTAGTGAAAGCCCGAAAATTGCGCATTTAGTGTATTTTCATGCATATCAAGATTAATGCTGATTCTTATGTAAATTGATGTGTAGAATCATATGGTCGCATTTAAAATTGATTCTGAGCAATATAAATGAGTGTAGTGAAAGCCCGAAAATTGCGCATTTAGTGTATTTTCATGCATATCAAGATTAATGCTGATTCTTATGTAAATTCATGAGTAGAATCAAATGGTCGCATTTCAAATTGATTCAGAGCAATATAAATGAGTGTACTGAAAGCCCGAATATTGCGCATTTAGTGTATTTTCATGCATATCAAGATTAATGCTGATTCTTATGTAAATTGATGCGTAGAATCATATGGTCGCATTTAAAATTGATTCTGAACAATATAAATGAGTGTAGTGAAAGCCCGAAAATTGCGCATTTAGTGTATTTTCATGCATATCAAGATTAATGCTGATTCTTATGTAAATTGTTGTGTAGAATCATATGGTCTCATTTAAAATTGATTCTGAGCAATATAAATGAGTGTAGTGAAAGCCCGAAAATTGCGCATTTAGTTTATTTTCATGCATATCAAGATTAATGCTGATTCTTATGTAAATTGATGTGTAGAATCATATGGTCGCATTTAAAATTGATTCTGAGCAATATAAATGAGTGTAGTGAAAGCCCGAAAATTGCGCACTTAGTGTATTTTCATGCATATCAAGATTAATGCTGATTCTTATGTAAATTGATGTGTAGAATCATATGGTCGCATTTAAAATTGATTCTGAGCAATATAAATGAGTGTAGTGAAAGCCCGAAAATTGCGCATTTAGTGTATTTTCATGCATATCAAGATTAATGCTGATTCTTATGTAAATTGATGTGTAGAATCATATGGTCGCATTTAAAATTGATTCTGAACAATATAAATGAGTGTAGTGAAAGCCCGAAAATTGCGCATTTAGTGTATTTTCATGCATATCAAGATTACTGCTGATTCTTATGTAAATTGATGTGTAGAATCATATGGTCGCATTTAAAATTGATTCTGAGCAATATAAATGAGTGTAGTGAAAGACCGAAAATTGCGCATTTAGTGTATTTTCATGCATATCAAGATTAATGCTGATTCTTATGTAAATTGATGGGTAGAATCATATGGTCGCATTTAAAATTGATTCTGAGCAATATAAATGAGTGTAGTGAAAGCCCGAAAATTGCGCATTTAGTGTATTTTCATGCATATCAATATTAATGCTGATTCTTATGTAAATTGTTGTGTAGAATCATATGGTCTCATTTAAAATTGATTCTGAGCAATATAAATTAGTGTAGTGAAAGCCCGAAAATTGCGCATTTAGTTTATTTTCATGCATATCAAGATTAATGCTGATTCTTATGTAAATTGATGTGTAGAATCATATGGTCGCATTTAAAATTGATTCTGAGCAATATAAATGAGTGTAGTGAAAGCCCGAAAATTGCGCATTTAGTGTATTTTCATGCATATCAAGATTAATGCTGATTCTTATGTAAATTCATGAGTAGAATCAAATGGTCGCATTTCAAATTGATTCAGAGCAATATAAATGAGTGTACTGAAAGCCCGAATATTGCGCATTTAGTGTATTTTCATGCATATCAAGATTAATGCTGATTCTTATGTAAATTGATGCGTAGAATCATATGGTCGCATTTAAAATTGATTCTGAACAATATAAATGAGTGTAGTGAAAGCCCGAAAATTGCGCATTTAGTGTATTTTCATGCATATCAATATTAATGATGATTCTTATGTAAATTGTTGTGTAGAATCATATGGTCTCATTTAAAATTGATTCTGAGCAATATAAATGAGTGTAGTGAAAGCCCGAAAATTGCGCATTTAGTTTATTTTCATGCATATCAAGATTAATGCTGATTCTTATGTAAATTGATGTGTAGAATCATATGGTCGCATTTAAAATTGATTCTGAGCAATATAAATGAGTGTAGTGAAAGCCCGAAAATTGCGCACTTAGTGTATTTTCATGCATATCAAGATTAATGCTGATTCTTATGTAAATTCATGAGTAGAATCAAATGGTCGCATTTCAAATTGATTCAGAGCAATATAAATGAGTGTACTGAAAGCCCGAATATTGCGCATTTAGTGTATTTTCATGCATATCAAGATTAATGCTGATTCTTATGTAAATTGATGTGTAGAATCATATGGTCTCATTTAATATTGATTCTGAGCAATATAAATGAGTGTACCGAAAGCCCGAAAGTTGCGCATTTAGTGTATTTTCATGCATATCAAGATTAATGCTGATTCTTATGTAAATTGATGTGTAGAATCATATGGTCGCATTTAAAATTGATTCTGAGCAAAATAAATGAGTGTAGTGAAAGCCCGAATATTACGCATTTAGTGTATTTTCATGCATATCAAGATTAATGCTGATTCTTATGTAAATTGATGTGTAGAATCATATGGTCTCATTTAAAATTGATTCTGAGCAATATAAATGAGTGTACTGAAATCCCGAAAATTGCGCATTTAGTGTATTTTCATGCATATCAAGATTACTGCTGATTCTTATGTAAATTGATGTGTAGAATCATATGGTCGCATTTCAAATTGATTCAGAGCAATATAAATGAGTGTACTGAAAGCCCGAATATTGCGCATTTAGTGTATTTTCATGCATATCAAGATTAATGTTGATTCTTATGTAAATTGATGGGTAGAATCATATGGTCGCATTTAAAATTGATTCTGTGCAATATAAATGAGTGTAGTGAAAGCCCGAAAATTGCGCATTTAGTGTATTTTCATGCATATCAAGTCTAATGCTGATTCTTATGTAAATTGATGTGTAGAATCATATGGTCTCATTTAATATTGATTCTGAGCAATATAAATGAGTGTACCGAAAGCCCGAAAATTGCGCATTTAGTGTATTTTCATGCATATCAAGATTAATGCTGATTCTTATGTAAATTGATGTGTAGAATCATATGGTCGCATTTAAAATTGATTCAGAGCAATATAAATGAGTGTACTGAAAGCCCGAATATTGCGCATTTAGTGTATTTTCATGCATATCAAGATTAATGCTGATTCTTATGTAAATTGATGTGTAGAATCATATGGTCGCATTTAAAATTGATTCTGAACAATATAAATGAGTGTAGTGAAAGCCCGAAAATTGCGCATTTAGTGTATTTTCATGCATATCAAGATTAATGCTGATTCTTATGTAAATTGATGTGTAGAATCATATGGTCGCATTTAAAATTGATTCTGAGCAATATAAATGAGTGTAGTGAAAGCCCGAAAATTGCGCATTTAGTGTATTTTCATGCATATCAAGATTAATGCTGATTCTTATGTAAATTGATGTGTAGAATCATATGGTTTCATTTAAAATTGATTCTGAGCAATATAAATGAGTGTAGTGAAAGCCCGAAAATTGCGCATTTAGTGTATTTTCATGCATATCAAGATTAATGCTGATTCTTATGTAAATTGATGTGTAGAATCATATGGTCGCATTTAAAATTGATTCTGAGCAATATAAATGAGTGTAGTGAAAGCCCGAAAATTGCGCATTTAGTGTATTTTCATGCATATCAAGATTAATGCTGATTCTTATGTAAATTGATGTGTAAAATCATATGGTCGCATTTAAAATTGATTCTGAGCAATATAAATGAGTGTACTGAAAGCCCGAAAATTGCGTATTTAGTGTATTTTCATGCATATCAAGATTAATGCTGATTCTTATGTAAATTGATGTGTAGAATCATATGGTCGCATTTAAAATTGATTCTGAGCAAAATAAATGAGTGTAGTGAAAGCCCGAAAATTGCGCATTTAGTGTATTTTCATGCATATCAAGATTAATGCTGATTCTTATGTAAATTGATGTGTAGAATCATATGGTCTCATTTAAAATAGATTCTGAGCAATAGAAATGAGTGTACTGAAAGCCCGAAAATTGCGCATTTACGGTATTTTCATGCATATCAAGATAAATGCTGATTCTTATGTAAATTTGTGTGTAGAATCATATGGTCGCATTTAAAATTGATTCTGAGCAATATAAATGAGTGTAGTGAAAGCCCGAAAATTGCGCATTTAGTGTATTTTCATGCATATCAAGATTAATGCTGATTCTTATGTAAATTGATGTGTAGAATCATATGGTCGCATTTAAAATTGATTCTGAGCAATATAAATGAGTGTAGTGAAAGCCCGAATATTGCGCATTAATGTATTTTCATGCATATCAAGATTAATGCTGATTCTTATGTAAATTGATGTGTAGAATCATATGGTCTCATTTTAAATTGATTCAGAGCAATATAAATGAGTGTACTGAAAGCCCGAAAATTGCGGATTTAGTGTATTTTCATGCATATCAAGATTAATGCTGATTCTTATGTAAATTGATGTGTAGAATCATATGGTCGCATTTAAAATTGATTCTGAGCAATATAAATGAGTGTAGTGAAAGCCCGAATATTGCGCATTTAGTGTATTTTCAGCATATCAAGATTAATGCTGATTCTTATGTAAATTGATGTGTAGAATCATATGGTCGCATTTAAAATTGATTCTGAGCAATATAAATGAGTGTAGTGAAAGCCCGAAAATTGCGCATTTAGTGTATTTTCAGCATATCAAGATTAATGCTGATTCTTATGTAAATTGATGTGTAGAATCATATGGTCTCATTTAATATTGATTCTGAGCAATATAAATGAGTGTACTGAAAGCCCGAAAATTGCGCATTTAGTGTATTTTCATGCATATCAAGATTAATGCTGATTCTTATGTAAATTGATGTGTAGAATCATATGGTCGCATTTAAAATTGATTCTGAGCAAAATAAATGAGTGTAGTGAAAGCCCGAAAATTGCGCATTTAGTGTATTTTCATGCATATCAAGATTAATGCTGATTCTTATGTAAATTGATGTGTAGAATCTTATGGTCTCATTTAAAATAGATTCTGAGCAATAGAAATGAGTGTACTGAACGACCGAAAATTGCGCATTTAGTGTATTTTCATGCATATCAAGATAAATGCTGATTCTTATGTAAATTTGTGTGTAGAATCATATGGTCGCATTTAAAATTGATTCTGAGCAATATAAATGAGTGTAGTGAAAGCCCGAAAATTGCGCATTTAGTGTATTTTCATGCATATCAAGATTAATGCTGATTCTTATGTAAATTTGTGTGTAGAATCATATGGTCGCATTTAAAATTGATTCTGAGCAATATAAATGAGTGTAGTGAAAGCCCGAAAATTGCGCATTTAGTGTATTTTCATGCATATCAAGATTAATGCTGATTCTTATGTAAATTGATGTGTAGAATCATATGGTCGCATTTAAAATTGATTCTGAGCAATATAAATGAGTGTAGTGAAAGCCCGAATATTGCGCATTAATGTATTTTCATGCATATCAAGATTAATGCTGATTCTTATGTAAATTGATGTGTGGAATCATATGGTCTCATTTTAAATTGATTCAGAGCAATATGAATGAGTGTACTGAAAGCCCGACAATTGCGGATTAATGTATTTTCATGCATATCAAGATTAATGCTGATTCTTATGTAAATTGATGTGTAGAATCATATGGTCGCATTTCAAATTGATTCTGAGCAATATAAATGAGTGTAGTGAAAGCCCGAAAATTGCGCATTTAGTGTATTTTCAGCATATCAAGATTAATGCTGATTCTTATGTAAATTGATGTGTAGAATCATATGGTCGCATTTAAAATTGATTCTGAGCAATATAAATGAGTGTAGTGAAAGCCCGAAAATTGCGCATTTAGTGTATTTTCATGCATATCAAGATTAATGCTGATTCTTATGTAAATTGATGTGTAGAATCATATGGTCTCATTTAAAATTGATTCTGAGCAATATAAATGACTGTAGTGAAAGCCCGAAAATTGCGCATTTAGTGTATTTTCATGCATATCAAGATTAATTCTGATTCTTATGTAAATTGATGTGTAGAAACATATGGTCGCATTTAAAATTGATTCTGAGCAAAATAAATGAGTGTAGTGAAAGCCCGAAAATTGCGCATTTAGTGTATTTTCATGCATATCAAGATTAATGCTGATTCTTATGTAAATTGATGTGTAGAATCATATGGTCTCATTTAAAATAGATTCTGAGCAATAGAAATGAGTGTACTGAAAGCCCGAAAATTGCGCATTTACGGTATTTTCATGCATATCAAGATAAATGCTGATTCTTATGTAAATTTGTGTGTAGAATCATATGGTCGCATTTAAAATTGATTCTGAGCAATATAAATGAGTGTAGTGAAAGCCCGAAAATTGCGCATTTAGTGTATTTTCATGCATATCAAGATTAATGCTGATTCTTATGTAAATTGATGTGTAGAATAATATGGTCGCATTTAAAATTGATTCTGAGCAATATAAATGAGTGTAGTGAAAGCCCGAATATTGCGCATTAATGTATTTTCATGCATATCAAGATTAATGCTGATTCTTATGTAAATTGATGTGTAGAATCATATGGTCTCATTTAAAATTGATTCTGAGCAATATAAATGAGTTTACGGAAAGCCCGAAAATTGCGCATTTAGTGTATTTTCATGCATATCAAGATTAATGCTGATTCTTATGTAAATTGATGTGTAGAATCATATGGTCTCATTTTAAATTGATTCAGTGCAATATAAATGAGTGTAGTGAAAGCCCGAAACTTGCGCATTTAATGTATTTTCATGCATATCAAGATTAATGCTGAGTCTTATGTAAATTGATGTGTATAATCATATGGTCTCATTTTAAATTGATTCTGAGCAATATAAATGAGTGTAGTGAAAGCCCGAAAATTGCGAATTTAGTGTATTTTCATGCATATCAAGATTAATGCTGATTCTTATGTAAATTGATGTGTAGAATCATATGGCCTCATTTAAAATAGATTCTGAGCAATAGAAATGAGTGTACTGAAAGCCCGAAAATTGCGCATTTAGTGTATTTTCATGCATATCAAGATAAATGCTGATTCTTATGTAAATTTGTGTGTAGAATCATATGGTCGCATTTAAAATTGATTCTGAGCAATATAAATGAGTGTAGTGAAAGCCCGAAAATTGCGCATTTAGTGTATTTTCATGCATATCAAGATTAATGCGGATTCTTATGTAAATTGATGTGTAGAATCATATGGTCTCATTTTAAATTGATTCAGAGCAATATGAATGAGTGTACTGAAAGCCCGAAAATTGCGGATTAATGTATTTTCATGCATATCAAGATTAATGCTGATTCTTATGTAAATTGATGTGTAGAATCATATGGTCGCATTTCAAATTGATTCTGAGCAATATAAATGAGTGTAGTGAAAGCCCGAATATTGCGCATTAATGTATTTTCATGCATATCAAGATTAATGCTGATTCTTATGTAAATTGATGTGTAGAATCATATGGTCTCATTTTAAATTGATTCAGAGCAATATGAATGAGTGTACTGAAAGCCCGAAAATTGCGGATTAATGTATTTTCATGCATACCAAGATTAATGCTGATTCTTATGTAAATTGATGTGTAGAATCATATGGTCGCATTTCAAATTGATTCTGAGGTATATAAATGAGTGTAGTGAAAGCCTGAAAATTGCGCATTTAGTGTATTTTCAGCATATCAAGATTAATGCTGATTCTTATGTAAATTGATGTGTAGAATCATATGGTCGCATTTAAAATTGATTCTGAGCAATATAAATGAGTGTAGTGAAAGCCCGAAAATTGCGCATTTAGTGTATTTTCATGCATATCAAGATTAATGCTGATTCTTATGTAAATTGATGTGTAGAATCATATGGTCTCATTTAAAATTGATTCTGAGCAATATAAATGACTGTAGTGAAAGCCTGAAAATTGCGCATTTAGTGTATTTTCATGCATATCAAGATTAATTCTGATTCTTATGTAAATTGATGTGTAGAAACATATGGTCGCATTTAAAATTGATTCTGAGCAAAATAAATGAGTGTAGTGAAAGCCCGAAAATTGCGCATTTAGTGTATTTTCATGCATATCAAGATTAATGCTGATTCTTATGTAAATTGATGTGTAGAATCATATGGTCTCATTTAAAATAGATTCTGAGCAATAGAAATGAGTGTACTGAAAGCCCGAATATTGCGCATTTACGGTATTTTCATGCATATCAAGATAAATGCTGATTCTTATGTAAATTTGTGTGTAGAATCATATGGTCGCATTTAAAATTGATTCTGAGCAATATAAATGAGTGTAGTGAAAGCCCGAAAATTCGCATTTAGTGTATTTTCATGCATATCAAGATTAATGCTGATTCTTATGTAAATTGATGTGTAGAATAATATGGTCGCATTTAAAATTGATTCTGAGCAATATAAATGAGTGTAGTGAAAGCCCGAATATTGCGCATTAATGTATTTTCATGCATATCAAGATTAATGCTGATTCTTATGTAAATTGATGTGTAGAATCATATGGTCTCATTTAAAATTGATTCTGAGCAATATAAATGAGTTTACGGAAAGCCCGAAAATTGCGCATTTAGTGTATTTTCATGCATATCAAGATTAATGCTGATTCTTATGTAAATTGATGTGTAGAATCATATGGTCTCATTTTAAATTGATTCAGTGCAATATAAATGAGTGTAGTGAAAGCCCGAAACTTGCGCATTTAATGTATTTTCATGCATATCAAGATTAATGCTGAGTCTTATGTAAATTGATGTGTATAATTCATATGGTCTCATTTTAAATTGATTCTGAGCAATATAAATGAGTGTAGTGAAAGCCCGAAAATTGCGAATTTAGTGTATTTTCATGCATATCAAGATTAATGCTGATTCTTATAAAATTGGATGTAGAATCATATGGCCTCATTTAAAATAGATTCTGAGCAATAGAAATGAGTGTACTGAAAGCCCGAAAATTGCGCATTTAGTGTATTTTCATGCATATCAAGATAAATGCTGATTCTTATGTAAATTTGTGTGTAGAACTCATATGGTCGCATTTAAAATTGATTCTGAGCAATATAAATGAGTGTAGTGAAAGCCCGAAAATTGCGGCATTTAGTGTATTTTCATGCATATCAAGATTAATGCGGATTCTTATGTAAATTGATGTGTAGAATCATATGGTCTCATTTTAAATTGATTCAGAGCAATATGAATGAGTGTACTGAAAGCCCGAAAATTGCGGATTAATGTATTTTCATGCATATCAAGATTAATGCTGATTTCATGTAAATTGATGTGTAGAATCATATGGTCGCATTTCAAATTGATTCTGAGCAATATAAATGAGTGTAGTGAAAGCCCGAATATTGCGCATTAATGTATTTTCATGCATATCAAGATTAATGCTGATTCTTATGTAAATTGATGTGTAGAATCATATGGTCTCATTTTAAATTGATTCAGAGCAATATGAATGAGTGTACTGAAAGCCCGAAAATTGCGGATTAATGTATTTTCATGCATACCAAGATTAATGCTGATTCTTATGTAAATTGATGTGTAGAATCATATGGTCGCATTTCAAATTGATTCTTGAGGTATATAAATGAGTGTAGTGAAAGCCCGGAAAATTCATTTAGTGTATTTTCAGCATATCAAGATTAATGCTGATTCTTATGTAAATTGATGTGTAGAATCATATGGTCGCATTTAAAATTGATTCTGAGCAATATAAATGAGTGTAGTGAAAGCCCGAAAATTGCGCATTTAGTGTATTTTCATGCATATCAAGATTAATGCTGATTCTTATGTAAATTGATGTGTAGAATCATATGGTCTCATTTAAAATTGATTCTTAAGTAATATAAATGACTGTAGTGAAAGCCCGAAAATTGCGCATTTAGTGTATTTTCATGCATATCAAGATTAATTCTGATTCTTATGTAAATTGATGTGTAGAAACATATGGTCGCATTTGGAAAATTGATTCTGAGCAAAATAAATGAGTGTAGTGAAAGCCCGAAAATTGCGCATTTAGTGTATTTTCATGCATATCAAGATTAATGCTGATTCTTATGTAAATTGATGTGTAGAATCATATGGTCTCATTTAAAATAGATTCTGAGCAATAGAAATGAGTGTACTGAAAGCCCGAATATTGCGCATTTACGGTATTTTCATGCATATCAAGATAAATGCTGATTCTTATGTAAATTTGTGTGTAGAATCATATGGTCGCATTTAAAATTGATTCTGAGCAATATAAATGAGTGTAGTGAAAAGCCCGAAAAATTGCGCATTTAGTGTATTTTCATGTATACTAAGATTAATGCTGATTTGGTGTAAAAATTGATGCGTAGAATCATATGGTCGCATTTAAAATTGATTCTGAGCAATATAAATGAGTGTAGTGAAAGCCTGAATATTGCGCATTAATGTATTTTCATGCATATCAAGATTAATGCTGATTCTTATGTAAATTGATGTGTAGAATCATATGGTCTCATTTTAAATTGATTCAGAGCAATATAAATGAGTGTACTGAAAGCCCGAAAATTGCGGATTTGTATTTTCATGCATATCAAGATTAATGTTGATTCTTATGTAAATTGATGTGTAGAATCATATGGTCGCATTTAAAATTGATTCTGAGCAATATAAATGACTGTAGTGAAAGCCCGAAAATTGCGCATTTAGTGTATTTTCAGCATATCAAGATTAATGCTCATTCTTATGTAAATTGATGTGTAGAATCATATGGTCGCATTTCAAATTGATTCTGAGCAATATAAATGAGTGTAGTGAAAGCCCGAAAATTGCGCATTTAGTGTATTTTCAGCATATCAAGATTAATGCTGATTCTTATGTAAATTGATGTGTAGAATCATATGGTCGCATTTAAAATTGATTCTGAGCAATATAGATGAGTGTAGTGAAAGCCCGAAAATTGCGCATTTAGTGTATTTTCATGCATATCAAGATTAATGCTGATTCTTATGTAAATTGATGTGTAGAATCATATGGTCTCATTTAAAATTGATTCTGAGCAATATAAATGACTGTAGCGAAAGCCCGAAAATTGCGCATTTAGTGTATTTTCATGCATATCAAGATTAATTCTGATTCTTATGTAAATTGATGTGTAGAAACATATGGTCGCATTTAAAATTGATTCTGAGCAAAATAAATGAGTGTAGTGAACGCCCGAAAATTGCGCATTTAGTGTATTTTCATGCATATCAAGATTAATGCTGATTCTTATGTAAATTGATGTGTAGAATCATATGGTCTCATTTAATATTGATTCTGAGCAATATAAATGAGTGTACTGAAAGCCCGAAAATTGCGTATTTAGTGTATTTTCATGCATATCAAGATTAATGCTGATTCTTATGTAAATTGATGTGTAGAATCATATGGTCGCATTTAAAATTGATTCTGAGCAAAATAAATGAGTGTAGTGAAAGCCCGAAAATTGCGCATTTAGTGTATTTTCATGCATATCAAGATTAATGCTGATTCTTATGTAAATTGATGTGTAGAATCATATGGTCTCATTTAAAATAGATTCTGAGCAATAGAAATGAGTGTACTGAAAGCCCGAAAATTGCGCATTTACGGTATTTTCATGCATATCAAGATAAATGCTGATTCTTATGTAAATTTGTGTGTAGAATCATATGGTCGCATTTAAAATTGATTCTGAGCAATATAAATGAGTGTAGTGAAAGCCCGAAAATTGCGCATTTAGTGTATTTTCATGCATATCAAGATTAATGCTGATTCTTATGTAAATTGATGTGTAGAATCATATGGTCGCATTTAAAATTGATTCTGAGCAATATAAATGAGTGTAGTGAAAGCCCGAATATTGCGCATTAATGTATTTTCATGCATATCAAGATTAATGCTGATTCTTATGTAAATTGATGTGTAGAATCATATGGTCTCATTTTAAATTGATTCAGAGCAATATAAATGAGTGTACTGAAAGCCCGAAAATTGCGGATTTAGTGTATTTTCATGCATATCAAGATTAATGCTGATTCTTATGTAAATTGATGTGTAGAATCATATGGTCGCATTTAAAATTGATTCTGAGCAATATAAATGAGTGTAGTGAAAGCCCGAAAATTGCGCATTTAGTGTATTTTCAGCATATCAAGATTAATGCTGATTCTTATGTAAATTGATGTGTAGAATCATATGGTCGCATTTAAAATTGATTCTGAGCAATATAAATGAGTGTAGTGAAAGCCCGAAAATTGCGCATTTAGTGTATTTTCAGCATATCAAGATTAATGCTGATTCTTATGTAAATTGATGTGTAGAATCATATGGTCTCATTTAATATTGATTCTGAGCAATATAAATGAGTGTACTGAAAGCCCGAAATTGCGCATTTAGTGTATTTTCATGCATATCAAGATTAATGCTGATTCTTATGTAAATTGATGTGTAGAATCATATGGTCGCATTTAAAATTGATTCTGAGCAAAATAAATGAGTGTAGTGAAAGCCCGAAAATTGCGCATTTAGTGTATTTTCATGCATATCAAGATTAATGCTGATTCTTATGTAAATTGATGTGTAGAATCATATGGTCTCATTTAAAATAGATTCTGAGCAATAGAAATGAGTGTACTGAACGACCGAAAATTGCGCATTTAGTGTATTTTCATGCATATCAAGATAAATGCTGATTCTTATGTAAATTTGTGTGTAGAATCATATGGTCGCATTTAAAATTGATTCTGAGCAATATAAATGAGTGTAGTGAAAGCCCGAAAATTGCGCATTTAGTGTATTTTCATGCATATCAAGATTAATGTTGATTCTTATGTAAATTGATGTGTAGAATCATATGGTCGCATTTAAAATTGATTCTGAGCAATATAAATGAGTGTAGTGAAAGCCCGAATATTGCGCATTAATGTATTTTCATGCATATCAAGATTAATGCTGATTCTTATGTAAATTGATGTGTAGAATCATATGGTCTCATTTTAAATTGATTCAGAGCAATATAAATGAGTGTAGTGAAAGCCCGAAAATTGCGCATTTAGTGTATTTTCAGCATATCAAGATTAATGCTGATTCTTATGTAAATTGATGTGTAGAATCATATGGTCGCATTTAAAATTGATTCTGAGCAAAATAAATGAGTGTAGTGAAAGCCCGAAAATTGCGCATTTAGTGTATTTTCATGCATATCAAGATTAATGCTGATTCTTATGTAAATTGATGTGTAGAATCATATGGTCTCATTTAAAATTGATTCTGAGCAATATAAATGACTGTAGTGAAAGCCCGAAAATTGCGCATTTAGTGTATTTTCAGGCATATCAAGATTAATTCTGATTCTTATGTAAATTGATGTGTAGAAACATATGGTCGCATTTAAAATTGATTCTGAGCAAAATAAATGAGTGTAGTGAAAGCCCGAAAATTGCGCATTTAGTGTATTTTCATGCATATCAAGATTAATGCTGATTCTTATGTAAATTGATGTGAAGAATCATATGGTCGCATTTAAAATTGATTCTGAGCAAAATAAATGACTGTAGTGAAAGCCCGAAAATTGCGCATTTAGTGTTTTTTCATGCATATCAAGATTAATGCTGATTCTTATGTAAATTTGTGTGTAGAATCATATGGTCGCATTTAAAATTGATTCTGAGCAATATAAATGAGTGTAGTGAAAGCCCGAAAATTGCGCATTTAGTGTATTTTCATGCATATCAAGATTAATGCTGATTCTTATGTAAATTTGTGTGTAGAATCATATGGTCGCATTTAAAATTGATTCTGAGCAATATAAATGAGTGTAGTGAAAGCCCGAAAATTGCGCATTTAGTGTATTTTCATGCATATCAAGATTAATGCTGATTCTTATGTAAATTGATGTGTAGTATCATATGGTCGCATTTAAAATTGATTCTGAGCAATATAAATGAGTGTAGTGAAAGCCCGAATATTGCGCATTAATGTATTTTCATGCATATCAAGATTAATGCTGATTCTTATGTAAATTGATGTGTAGAATCATATGGTCTCATTTTAAATTGATTCAGAGCAATATAAATGAGTGTACTGAAAGCCCGAAAATTGCGGATTAATGTATTTTCATGCATATCAAGATTAATGCTGATTCTTATGTAAATTGATGTGTAGAATCATATGGTCGCATTTCAAATTGATTCTGAGCAATATAAATGAGTGTAGTGAAAGCCCGAAAATTGCGCATTTAGTGTATTTTCAGCATATCAAGATTAATGCTGATTCTTATGTAAATTGATGTGTAGAATCATATGGTCTCATTTAAAATTGATTCTGAGCAATATAAATGACTGTAGTGAAAGCCCGAAAATTGCGCATTGAGTGTATTTTCATGCATATCAAGATTAATTCTGATTCTTATGTAAATTGATGTGTAGAAACATATGGTCGCATTTAAAATTGATTCTGAGCAAAATAAATGAGTGTAGTGAAAGCCCGAAAATTGCACATTTAGTGTATTTTCATGCATATCAAGATTAATGCTGATTCTTATGTAAATTGATGTGTAGAATCATATGGTCTCATTTAAAATAGATTCTGAGCAATAGAAATGAGTGTACTGAGAGCCCGAAAATTGCGCATTTACGGTATTTTCATGCATATCAAGATAAATGCTGATTCTTATGTAAATTTGTGTGTAGAATCATATGGTCGCATTTAAAATTGATTCTGAGCAATATAAATGAGTGTAGTGAAAGCCCGAAAATTGCGCATTTAGTGTATTTTCATGCATATCAAGATTAATGCTGATTCTTATGTAAATTGATGTGTAGAATAATATGGTCGCATTTAAAATTGATTCTGAGCAATATAAATGAGTGTAGTGAAAGCCCGAATATTGCGCATTAATGTATTTTCATGCATATCAAGATTAATGCTGATTCTTATGTAAATTGATGTGTAGAATCATATGGTCTCATTTTAAATTGATTCAGAGCAATATAAATGAGTGTACTGAAAGCCCGAAAATTGCGGATTTAGTGTATTTTCATGCATATCAAGATTAATGCTGATTCTTATGTAAATTGATGTGTAGAATCATATGGTCGCATTTAAAATTGATTCTGAGCAATATAAATGAGTGTAGTGAAAGCCCGAAAATTGCGCATTTAGTGTATTTTCAGTATATCAAGATTAATGCTCATTCTTATGTAAATTGATGTGTAGAATCATATGGTCGCATTTCAAATTGATTCTGAGCAATATAAATGAGTGTAGTGAAAGCCCGAAAATTGCGCATTTAGTGTATTTTCAGCATATCAAGATTAATGCTGATTCTTATGTAAATTGATGTGTAGAATCATATGGTCGCATTTAAAATTGATTCTGAGCAATATAGATGAGTGTAGTGAAAGCCCGAAAATTGCGCATTTAGTGTATTTTCATGCATATCAAGATTAATGCTGATTCTTATGTAAATTGATGTGTAGAATCATATGGTCTCATTTAAAATTGATTCTGAGCAATATAAATGACTGTAGTGAAAGCCCGAAAATTGCGCATTTAGTGTATTTTCATGCATATCAAGATTAATTCTGATTCTTATGTAAATTGATGTGTAGAAACATATGGTCGCATTTAAAATTGATTCTGAGCAAAATAAATGAGTGTAGTGAAAGCCCGAAAATTGCGCATTTAGTGTATTTTCATGCATATCAAGATTAATGCTGATTCTTATGTAAATTGATGTGTAGAATCATATGGTCTCATTTAATATTGATTCTGAGCAATATAAATGAGTGTACTGAAAGCCCGAAAATTGCGTATTTAGTGTATTTTCATTTTCATGCATATCAAGATTAATGCTGATTCTTATGTAAATTGATGTGTAGAATCATATGGTCGCATTTAAAATTGATTCTGAGCAAAATAAATGAGTGTAGTGAAAGCCCGAAAATTGCGCATTTAGTGTATTTTCATGCATATCAAGATTAATGCTGATTCTTATGTAAATTGATGTGTAGAATCATATGGTCTCATTTAAAATAGATTCTGAGCAATAGAAATGAGTGTACTGAAAGCCCGAAAATTGCGCATTTACGGTATTTTCATGCATATCAAGATAAATGCTGATTCTTATGTAAATTTGTGTGTAGAATCATATGGTCGCATTTAAAATTGATTCTGAGCAATATAAATGAGTGTAGTGAAAGCCCGAAAATTGCGCATTTAGTGTATTTTCATGCATATCAAGATTAATGCTGATTCTTATGTAAATTGATGTGTAGAATCATATGGTCGCATTTAAAATTGATTCTGAGCAATATAAATGAGTGTAGTGAAAGCCCGAATATTGCGCATTAATGTATTTTCATGCATATCAAGATTAATGCTGATTCTTATGTAAATTGATGTGTAGAATCATATGGTCTCATTTTAAATTGATTCAGAGCAATATAAATGAGTGTACTGAAAGCCCGAAAATTGCGGATTTAGTGTATTTTCATGCATATCAAGATTAATGCTGATTCTTATGTAAATTGATGTGTAGAATCATATGGTCGCATTTAAAATTGATTCTGAGCAATATAAATGAGTGTAGTGAAAGCCCGAAAATTGCGCATTTAGTGTATTTTCAGCATATCAAGATTAATGCTGATTCTTATGTAAATTGATGTGTAGAATCATATGGTCGCATTTAAAATTGATTCTGAGCAATATAAATGAGTGTAGTGAAAGCCCGAAAATTGCGCATTTAGTGTATTTTCAGCATATCAAGATTAATGCTGATTCTTATGTAAATTGATGTGTAGAATCATATGGTCGCATTTAAAATTGATTCTGAGCAAAATAAATGAGTGTAGTGAAAGCCCGAAAATTGCGCATTTAGTGTATTTTCATGCATATCAAGATTAATGCTGATTCTTATGTAAATTGATGTGTAGAATCATATGGTCTCATTTAAAATAGATTCTGAGCAATAGAAATGAGTGTACTGAAAGACCGAAAATTGCGCATTTAGTGTATTTTCATGCATATCAAGATAAATGCTGATTCTTATGTAAATTTGTGTGAAGAATCATATGGTCGCATTTAAAATTGATTCTGAGCAATATAAATGAGTGTAGTGAAAGCCCGAAAATTGCGCATTTAGTGTATTTTCATGCATATCAAGATTAATGCTGATTCTTATGTAAATTGATGTGTAGAATCATATGGTCGCATTTAAAATTGATTCTGAGCAATATAAATGAGTGTAGTGAAAGCCCGAATATTGCGCATTAATGTATTTTCATGCATATCAAGATTAATGCTGATTCTTATGTAAATTGATGTGTAGAATCATATGGTCTCATTTTAAATTGATTCAGAGCAATATAAATGAGTGTAGTGAAAGCCCGAAAATTGCGCATTTAGTGTATTTTCAGCATATCAAGATTAATGCTGATTCTTATGTAAATTGATGTGTAGAATCATATGGTCGCATTTAAAATTGATTCTGAGCAAAATAAATGAGTGTAGTGAAAGCCCGAAAATTGCGCATTTAGTGTATTTTCATGCATGTCAAGATTAATGCTGATTCTTATGTAAATTGATGTGTAGAATCATATGGTCTCATTTAAAATTGATTCTGAGCAATATAAATGACTGTAGTGAAAGCCCGAAAATTGCGCATTTAGTGTATTTTCATGCATATCAAGATTAATTCTGATTCTTATGTAAATTGATGTGTAGAAACATATGGTCGCATTTAAAATTGATTCTGAGCAAAATAAATGAGTGTAGTGAAAGCCCGAAAATTGCGCATTTAGTGTATTTTCATGCATATCAAGATTAATGCTGCTTCTTATGTAAATTGATGTGTAGAATCATATGGTCGCATTTAAAATTGATTCTGAGCAAAATAAATGACTGTAGTGAAAGCCCGAAAATTGCGCATTTAGTGTTTTTTCATGCATATCAAGATTAATGCTGATTCTTATGTAAATTGATGTGTAGAATCATATGGTCGCATTTAAAATTGATTCTGAGCAAAATAAATGAGTGTAGTGAAAGCCCGAAAATTGCGCATTTAGTGTATTTTCATGCATATCAAGATTAATGCAGATTCTTATGTAAATTGATGTGTAGAATCATATGGTCGCTTTTAAAATTGATTCTGAGCAAAATAATTGAGTGTAGTGGAAGCCCGAAAATTGCGCATTTAGTGTATTTTCATGCATATCAAGATTAATGCTGATTCTTATGTAAATTGATGTGTAGAATCATATGGTCGCATTTAAAATTGATTCTGAGCAAAATAAATGAGTGTAGTGAAAGCCCGAAAATTGTGCATTTAGTGTATTTTCATGCATATCAAGATTAATGCTGATTCTTATGTAAATTGATGTGTAGAATCATATGGTCGCATTTCAAATTGATTCTAAGCAAAATAAATGAGTGTAGTGAAAGCCCGAAAATTGTGCATTTAGTGTATTTTCATGCATATCAAGATTAATGCTGATTCTTATGTAAATTGATGTGTAGAATCATATGGTCGCATTTAAAATTGATTCTGAGCAAAATAATTGACTGTAGTGAAAGCCCGAAAATTGCGCATTTAGTCTATTTTCATGCATATCAAGATTAATGCTGATTCTTATGTAAATTGATGTGTAGAATCATATGGTCGCATTTAAAATTGATTCTGAGCAAAATAAATGAGTGTAGTGAAAGCCCGAAAATTGCGCATTTAGTGTATTTTCATGCATATCAAGATTAATGCTGATACTTATGTAAATTGATGTGTAGAATCATATGGTCGCATTTAAAATTGATTCTGAGCAAAATAAATGAGTGTAGTGAAAGACCGAAAATTGCGCATTTAGTGTATTTTCATGCATATCAAGATTAATGCTGATTCTTATGTAAATTGATGTGTAGAATCATATGGTCGCATTTAAAATTGATTCTGAGCAAAATAAATGAGTGTAGTGAAAGCCCGAAAATTGCGCATTTAGTGTATTTTCATGCATATCAAGATTAATGCAGATTCTTATGTAAATTGATGTGTAGAATCATATGGTCGCTTTTAAAATTGATTCTGAGCAAAATAATTGAGTGTAGTGGAAGCCCGAAAATTGCGCATTTAGTGTATTTTCATGCATATCAAGATTAATGCTGATTCTTATGTAAATTGATGTGTAGAATCATATGGTCGCATTTAAAATTGATTCTGAGCAAAATAAATGAGTGTAGTGAAAGCCCGAAAATTGTGCATTTAGTGTATTTTCATGCATATCAAGATTAATGCTGATTCTTATGTAAATTGATGTGTAGAATCATATGGTCGCATTTCAAATTGATTCTAAGCAAAATAAATGAGTGTAGTGAAAGCCCGAAAATTGTGCATTTAGTGTATTTTCATGCATATCAAGATTAATGCTGATTCTTATGTAAATTGATGTGTAGAATCATATGGTCGCATTTAAAATTGATTCTGAGCAAAATAATTGACTGTAGTGAAAGCCCGAAAATTGCGCATTTAGTCTATTTTCATGCATATCAAGATTAATGCTGATTCTTATGTAAATTGATGTGTAGAATCATATGGTCGCATTTAAAATTGATTCTGAGCAAAATAAATGAGTGTAGTGAAAGCCCGAAAATTGCGCATTTAGTGTATTTTCATGCATATCAAGATTAATGCTGATACTTATGTAAATTGATGTGTAGAATCATATGGTCGCATTTAAAATTGATTCTGAGCAAAATAAATGAGTGTAGTGAAAGACCGAAAATTGCGCATTTAGTGTATTTTCATGCATATCAAGATTAATGCTGATTCTTATGTAAATTGATGTGTAGAATCATATGGTCGCATTTAAAATTGATTCTGAGCAAAATAAATGAGTGTAGTGAAAGCCCGAAAATTGCGCATTTAGTGTATTTTCATGCATATCAAGATTAATGCTGATTCTTATGTAAATTGGTGTGTAGAATCATATGGTCACATTTAAAATTGATTCTGAGCAAAATAAATGAGTGTAGTGAAAGCCCGAAAATTGCGCATTTAGTGTATTTTCGTGCATATCAAGATTAATGCTGATTCTTATGTAAATTGATGTGTAGAATCACATGGTCGCATTTTAAATTGATTCTGAGCGAAATAAATGAGTGTAGTGCAAGCCCGAAAATTGCGCATTAATGTATTTTCATGCATATCAAGATTAATGCTGATTCTTATGTAAATTGATGTGTAGAATCATATGGTCGCATTTAAAATTGATTCTGAGCAAAATAAATGAGTGTAGTGAAAGCCCGAAAATTGCGCATTTAGGGTATTTTCATGCATATCAAGATTAATGCTGATTCTTATGTAAATTGATGTGTAGAATCATATGGTCGCATTTTAAATTGATTCTGAGCAAAATAAATGAGTGTAGTGAAAGCCCGAAAATTGCGCATTAATGTATTTTCATGCATATCAAGATTAATGCTGATTCTTATGTAAATTGATGTGTAGAATCATATGGTCGCATTTAAAATTGATTCTGAGCAAAATAAATGAGTGTAGTGAAAGGCCGAAAATTGCGAATTTAGTGTATTTTCTTGCATATCAAGATTAATGCTGATTCTTATGTAAATTGATGTGTAGAATCATATGGTCGCATTTAAAATTGATTCTGAGCAAAATAAATGAGTGTAGTGAAAGCCCGAAAATTGCGCATTTAGTGTATTTTCATGCATATCAAGATTAATGCTGATTCTTATGTAAATTGATGTGTAGAATCATATGGTCGCATTTAAAATTGATTCTGAGCAAAATAAATGAGTGTAGTGAAAGCCCGAAAATTGCGCATTTAGTGTATTTTCATGCATATCAAGATTAATGCTGATTCTTATGTAAATTGATGTGTAAAATCATATGGTCGCATTTAAAATTGATTCTGAGCAAAATAAATGAGTGTAGTGAAAGGCCGAAAATTGCGCATTTAGTGTATTTTCTTGCATATCAAGATTAATGCTGATTCTTATGTAAATTGATGTGTAGAATCATATGGTCGCATTTAAAATTGATTCTGAGCAAAATAAATGAGTGTAGTGAAAGCCCGAAAATTGCGCATTTAGTGTATTTTCATGCATATCAAGATTAATGCTGATTCTTATGTAAATTGATGTGTAGGATCATATGGTCGCATTTAAAATTGATTCTGAGCAAAATAAATGAGTGTAGTGAAAGCCCGAAAATTGCGCATTTAGTGTATTTTCATGCATATCAAGATTAATGCTGATTTTATGTAAATTGATATGTAGAATAATATGGTCGCATTTAAAATTGATTCTGAGCAATATAAATGAGTGTAGTGAAAGCCCGAAAATTGCAAATTTAGTGTATTTTCATGCATATCAAGATTAATGCTGATTCTTATGTAAATTGATGTGTAGAATCATATGGTCGCATTTAAAATTGATTCTGAGCAAAATAAATGAGTGTAGTGAAAGCCCGAAAATTGCGCATTAATGTATTTTCATGCATATCAAGATTAATGCTGATTCTTATGTAAATTGATGTGTAGAATCATATGGTCTCATTTAAAATTGATTCTGAGCAAAATAAATGAGTGTAGTGAAAGCCCGAAAATTGCGCATTTAGTGTATTTTCATGCATATCAAGATTAATGCTGATTCTTATGTAAATTGATGTGTAGAATCATATGGTCGCATTTAAAATTGATTCTGAGCAAAATAAATGACTGTAGTGAAAGCCCGAAAATTGCGCATTTAGTGTATTTTCATGCATATCAAGATTAATGCTGATTCTTATGTAAATTGATGTGTAGAATCATATGGTCGCATCTAAAATTGATTTTGAGCAAAATAAATGAGTGTAGTGAAAGCCCGAAAATTGCGCATTAATGTATTTTCATGCATATCAAGACTAATGCTGATTCTTATGTAAATTGATGTGTAGAATCATATGGTCGCATTTAAAATTGATTCTGAGCAAAATAAATGAGTGTAGTGAAAGCCCGAAAATTGCGCATTTAGTGTATTTTCATGCATATCAAGATTAATGCTGATTCTTATGTAAATTGATGTGTAGAATCATATGGTCGCATTTAAAATTGATTCTGAGCAAAATAAATGAGTGTATTGAAAGCCCGAAAATTGCGCATTTAGTGTATTTTCATGCATATCAAGATTAATGCTGATTCTTATGTAAATTGATGTGTAGAATCATATGGTCGCATTTTAAATTGATTCTGAGCAAAATAAATGAGTGTAGTGAAAGCCCGAAAATTGCGCATTTAGTGTATTTTCATGCATATCAAGATTAATGCTGATTCTTATGTAAATTGATGTGTAGAATCATCAGATCGCATTTAAAATTGATTCTGAGCAAAATAAATGAGTGTAGTGAAAGTCCGAAAATTGCGCATTTAGTGTATTTCCATGCATATCAAGATTAATGCTGATTCTTATGTAAATTGATGTGTAGAATCATATGGTCGCATTTAAAATTGATTCTGAGCAAAATAAATGAGTGTAGTGAAAGCCCGAAAATTGCGCATTTAGTGTATTTTCATGCATATCAAGATTAATGCTGATTCTTATGTAAATTGATGTGTAGAATCATATGGTCGCATTTAAAATTGATTCTGAGCAAAATAAATGAGTGTAGTGAAAGCCCGAAAATTGCGCATTTAGTGTATTTTCGTGCATATCAAGATTAATGCTGATTCTTATGTAAATTGCTGTGTAGAATCATATGGTCGCATTTAAAGTTGATTCTGAGCAAAATAAATGAGTGTAGTTAAAGCCCGAAAATTGCGCATTTAGGGTATTTTCATGCATATCAAGATTAATGCTGATTCTTATGTAAATTGATGTGTAGAATCGTATGGTCGCATTTTAAATTGATTCTGAGCAAAATAAATGACTGTAGTGAAAGCCCGAAAATTGCGCATTTAGTGTATTTTCATGCATATCAAGATTAATGCTGATTCTTATGTAAATTGATGTGTAGAATCATATGGTCGCATTTAAAATTGATTCTGAGCAAAATAAATGAGTGTAGTGAAAGGCCGAAAATTGCGCATTTAGTGTTTTTTCTTGCATATCAAGATTAATGCTGATTCTTATGTAAATTGATGTGTAGAATCATATGGTCGCATTTAAAATTGATTCTGAGCAAAATAAATGAGTGTAGTGAAAGCCCGAAAATTGCGCATTTAGTGTATTTTCATGCATATCAAGATTAATGCTGATTCTTATGTAAATTGATGTGTAGAATCTTATGGTCGCATTTAAAATTGATTCTGAGCCAAATAAATGAGTGTAGTGAAAGCCCGAAATTTGCGCATTTAGTGTATTTTCATGCATATCAAGATTAATGCTGATTCTTATGTAAATTGATGTGTAGAATAATATGGTCGCATTTAAAATTGATTCTGAGCAATATAAATGAGTGTAGTGAAGGCCCGAAAATTGCAAATTTAGTGTATTTTCATGCATATCAAGATTAATGCTGATTCTTATGTAAATTGATGTGTAGAATCATATGGTCGCATTTAAAATTGATTCTGAGCAAAATAAATGAGTGTAGTGAAAGCCCGAAAATTGCGCATTAATGTATTTTCATGCATATCAAGATTAATGCTGATTCTTATGTAAATTGATGTGTAGAATCATATGGTCTCATTTAAAATTGATTCTTAGCAAAATAAATGAGTGTAGTGAAAGCCCGAAAATTGCGCATTTAGAGTATTTTCATGCATATCAAGATTAATGCTGATTCTTATGTAAATTGATGTGTAGAATCATATGGTCGCATTTAAAATTGATTCTAAGCAATATTAAAGAGTGTAGTGAAAGCCCGAATATTTCGCATTTAGTGTATTTTCATGCATATTAGGATTAATTCTGATTTTGATGTAAACTGATGGGTAGAATCATATGGTCTCAATTAAAAATGATTTTGAGCAATATAAATGAGTGTACTATAAGCCCGAATATTGCGCATTTAGTCTATATTCATGCATATCAATATTAATGGTGATTCTTATGTAAATTGGTGTGTAGAATCATATGGTCTCATTTGAACTTGATTCTGGGCAATATAAATTAGTGTACTAAATGCCCGAAAATTGCGAATTTAGTGTATTTTCATGCATATCAAGATTAATGCTGATTCTTAGGCAAATTGATGTGTAGAATCATATGGTCTCATTTAAAAAATTTTTTGAGCAATATAAATAATTGTACTGAAAGCCTAAATATTGCGCATTTTGTGTATTTTCATGAATATCAGGATTAATGCTTATTCTTATGTAAATTGAGATGTAGAATCAAATGGTCTCATTTAAAATTGATTCTGAACAATATAAATGACTGTATTGAAAGCCTGAAAATTGCGCATTTAGTGTATTTTCATGCATATCAAGATTAATGCTGATTCTTAGGTAAATTGATGTGCAGAATAATATGGTCTCTTTTCAAATTGATTCTGAGCAATATAAATGAGTGTGCTGAAAGCCCGAAAATTGCGCATTTAGTGTATTTTCATGCATATTAAATTAATGCACATTCTTATGTAAATTGATGTGTAGAATCATATGGTCTCAATTAAAAATGTTTTTGAGCAGTATAAACGAGTGTATTGTAATCCCGAAAATTGCGCATAAATGTATTTTCATGCATATCAAGATTAATGATGATTTTTATGTAAATTGATGTGCAGAATAATATGGTCTCTTTTCAAATTGATTCTGAGCAATATAAATGAGTGTGCTGAAAGCCCGAACATTGCGCATTTAGTGCATTTTCATGCATATCAAGATTAATGTTGATTCTTATGTAAATTGATGTGTAGAATCATATGGTCTCATTTAAAATGATTTTGTGCAATATAAATGAGTGTACTGAAAGCCCGAAAATTGCACATTTAATGTATTTTCAGCATAACAAGATTAATGCTGATTCTTATGTAAATTGATGTGTAGAATCATATTGTCTCATTTAAAAATGATTTTGAGCAATATAAATGAGTGTACTGAAAGACCGAATATTGCTCATTTAGTGTCTTTTCATGCATGTCAGGTTTAATGCTGATTCTTATGTAAATTGTTATGTAGAATCAAATGGTCTCATTTAAAATTGATTGTGAGCAATATAAATGACTGTACTGAATGCCTGATAATTGCGCATTTATTGTGTTTTCATGCATATCAAGATTAATGCTGAATCTTATGTAAATTGATGTGCAGAATAATATGGTCTCTTTTCAAATTGATTCTGAGCAATATAAATGCCTGTGCTGAAAGCCCGACAAATGCGCATTTAGTGTATTTTCATGCATATGAATATTAATGCTGGTTCTTATGTAAATTCATGTGTAGAATCATATTGTCTCATTTAAAAATGATTTTGAGCAATATAAATGAGTGTACTGAAAGACCGAAAATTGCGCATGTAGTGTATTTTCATGCATATCAAGATTAATGCTGATTCCTAGGTAAATTCATGTGTAGAATCATATGGTCTCATTTAAAAAGGATTTGAGCAATATAAATGTGTGTACTGTAAGCCCGTAAGTTGCGCATTTAGTGTGTTTTCATGCATAACAATATTAATGCTGATTCTTATGTAAATTGATTTGTAGAATCATATGGTCTCATTTAAAATTGATTCTGAGCAATATAAATGATTTTGCTGAAAGCCCGAACATTGCACATTTATTGTATTTTCATGCATATCAAGATTAATGCATATTCTTAGGTAAATTGAGATGTAGAATCATATGGTCTCATTTAAAAATGATTTTGAGCAATATAAATGAGTGTACTGAAATCCCGAGAATTGCGCATTTAGTGTATTTTCATGCATATCAAGATTAATGCTGATTCTTATGTAAATTGATATGTAGAATAATATGGACTCAATTAAAATTGATTCTGACGAATATAAATGAGTGTACGGAAAACCCGAAAATTGCGCATTTAGTGTATTTTCATGCATATCAAGATTAATGCTGATTCTTAGGTAAATTGATATGCAGAATCATGTGGTCTCATTTAAAGATGATTTTGATCAATATAAATGAGTGTACTGAAAGACTGAAAATTGCGCATTTAGTGTATTTTCATGCATATCAAGATTAATGCTGATTCTTATGTAAATTGATGTGTATAATCATATGGTCTCATTTCAAATTGATTCTGAGCCATATCAATGACTGTACTGAAAGCCCTAAAATTGCACATAAATGTATTTTCATGCATATTAAGATTAATGATTATTCTTAGTTAAATTGATGTGTAGAATCATATGGTCTCTTTTCAAATTGATTCTGAGCAATATAAATGAGTGTGCTGAGAGCCCGAAATTGCGCATGTAGTGTATTTTCATGCATATTAAGATTAATGCTGATTCTTATGTAAATTGATATGTAGTATCATATGGTCTCATTTGAAATTGATTCTGAGCAATATAAATGAGTGTACTGAAAGCCCGAAAGGTGCGCATTTAGTGTATTTTCATGCATATCAAGATTAATGCTGATTCTTATGTAAATTGATGTGTAGAATCATATGTTCTCATTTACAACTTATTTTGAGCAATATAAATGGGTGTACTGAAAGCCCGAATATTGCGCATTTAGTGCATTTTCATGCATATCAGTATTAATGCTGATTCTTATGTAAATTGATGTGTAGAATCATATGGTCTCATTTAAAATTGATTCAGAGCAATATAAATGAGTGTAGTGAAAGCCCGAAAATTGCGCATTTAGTGTATTTTCATGCATATCAAGATTAATGCTGATTCTTATGTAAATTGATGTGTAGAATGATATGGTCGCATTTAAAATTGATTCTGAGCAAAATAAATGAGTGTAGTGAAAGCCCGAAAATTGCGCATTTAGTGTATTTTCATGCATATCAAGATTAATGCTGATTCTTATGTAAATTGATGTGTAGAATCATATGGTCGCATTTAAAATTGATTCTGAGCAATATAAATGAGTGTAGTGAAAGCCCGAAAATTGCGCATTTAGTGTATTTTCATGCATATCAAGATTAATGTTGATTCTTATGTAAATTGTTGTGTAGAATCATATGGTCGCATTTAAAATTGATTCTGAGCAAAATAAATGAGTGTAGTGAAAGCCCGAAAATTGCGCATTTAGTGTATTTTCATGCATATCAAGATTAATGCTGATTCTTATGTAAATTGATGTGTAGAATCATATGGTCTCATTTAAAATTGATTCTGAGCAAAATAAATGAGTGTAGTGAAAGCCCGAAAATTGCGCATTTAGAGTATTTTCATGCATATCAAGATTAATGCTGATTCTTATGTAAATTGATGTGTAGAATCATATGGTCGCATTTAAAATTGATTCTAAGCAATATTAAAGAGTGTAGTGAAAGCCCGAATATTTCGCATTTAGTGTATTTTCATGCATATTAGGATTAATTCTGATTTTGATGTAAACTGATGGGTAGAATCATATGGTCTCAAATAAAAATGATTTTGAGCAATATAAATGAGTGTACTATAAGCCCGAATATTGCGCATTTAGTCTATATTCATGCATATCAATATTAATGGTGATTCTTATGTAAATTGGTGTGTAGAATCATATGGTCTCATTTGAACTTGATTCTGGGCAATATAAATTAGTGTACTAAATGCCCGAAAATTGCGAATTTAGTGTATTTTCATGCATATCAAGATTAATGCTGATTCTTAGGCAAATTGATGTGTAGAATCATATGGTCTCATTTAAAAAATTTTTTGAGCAATATAAATAATTGTACTGAAAGCCTAAATATTGCGCATTTTGTGTATTTTCATGAATATCAGGATTAATGCTTATTCTTATGTAAATTGAGATGTAGAATCAAATGGTCTCATTTAAAATTGATTCTGAACAATATAAATGACTGTATTGAAAGCCTGAAAATTGCGCATTTAGTGTATTTTCATGCATATCAAGATTAATGCTGATTCTTAGGTAAATTGATGTGCAGAATAATATGGTCTCTTTTCAAATTGATTCTGAGCAATATAAATGAGTGTGCTGAAAGCCCGAAAATTGCGCATTTAGTGTATTTTCATGCATATTAAATTAATGCACATTCTTATGTAAATTGATGTGTAGAATCATATGGTCTCAATTAAAAATGTTTTTGAGCAGTATAAACGAGTGTACTGTAATCCCGAAAATTGCGCATAAATGTATTTTCATGCATATCAAGATTAATGATGATTTTTATGTAAATTGATGTGCAGAATAATATGGTCTCTTTTCAAATTGATTCTGAGCAATATAAATGAGTGTGCTGAAAGCCCGAACATTGCGCATTTAGTGCATTTTCATGCATATCAAGATTAATGTTGATTCTTATGTAAATTGATGTGTAGAATCATATGGTCTCATTTAAAATGATTTTGTGCAATATAAATGAGTGTACTGAAAGCCCGAAAATTGCACATTTAATGTATTTTCAGCATAACAAGATTAATGCTGATTCTTATGTAAATTGATGTGTAGAATCATATTGTCTCATTTAAAAATGATTTTGAGCAATATAAATGAGTGTACTGAAAGACCGAATATTGCTCATTTAGTGTCTTTTCATGCATGTCAGGTTTAATGCTGATTCTTATGTAAATTGTTATGTAGAATCAAATGGTCTCATTTAAAATTGATTGTGAGCAATATAAATGACTGTACTGAATGCCTGATAATTGCGCATTTATTGTGTTTTCATGCATATCAAGATTAATGCTGAATCTTATGTAAATTGATGTGCAGAATAATATGGTCTCTTTTCAAATTGATTCTGAGCAATATAAATGCCTGTGCTGAAAGCCCGACAAATGCGCATTTAGTGTATTTTCATGCATATGAATATTAATGCTGGTTCTTATGTAAATTCATGTGTAGAATCATATTGTCTCATTTAAAAATGATTTTGAGCAATATAAATGAGTGTACTGAAAGACCGAAACTTGCGCATGTAGTGTATTTTCATGCATATCAAGATTAATGCTGATTCCTAGGTAAATTCATGTGTAGAATCATATGGTCTCATTTAAAAAGGATTTGAGCAATATAAATGTGTGTACTGTAAGCCCGTAAATTGCGCATTTAGTGTGTTTTCATGCATAACAATATTAATGCTGATTCTTATGTAAATTGATTTGTAGAATCATATGGTCTCATTTAAAATTGATTCTGAGCAATATAAATGATTTTGCTGAAAGCCCGAACATTGCACATTTATTGTATTTTCATGCATATCAAGATTAATGCATATTCTTAGGTAAATTGAGATGTAGAATCATATGGTCTCATTTAAAAATGATTTTGAGCAATATAAATGAGTGTACTGAAATCCCGAGAATTGCGCATTTAGTGTATTTTCATGCATATCAAGATTAATGCTGATTCTTATGTAAATTGATATGTAGAATAATATGGACTCAATTAAAATTGATTCTGACGAATATAAATGAGTGTACGGAAAACCCGAAAATTGCGCATTTAGTGTATTTTCATGCATATCAAGATTAATGCTGATTCTTAGGTAAATTGATATGCAGAATCATGTGGTCTCATTTAAAGATGATTTTGATCAATATAAATGAGTGTACTGAAAGACTGAAAATTGCGCATTTAGTGTATTTTCATGCATATCAAGATTAATGCTGATTCTTATGTAAATTGATGTGTATAATCATATGGTCTCATTTCAAATTGATTCTGAGCCATATCAATGACTGTACTGAAAGCCCTAAAATTGCACATAAATGTATTTTCATGCATATTAAGATTAATGATTATTCTTAGTTAAATTGATGTGTAGAATCATATGGTCTCTTTTCAAATTGATTCTGAGCAATATAAATGAGTGTGCTGAGAGCCCGAAATTGCGCATGTAGTGTATTTTCATGCATATTAAGATTAATGCTGATTCTTATGTAAATTGATATGTAGTATCATATGGTCTCATTTGAAATTGATTCTGAGCAATATAAATGAGTGTACTGAAAGCCCGAAAGGTGCGCATTTAGTGTATTTTCATGCATATCAAGATTAATGCTGATTCTTAGGTAAATTGATGTGTAGAATCATATGTTCTCATTTACAACTTATTTTGAGCAATATAAATGGGTGTACTGAAAGCCCGAATATTGCGCATTTAGTGCATTTTCATGCATATCAGTATTAATGCTGATTCTTATGTAAATTGATGTGTAGAATCATATGGTCTCATTTAAAATTGATTCAGAGCAATATAAATGAGTGTAGTGAAAGCCCGAAAATTGCGTATTTAGTGTATTTTCATGCATATCAAGATTAATGCTGATTCTTATGTAAATTGATGTGTAGAATGATATGGTCGCATTTAAAATTGATTCTGAGCAAAATAAATGAGTGTAGTGAAAGCCCGAAAATTGCGCATTTAGTGTATTTTCATGCATATCAAGATTAATGCTGATTCTTATGTAAATTGATGTGTAGAATCATATGGTCGCATTTAAAATTGATTCTGAGCAATATAAATGAGTGTAGTGAAAGCCCGAAAATTGCGCATTTAGTGTATTTTCATGCATATCAAGATTAATGTTGATTCTTATGTAAATTGTTGTGTAGAATCATATGGTCGCATTTAAAATTGATTCTGAGCAAAATAAATGAGTGTAGTGAAAGCCCGAAAATTGCGCATTTAGTGTATTTTCATGCATATCAAGATTAATGCTGATTCTTATGTAAATTGATGTGTAGAATCATATGGTTTCATTTAAAATTGATTCTGAGCAATATAAATAAGTGTAGTGAAAGCCCGAAAATTGCGCATTTAGTGTATTTTCATGCATATCAAGATTAATGCTGATTCTTATGTAAATTGATGTGTAGAATCATATGGTCGCATTTAAAATTGATTCTGAGCAATATAAATGAGTGTAGTGAAAGCCCGATAATTGCGCATTTAGTGTATTTTCATGCATATCAAGATTAATGCTGATTCTTATGTAAATTGATGTGTAGAATCATATGGTTTCATTTAAAATTGATTCTGAGCAATATAAATGAGTGTAGTGAAAGCCCGAAAATTGCGCATTTAGTGTATTTTCATGCATATCAAGATTAATGCTGATTCTTATGTAAATTGATGTGTAGAATCATATGGTCTCATTTAAAATTGATTCAGAGCAATATAAATGAGTGTAGTGAAAGCCCGAAAATTGCGCATTAATGTATTTTCATGTATATCAAGATTAATGCTGATTCTTATGTAAATTGATGTGTAGAATCATATGGTCGCATTTAAAATTGATTCAGAGCAATATAAATGAGTGTAGTGAAACCCCGAAAATTGCGCATTTAGTGTATTTTCATGCATATCAAGATTAATGCTGATTCTTATGTAAATTGATGTGTAGAATCATATGGTCGCATTTCAAATTGATTCAGAGCAATATAAATGAGTGTACTGAAAGCCCGAATATTGCGCATTTAGTGTATTTTCATGCATATCAAGATTAATGCTGATTCTTATGTAAATTGATGTGTAGAATCAAATGGTCGCATTTAAAATTGATTCTGAGCAATATAAATAAGTGTAGTGAAAGCCCGAAAATTGCGCATTTAGTGTATTTTCATGCATATCAATATTAATGCTGATTCTTATGTAAATTGTTGTGTAGAATCATATGGTCTCATTTAAAATTGATTCTGAGCAATATAAATGAGTGTACTGAAAGCCCGAAAATTGCGCATTTAGTGTATTTTCATGCATATCAAGATTAATGCTGATTCTTATGTAAATTGATGTGTAGAATCATATGGTCGCATTTAAAATTGATTCTGAGCAATAAAAATGAGTGTAGTGAAAGCCCGAAAATTGCGCATTTAGTGTATTTTCATGCATATCAAGATTAATGCTGATTCTTATGTAAATTGATGAGTAGAATCATATGGTCGCATTTCAAATTGATTCAGAGCAATATAAATGAGTGTACTGAAAGCCCGAATATTGCGCATTTAGTGTATTTTCATGCATATCAAGATTAATGCTGATTCTTATGTAAATTGATGTGTAGAATCATATGGTCGCATTTAAAATTGATTCTGAACAATATAAATGAGTGTAGTGAAAGCCCGAAAATTGCACATTTAGTGAATTTTCATGCATATCAAGATTAATGCTGATTCATATGTAAATTGATGTGTAGAATCATATGGTCGCATTTAAAATTGATTCTGAGCAATATAAATGAGTGTAGTGAAAGCCCGAAAATTGCGCATTTAGTGTATTTTCATGCATATCAAGATTAATGCTGATTCTTATGTAAATTGATGGGTAGAATCATATGGTCGCATTTAAAATTGATTCTGAGCAATATAAATGAGTGTAGTGAAAGCCCGAAAATTGCGCATTTAGTGTATTTACATGCATATCAAGACTAATGCTGATTCTTATGTAAATTGATGTGTAGAATCATATGGTCTCATTTATATTGATTCTGAGCAATATAAATGAGTGTACCGAAAGCCCGAAAATTGCGCATTTAGTGTATTTTCATGCATATCAAGATTAATGCTGATTCTTATGTAAATTGATGTGTAGAATCATATGGTCGCATTTAAAATTGATTCTGAGCAAAATAAATGAGTGTAGTGAAAGCCCGAATATTACGCATTTAGTGTATTTTCATGCATATCAAGATTAATGCTGATTCTTATGTAAATTGATGTGTAGAATCATATGGTCTCATTTAAAATTGATTCTGAGCAATATAAATGAGTGTACTGAAAGCCAGAATATTGCGCATTTAGTGTATTTTCATGCATATCAAGATTAATGCTGATTCTTATGTAAATTAATGGGAAGAATCGTATGGTCGCATTTAAAATTGATTCTGAGCAATATAAATGAGTGTAGTGAAAGCCCGAAAATTGCGCATTTAATGGTCTCATTTAATATTGATTCTGAGCAATATAAATGAGTGAACCGAAAGCCCGAAAATTGCGCATTTAGTGTATTTTCATGCATATCAAGATTAATGCTGATTCTTATGTAAATTGATGTGTAGAATCATATGGTCGCATTTAAAATTGATTCAGAGCAATATAAATGAGTGTACTGAAAGCCCGAATAAATTGCGCATTTAGTGTATTTTCATGCATATCAAGATTAATGCTGATTCTTATGTAAATTGATGTGTAGAATCATATGGTCGCATTTAAAATTGATTCTGAACAATATAAATGAGTGTAGTGAAAGCCCGAAAATTGCGCATTTCGTGTATTTTCATGCATATCAAGATTAATGCTGATTCTTATGTAAATTGATTTATGTAGAATCATATGGTCGCATTTAAAATTGATTCTGAGCAATATAAATGAGTGTAGTGAAAGCTCGAAAATTGCGCATTTAGTGTATTTTCATGCATATCAAGATTAATGCTGATTCTTATGTAAATTAATGGGAAGAATCGTATGGTCGCATTTAAAATTGATTCTGAGCAATATAAATGAGTGTAGTGAAAGCCCGAAAATTGCGCATTTAATGGTCTCATTTAATATTGATTCTGAGCAATATAAATGAGTGTACCGAAAGCCCGAAAATTGCGCATTTAGTGTATTTTCATGCATATCAAGATTAATGCTGATTCTTATGTAAATTGATGTGTAGAATCATATGGTCGCATTTAAAATTGATTCTGAGCAAAATAAATGAGTGTAGTGAAAGCCCGAATATTACGCATTTAGTGTATTTTCATGCATATCAAGATTAATGCTGATTCTTATGTAAATTGATGTGTAGAATCATATGGTCTCATTTAAAATTGATTCTGAGCAATATAAATGAGTGTACTGAAAGCCAGAATATTGCGCATTTAGTGTATTTTCATGCATATCAAGATTAATGCTGATTCTTATGTAAATTAATGGGAAGAATCGTATGGTCGCATTTAAAATTGATTCTGAGCAATATAAATGAGTGTAGTGAAAGCCCGAAAATTGCGCATTTAATGGTCTCATTTAATATTGATTCTGAGCAATATAAATGAGTGAACCGAAAGCCCGAAAATTGCGCATTTAGTGTATTTTCATGCATATCAAGATTAATGCTGATTCTTATGTAAATTGATGTGTAGAATCATATGGTCGCATTTAAAATTGATTCAGAGCAATATAAATGAGTGTACTGAAAGCCCGAATATTGCGCATTTAGTGTATTTTCATGAATATCAAGATTAATGCTGATTCTTATGTAAATTGATGTGTAGAATCATATGGTCGCATTTAAAATTGATTCTGAACAATATAAATGAGTGTAGTGAAAGCCCGAAAATTGCGCATTTCGTGTATTTTCATGCATATCAAGATTAATGCTGATTCTTATGTAAATTGATATGTAGAATCATATGGTCGCATTTAAAATTGATTCTGAGCAATATAAATGAGTGTAGTGAAAGCTCGAAAATTGCGCATTTAGTGTATTTTCATGCATATCAAGATTAATGCTGATTCTTATGTAAATTGATGGGTAGAATCATATGGTCGCATTTAAAATTGATTCTGAGCAATATAAATGAGTGTAGTGAAAGCCCGAAAATTGCGCATTTAGTGTATTTTCATGCATATCAATATTAATGATGATTCTTATGTAAATTGTTGTGTAGAATCATATGGTCTCATTTAAAATTGATTCTGAGCAATATAAATGAGTGTACTGAAAGCCCGAAAATTGCGCATTTAGTGTATTTTCATGCATATCAAGATTAATGCTGATTCTTATGTAAATTGATGTGTAGAATCATATGGTCGCATGTAAAATTGATTCTGAGCAATATAAATGAGTGTAGCGAAAGCCCGAAAATTGCGCATTTAGTGTATTTTCATGCATATCAAGATTAATGCTGATTCTTGTGTAAATTGATGTGTAGAATCATATGGTCGCATTTAAAATTGATTCTGAGCAATATAAATGAGTGTAGTGAAAGCCCGAAAATTGCGCATTTAGTGTATTTTCATGCATATCAAGATTAATGCTGATTCTTATGTAAATTGATGTGTTGAATCATATGGTCGCATTTAAAATTGATTCTGAACAATATAAATGAGTGTAGTGAAAGCCCGAAAATTGCGCATTTAGTGTATTTTCATGCATATCAAGATTACTGCTGATTCTTATGTAAATTGATGTGTAGAATCATATGGTCGCATTTAAAATTGATTCTGAGCAATATAAATGAGTGTAGTGAAAGCCCGAAAATTGCGCATTTAGTGTATTTTCATGCATATCAAGATTAATGCTGATTCTTATGTAAATTGTTGTGTAGAATCATATGGTCTCATTTAAAATTGATTCTGAGCAATATAAATTAGTGTAGTGAAAGCCCAAAAATTGCGCATTTAGTTTATTTTCATGCATATCAAGATTAATGCTGATTCTTATGTAAATTCATGAGTAGAATCAAATGGTCGCATTTCAAATTGATTCAGAGCAATATAAATGAGTGTACTGAAAGCCCGAATATTGCGCATTTAGTGTATTTTCATGCATATCAAGATTAATGCTGATTCTTATGTAAATTGATGTGTAGAATCATATGGTCGCATTTAAAATTGATTCTGAACAATATAAATGAGTGTAGTGAAAGCCCGAAAATTGCGCATTTAGTGTATTTTCATGCATATCAAGATTAATGCTGATTCTTATGTAAAGTGATGGGTAGAATCATATGGTCGCATTTAAAATTGATTCTGAGCAATATAAATGAGTGTAGTGAAAGCCCGAAAATTGCGCATTTAGTGTATTTTCATGCATATCAAGATTAATGCTGATTCTTATGTAAATTGATGTGTAGAATCATATGGTCGCATTTAAAATTGATTCTGAACAATATAAATGAGTGTAGTGAAAGCCCGAAAATTGCGCATTTAGTGTATTTTCATGCATATCAAGATTACTGCTGATTCTTATGTAAATTGATGTGTAGAATCATATGGTCGCATTTAAAATTGATTCTGAGCAATATAAATGAGTGTAGTGAAAGCCCGAAAATTGCGCATTTAGTGTATTTTCATGCATATCAAGATTAATGCTGATTCTTATGTAAATTGATGTGTAGAATCATATGGTTTCATTTAAAATTGATTCTGAGCAATATAAATGAGTGTAGTGAAAGCCCGAAAATTGCGCATTTAGTGTATTTTCATGCATATCAAGATTAATGCTGATTCTTATGTAAATTGATGTGTAGAATCATATGGTCGCATTTAAAATTGATTCTGAGCAATATAAATGAGTGTAGTGAAAGCCCGAAAATTGCGCATTTAGTTTATTTTCATGCATATCAAGATTAATGCTGATTCTTATGCAAATTCATGAGTAGAATCAAATGGTCGCATTTCAAATTGATTCAGAGCAATATAAATGAGTGTACTGAAAGCCCGAATATTGCGCATTTAGTGTATTTTCATGCATATCAAGATTAATGCTGATTCTTATGTAAATTGATGTGTAGAATCATATGGTCGCATTTAAAATTGATTCTGAACAATATAAATGAGTGTAGTGAAAGCCCGAAAATTGCGCATTTAGTGTATTTTCATGCATATCAAGATTAATGCTGATTCTTATGTAAATTGATGGGTAGAATCATATGGTCGCATTTAAAATTGATTCTGAGCAATATAAATGAGTGTAGTGAAAGCCCGAAAATTGCGCATTTAGTGTATTTTCATGCATATCAAGACTAATGCTGATTCTTATGTAAATTGATGTGTAGAATCATATGGTCTCATTTAATATTGATTCTGAGCAATATAAATGAGTGTACCGAAAGCCCGAAAATTGCGCATTTAGTGTATTTTCATGCATATCAAGATTAATGCTGATTCTTATGTAAATTCATGAGTAGAATCAAATGGTCGCATTTCAAATTGATTCTGAACAATATAAATGAGTGTACTGAAATCCCGAAAATTGCGCATTTAGTGTATTTTCATGCATATCAAGATTAATGCTGATTCTTATGTAAATTGATGTGTAGAATCATATGGTCGCATTTCAAATTGATTCAGAGCAATATAAATGAGTGTACTGAAAGCCCGAATATTGCGCATTTAGTGTATTTTCATGCATATCAAGATTAATGTTGATTCTTATGTAAATTGATGGGTAGAATCATATGGTCGCATTTAAAATTGATTCTGTGCAATATAAATGAGTGTAGTGAAAGCCCGAAAATTGCGCATTTAGTGTATTTTCATGCATATCAAGTCTAATGCTGATTCTTATGTAAATTGATGTGTAGAATCATATGGTCTCATTTAATATTGATTCTGAGCAATATAAATGAGTGTACCGAAAGCCCGAAAATTGCGCATTTAGTGTATTTTCATGCATATCAAGATTAATGCTGATTCTTATGTAAATTGATGTGTAGAATCATATGGTCGCATTTAAAATTGATTCAGAGCAATATAAATGAGTGTACTGAAAGCCCGAATATTGCGCATTTAGTGTATTTTCATGCATATCAAGATTAATGCTGATTCTTATGTAAATTGATGTGTAGAATCATATGGTCGCATTTAAAATTGATTCTGAACAATATAAATGAGTGTAGTGAAAGCCCGAAAATTGCGCATTTAGTGTATTTTCATGCATATCAAGATTAATGCTGATTCTTATGTAAATTGATGTGTAGAATCATATGGTCGCATTTAAAATTGATTCTGAGCAATATAAATGAGTGTAGTGAAAGCCAGAAAATTGCGCATTTAGTGTATTTTCATGCATATCAAGATTAATGCTGATTCTTATGTAAATTGATGTGTAGAATCATATGGTCGCATTTAAAATTGATTCTGAGCAATATAAATGAGTGTAGTGAAAGCCCGAAAATTGCGCATTTAGTGTATTTTCATGCATATCAAGATTAATGCTGATTCTTATGTAAATTGATGTGTAGAATCATATGGTTTCATTTAAAATTGATTCTGAGCAATATAAATGAGTGTAGTGAAAGCTCGAAAATTGCGCATTTAGTGTATTTTCATGCATATCAAGATTAATGCTGATTCTTATGTAAATTGATGTGTAGAATCATATGGTCGCATTTAAAATTGATTCTGAGCAATATAAATGAGTGTAGTGAAAGCCCGAAAATTGCGCATTTAGTTTATTTTCATGCATATCAAGATTAATGCTGATACTTATGTAAATTCATGAGTAGAATCAAATGGTCGCATTTCAAATTGATTCTGAGCAATATAAATGAGTGTACTGAAAGCCCGAATATTGCGCATTTAGTGTATTTTCATGCATATCAAGATTAATGCTGATTCTTATGTAAATTGATGTGTAGAATCATATGGTCGCATTTAAAATTGATTCTGAACAATATAAATGAGTGTAGTGAAAGCCCGAAAATTGCGCATTTAGTGTATTTTCATGCATATCAAGATTAATGCTGATTCTTATGTAAATTGATGGGTAGAATCATATGGTCGCATTTAAAATTGATTCTGAGCAATATAAATGAGTGTAGTGAAAGCCCGAAAATTGCGCATTTAGTTTATTTTCATGCATATCAAGATTAATGCTGATTCTTATGTAAATTCATGAGTAGAATCAAATGGTCGCATTTCAAATTGATTCTGAACAATATAAATGAGTGTACTGAAATCCCGAAAATTGCGCATTTAGTGTATTTTCATGCATATCAAGATTAATGCTGATTCTTATGTAAATTGATGTGTAGAATCATATGGTCGCATTTCAAATTGATTCAGAGCAATATAAATGAGTGTACTGAAAGCCCGAATATTGCGCATTTAGTGTATTTTCATGCATATCAAGATTAATGTTGATTCTTATGTAAATTGATGGGTAGAATCATATGGTCGCATTTAAAATTGATTCTGTGCAATATAAATGAGTGTAGTGAAAGCCCGAAAATTGCGCATTTAGTGTATTTTCATGCATATCAAGTCTAATGCTGATTCTTATGTAAATTGATGTGTAGAATCATATGGTCTCATTTAATATTGATTCTGAGCAATATAAATGAGTGTACCGAAAGCCCGAAAATTGCGCATTTAGTGTATTTTCATGCATATCAAGATTAATGCTGATTCTTATGTAAATTGATGTGTAGAATCATATGGTCGCATTTAAAATTGATTCAGGGCAATATAAATGAGTGTACTGAAAGCCCGAATATTGCGCATTTAGTGTATTTTCATGCATATCAAGATTAATGCTGATTCTTATGTAAATTGATGTGTAGAATCATATGGTCGCATTTAAAATTGATTCTGAACAATATAAATGAGTGTAGTGAAAGCCCGAAAATTGCGCATTTAGTGTATTTTCATGCATATCAAGATTAATGCTGATTCTTATGTAAATTGATGTGTAGAATCATATGCTCGCATTTAAAATTGATTCTGAGCAATATAAATGAGTGTAGTGAAAGCCAGAAAATTGCGCATTTAGTGTATTTTCATGCATATCAAGATTAATGCTGATTCTTATGTAAATTGATGTGTAGAATCATATGGTCGCATTTAAAATTGATTCTGAGCAATATAAATGAGTGTAGTGAAAGCCCGAAAATTGCGCATTTAGTGTATTTTCATGCATATCAAGATTAATGCTGATTCTTATGTAAATTGATGTGTAGAATCATATGGTTTCATTTAAAATTGATTCTGAGCAATATAAATGAGTGTAGTGAAAGCTCGAAAATTGCGCATTTAGTGTATTTTCATGCATATCAAGATTAATGCTGATTCTTATGTAAATTGATGTGTAGAATCATATGGTCGCATTTAAAATTGATTCTGAGCAATATAAATGAGTGTAGTGAAAGCCCGAAAATTGCGCATTTAGTTTATTTTCATGCATATCAAGATTAATGCTGATACTTATGTAAATTCATGAGTAGAATCAAATGGTCGCATTTCAAATTGATTCAGAGCAATATAAATGAGTGTACTGAAAGCCCGAATATTGCGCATTTAGTGTATTTTCATGCATATCAAGATTAATGCTGATTCTTATGTAAATTGATGTGTAGAATCATATGGTCGCATTTAAAATTGATTCTGAACAATATAAATGAGTGTAGTGAAAGCCCGAAAATTGCGCATTTAGTGTATTTTCATGCATATCAAGATTAATGCTGATTCTTATGTAAATTGATGGGTAGAATCATATGGTCGCATTTAAAATTGATTCTGAGCAATATAAATGAGTGTAGTGAAAGCCCGAAAATTGCGCATTTAGTGTATTTTCATGCATATCAAGACTAATGCTGATTCTTATGTAAATTGATGTGTAGAATCATATGGTCTCATTTAATATTGATTCTGAGCAATATAAATGAGTGTACCGAAAGCCCGAAAATTGCGCATTTAGTGTATTTTCATGCATATCAAGATTAATGCTGATTCTTATGTAAATTCATGAGTAGAATCAAATGGTCGCATTTCAAATTGATTCTGAACAATATAAATGAGTGTACTGAAATCCCGAAAATTGCGCATTTAGTGTATTTTCATGCATATCAAGATTAATGCTGATTCTTATGTAAATTGATGTGTAGAATCATATGGTCGCATTTCAAATTGATTCAGAGCAATATAAATGAGTGTACTGAAAGCCCGAATATTGCGCATTTAGTGTATTTTCATGCATATCAAGATTAATGTTGATTCTTATGTAAATTGATGGGTAGAATCATATGGTCGCATTTAAAATTGATTCTGTGCAATATAAATGAGTGTAGTGAAAGCCCGAAAATTGCGCATTTAGTGTATTTTCATGCATATCAAGTCTAATGCTGATTCTTATGTAAATTGATGTGTAGAATCATATGGTCTCATTTAATATTGATTCTGAGCAATATAAATGAGTGTACCGAAAGCCCGAAAATTGCGCATTTAGTGTATTTTCATGCATATCAAGATTAATGCTGATTCTTATGTAAATTGATGTGTAGAATCATATGGTCGCATTTAAAATTGATTCAGAGCAATATAAATGAGTGTACTGAAAGCCCGAATATTGCGCATTTAGTGTATTTTCATGCATATCAAGATTAATGCTGATTCTTATGTAAATTGATGTGTAGAATCATATGGTCGCATTTAAAATTGATTCTGAACAATATAAATGAGTGTAGTGAAAGCCCGAAAATTGCGCATTTAGTGTATTTTCATGCATATCAAGATTAATGCTGATTCTTATGTAAATTGATGTGTAGAATCATATGGACGCATTTAAAATTGATTCTGAGCAATATAAATGAGTGTAGTGAAAGCCAGAAAATTGCGCATTTAGTGTATTTTCATGCATATCAAGATTAATGCTGATTCTTATGTAAATTGATGTGTAGAATCATATGGTCGCATTTAAAATTGATTCTGAGCAATATAAATGAGTGTAGTGAAAGCCCGAAAATTGCGCATTTAGGTGTATTTTCATGCATATCAAGATTAATGCTGATTCTTATGTAAATTGATGTGTAGAATCATATGGTTTCATTTAAAATTGATTCTGAGCAATATAAATGAGTGTAGTGAAAGCCCGAAAATTGCGCATTTAGTGTATTTTCATGCATATCAAGATTAATGCTGATTCTTATGTAAATTGATGTGTAGAATCATATGGTCGCATTTAAAATTGATTCTGAGCAATATAAATGAGTGTAGTGAAAGCCCGAAAATTGCGGATTTAGTGTATTTTCATGCATATCAAGATTAATGCTGATTCTTATGTAAATTGATGTGTAAAATCATATGGTCGCATTTAAAATTGATTCTGAGCAATATAAATGAGTGTAGTGAAAGCCCGAAAATTGCGCATTTAGTGTATTTTCATGCATATCAAGATTAATGCTGATTCTTATGTAAATTGATGTTTAGAATCATACGGTCGCATTTAAAATTGATTCTGAGCAATATAAATGAGTGTACTGGAAAGCTCGAAAATTGCGCATTTTATGTATTTTCATGCATATCAAGATTAATGCTGATTCTTATGTAAATTGATGTGTAGAATCATATGGTCGCATTTCAAATTGATTCAGAGCAATATAAATGAGTGTACTGAAAGCCCGAATATTGCGCATTTAGTGTATTTTCATGCATATCAAGATTAATGTTGATTCTTATGTAAATTGATGGGTAGAATCATATGATCGCATTTAAAATTGATTCTGTGCAATATAAATGAGTGTAGTGAAAGCCCGAAAATTGCGCATTTAGTGTATTTTCATGCATATCAAGTCTAATGCTGATTCTTATGTAAATTGATGTGTAGAATCATATGGTCTCATTTAATATTGATTCTGAGCAATATAAATGAGTGTACCGAAAGCCCGAAAATTGCGCATTTAGTGTATTTTCATGCATATCAAGATTAATGCTGATTCTTATGTAAATTGATGTGTAGAATCATATGGTCGCATTTAAAATTGATTCAGAGCAATATAAATGAGTGTACTGAAAGCCCGAATATTGCGCATTTAGTGTATTTTCATGCATATCAAGATTAATGCTGATTCTTATGTAAATTGATGTGTAGAATCATATGGTCGCATTTAAAATTGATTCTGAACAATATAAATGAGTGTAGTGAAAGCCCGAAAATAGCGCATTTAGTGTATTTTCATGCATATCAAGATTAATGCTGATTCTTATGTAAATTGATGTGTAGAATCATATGGTCGCATTTAAAATTGATTCTGAGCAATATAAATGAGTGTAGTGAAAGCCAGAAAATTGCGCATTTAGTGTATTTTCATGCATATCAAGATTAATGCTGATTCTTATGTAAATTGATGTGTAGAATCATATGGTCGCATTTAAAATTGATTCTGAGCAATATAAATGAGTGTAGTGAAAGCCCGAAAATTGCGCATTTAGTGTATTTTCATGCATATCAAGATTAATGCTGATTCTTATGTAAATTGATGTGTAGAATCATATGGTTTCATTTAAAATTGATTCTGAGCAATATAAATGAGTGTAGTGAAAGCCCGAAAATTGCGCATTTAGTGTATTTTCATGCATATCAAGATTAATGCTGATTCTTATGTAAATTGATGTGTAGAATCATATGGTCGCATTTAAAATTGATTCTGAGCAATATAAATGAGTGTAGTGAAAGCCCGAAAATTGCGCATTTAGTGTATTTTCATTCATAACAAGATTAATGCTGATTCTTATGTAAATTGATGTGTAAAATCATATGGTCGCATTTAAAATTGATTCTGAGCAATATAAATGAGTGTAGTGAAAGCCCGAAAATTGCGCATTTAGTGTATTTTCATGCATATCAAGATTAATGCTGATTCTTATGTAAATTGATGTTTAGAATCATATGGTCGCATTTAAAATTGATTCTGAGCAATATAAATGAGTGTAGTGAAAGCCCGAAAATTGCGCATTTTATGTATTTTCATGCATATCAAGATTAATGCTGATTCTTATGTAAATTGATGTGCAGAGTCATATGGTCGCATTTAAAATTGATTCTGAGCAATATAAATGAGTGTAGTGAAAGCCCGAAAATAGCGCATTTAGTGTATTTTCATGCATATCAAGATTAATGCTGATTCTTATGTAAATTGATGTGTAGAATCATATGGTCGCATTCAAAAGTGTTTCTGAGCAATATAAATGAGTGTAGTGAAAGCCCGAAAATTGCGCATTTAGTGTATTTTCGTGCATATCTAGATTAATGCTGATTCTTATGTAAATTGATGTGTAGAATCAAATGGTCGCATGTAAAATTGATTCTGAGCAATATAAATGAGTGTAGTGAAAGCCCGAAAATTGCGCATTTAGTGTATTTTCATGCATATCAAGATTAATGCTGATTCTTATATAAATTGATGTGTAGAATCATATGGTCTCATTTAAAATTGATTCTGAGCAATATAAATGAGTGTACTGAAAGCTCGAAAATTGCGCATTTTATGTATTTTCATGCATATCAAGATTAATGCTGATTCGTATGTAAATTGATGTGTAGAGTCATATGGTCGCATTTAAAATTGATTCTGAGCAATATAAATGAGTGTAGTGAAAGCCCGAAAATAGCGCATTTAGTGTATTTTCATGCATATCAAGATTAATGCTGATTCTTATGTAAATTGATGTGTAGAATCATATGGTCGCATTCAAAATTGTTCCTGAGCAATATAAATGAGTGTAGTGAAAGCCCGAAAATTGCGCATTTAGTGTATTTTCGTGCATATCTAGATTAATGCTGATTCTTATGTAAATTGATGTGTAGAATCAAATGGTCGCATGTAAAATTGATTCTGAGCAATATAAATGAGTGTAGTGAAAGCCCGAAAATTGCGCATTTAGTGTATTTTCATGCATATCAAGATTAATGCTGATTCTTATATAAATTGATGTGTAGAATCATATGGTCTCATTTAAAATTGATTCTGAGCAATATAAATGAGTGTAGTGAAAGCCCGAAAATTGCGCATTTAGTGTATTTTCATGCATATCAAGATTAATGCTGATTCTTATGTAAATTGATGTGTAGAATCATATGGTCTCATTTTAAATTGATTCAGAGCAATATAAATGAGTGTAGTGAAAGCCCGAAAATTGCGCATTTAGTGTATTTTCATGCATATCAAGATTAATGCTAATTCTTATGTAAATTGATGTGTAGAATCATATGGTCTCATTTTAAATTGATTCTGAGCAATATAAATGAGTGTAGTGAAAGCCCGAAAATTGCGCATTTAGTGTATTTTCATACATATCAAGATTACTGCTGATTCTTATGTAAATTGATGTTTAGAATCATATGGTCGCATTTAAAATTGATTCTGAGCAATATAAATGAGTGTAGTGAAAGCCCGAAAATTGCGCATTTAGTGTATTTTCATGCATATCAAGATTAATGCTGATTCTTATGTAAATTGATGTGTAGAATCATATGGTCGCATTTAAAATTGATTCTGAGCAATATAAATGAGTGTAGTGAAAGCCCGAAAATTGCGCATTTAGTGTATTTTCATGCATATCAAGATTAATGCTGATTCATATGTAAATTGATGTGCAGAGTCATATGGTCGCATTTAAAATTGATTCTGAGCAATATAAATGAGTGTAGTGAAAAGCCGAAATAGCGCATTTAGTGTATTTTCATGCATATCAAGATTATTACTGATTCTTATGTAAATTGATGTAGCAGAATCATATGGTCGCATTCAAAAGTGTTTCTGAGCAATATAAATGAGTGTAGTGAAAGCCCGAAAATTGCGCATTTAGTGTATTTTTCGTGCATATCTAGATTAATGCTGATTCTTATCATAAATTGATGTGTAGAATCAAATGGTCGCATGTAAAATTGATTCTGAGCAATATAAATGAGTGTAGTGAAAGCCCGAAAATTGCGCATTTAGTGTATTTTCATGCATATCAAGATTAATGCTGATTCTTATATAAATTGATGTGTAGAATCATATGGTCTCATTTTAAAATTGATTCTGAGCAATATAAATGAGTGTACTGAAAGCTCGAAAATTGCGCATTTTATGTATTTTCATGCATATCAAAGTTAATGCTGATTCGTATGTAAATTGATGTGTAGAGTCATATGGTCGCATTTAAAATTGATTCTGAGCAATATAAATGAGTGTAAGTGAAAGCGAAAATAGCGCATTTAGTGTATTTTCATGCATATCAAGATTAATGCTGATTCTTATGTAAATTGATGTGTAGAATCATATGGTCGCATTCAAAATTGTTCTGACAATATAAATGAGTGTAGTGAAAGCCCGAAAATTGCGCATTTAGTGTATTTTCGTGCATATCTAAGATTAATGCTGATTCTTATGTAAATTGATGTAGCAGAATCAAATGGTCGCATGTAAAATTGATTCTGAGCAATATAAATGAGTGTAGTGAAAGCCCGAAAATTGCGCATTTAGTGTATTTTCATGCATATCAAGATTAATGCTGATTCTTATATAAATTGATGTGTAGAATCATATGGTCTCATTTTAAAATTGATTCTGAGCAATATAAATAGGTGTAGTGAAAGCCCGAAAATTGCGCATTTGGTGTATTTTCATGCATATCAAGATTAATGCTGATTCTTATGTAAATTGATGTGTAGAATCATATGGTCTCATTTTAAATTATTCAGAGCAATATAAATGAGTGTAGTGAAAGCCCGAAAATTGCGCATTTAGTGTATTTTCATGCATATCCAAGATTAATGCTAATTCTTATGTAAATTGATGTGTAGAATCATATGGTCTCATTTTAAATTGATTCTGAGCAATATAAATGAGTGTAGTGAAAGCCCGAAAATTGCGCATTTAGTGTATTTTCATACATATCAACATTACTGCTGATTCTTATGTAAATTGATGTTTAGAATCATATGGTCGCATTTAAAATTGATTCTGAGCAATATAAATGAGTGTAGTGAAAGCCCGAAAATTGCGCATTTAGTGTATTTTCATGCATATCAAGATTAATGCTGATTCTTATGTAAATTGATGTGTAGAATCATATGGTCGCATTTAAAATTGATTCTGAGCAATATAAATGAGTGTAGTGAAAGCCCGAAAATTGCGCATTTAGTGTATTTTCATGCATATCAAGATTAATGCTGATTCTTATGTAAATTGATGTGTAGAATCATATGGTCGCATTCAAAATTGATTCTGAGCAATATAAATGAGTGTACTGAAAGCCCGAAAATTGCGCATTTAGTGTATTTTCATGCATATCAAGATTAATGCTGATTCTTATGTAAATTGATGTGTAGATTCATATGGTCGCATTTAAAATTGATTCTGAGCAATATAAATGAGTGTGAGTGAAAGCCCGAAAATTGCGCATTTAGTGTATTTTCATGCATATCAAGATTAATGCTGATTCTTATGTAAATTGATGTGTAGAATCATATGGTCTCATTTAAAATTGATTCTGAGCAATATAAATGAGTTTACCGAAAGCCGAAAATTGCGCATTTAGTGTATTTTCATGCATATCAAGATTAATGCTGATTCTTATGTAAATTGATGTGTAGAATCATATGGTCTCATTTTAAATTGATTCAGTGCAATATAAATGAGTGTAGTGAAAGCCCGAAAATTGCGCATTTAATGTATTTTCATGCATATCAAGATTAATGCTGATTCTTATGTAAATTGATGTGTATAATCATATGGTCTCATTTTAAATTGATTCTGAGCAATATAAATGAGTGTTGTGAAAGCCCGAAAATTGCGAATTTAGTGTATTTTCATGCATATCAAGATTAATGCTGATTCTTATGTAAATTGATGTGTAGAATCATATGGTCTCTTTTAAAATAGATTCTGAGCAATAGAAATGAGTGTACTGAAAGCCCGAAAATTGCGCATTTAGTGTATTTTCATGCATATCAAGATAAATGCTGATTCTTATGTAAATTTGTGTGTAGAATCATATGGTCGCATTTAAAATTGATTCTGAGCAATATAAATGAGTGTAGTGAAAGCCCGAAAATTGCGCATTTAGTGTATTTTCAGGCATATCAAGATTAATGCTGATTCTTATGTAAATTGATGTGTAGAATCATATGGTCGCATTTAAAATTGATTCTGAGCAATATAAATGAGTGTAGTGAAAGCCCGAATATTGCGCATTAATGTATTTTCATGCATATCAAGATTAATGCTGATTCTTATGTAAATTGATGTGTAGAATCATATGGTCTCATTTTAAATTGATTCAGAGCAATATGAATGAGTGTACTGAAAGCCCGAAAATTGCGGATTTAGTGTATTTTCATGCATATCAAGATTAATGCTGATTCTTATGTAAATTGATGTGTAGAATCATATGGTCGCATTTCAAATTGATTCTGAGCAATATAAATGAGTGTAGTGAAAGCCCGAAAATTGCGCATTTAGTGTATTTTCAGCATATCAAGATTAATGCTGATTCTTATGTAAATTGATGTGTAGAATCATATGGTCGCATTTAAAATTGATTCTGAGCAATATAAATGAGTGTAGTGAAAGCCCGAAAATTGCGCATTTAGTGTATTTTCATGCATATCAAGATTAATGCTGATTCTTATGTAAATTGATGTGTAGAATCATATGGTCTCATTTAAAATTGATTCTGAGCAATATAAATGACTGTAGTGAAAGCCCGAAAATTGCGCATTTAGTGTATTTTCATGCATATCAAGATTAATTCTGATTCTTATGTAAATTGATGTGTAGAAACATATGGTCGCATTTAAAATTGATTCTGAGCAAAATAAATGAGTGTAGTGAAAGCCCGAAAATTGCGCATTTAGTGTATTTTCATGCATATCAAGATTAATGCTGATTCTTATGTAAATTTATATGTAGAATCATATGGTCTCATTTAAAATAGATTCTGAGCAATAGAAATGAGTGTACTGAAAGCCCGAAAATTGCGCATTTACGGTATTTTCATGCATATCAAGATAAATGCTGATTCTTATGTAAATTTGTGTGTAGAATCATATGGTCGCATTTAAAATTGATTCTGAGCAATATAAATGAGTGTAGTGAAAGCCCGAATATTGCGCATTCATGTATTTTCATGCATATCAAGATTATTGCTGATTCTTATGTAAATTGATGTGTAGAATCATATGGTCTCATTTTAAATTGATTCAGTGCAATATAAATGAGTGTACTGAAAGCCCGAAAATTGCGGATTTAGTGTATTTTCATGCATATCAAGATTAATGCTGATTCTTATGTAAATTGATGTGTAGAATCATATGGTCGCATTTAAAATTGATTCTGAGCAATATAAATGAGTGTAATGAAAGCCCGAAAATTGCGCATTTAGTGTATTTTCAGCATATCAAGATTAATGCTCATTCTTATGTAAATTGATGTGTAGAATCATATGGTCGCAATTCAAATTGATTCTGAGCAATATAAATGAGTGTAGTGAAAGCCCGAAAATTGCGCTTTTTGTGTATTTTCAGCATATCTAGATTAATGCTGATTCTTATGTAAATTGATGTGTAGAATCATATGGTCGCATTTAAAATTGATTCTGAGTAAATATAAATGAGTGTAGTGAAAGCCCGAAAATTGCGCATTTAGTGTATTTTCATGCATATCAAGATTAATGCTGATTCTTATGTAAATTGATGTGTAGAATCATATGGTCTCATTTAAAATTGATTCTGAGCAATATAAATGACTGTAGTGAAAGCCCGAAAATTGCGCATTTAGTGTATTTTCATGCATATCAAGATTAATTCTGATTCTTATAAATTGATGTGTAGAAACATATGGTCGCATTTAAAATTGATTCTGAGCAAAATAAATGAGTGTAGTGAAAGCCCGAAAATTGCGCATTTAGTGTATTTTCATGCATATCAAGATTAATGCTGATTCTTATGTAAATTGATGTGTAGAATCATATGGTCTCATTTAATATTGATTCTGAGCAATATAAATGAGTGTACTGAAAGCCCGAAAATTGCGTATTTAGTGTATTTTCATGCATATCAAGATTAATGCTGATTCTTATGTAAATTGATGTGTAGAATCATATGGTCGCATTTAAAATTGATTCTGAGCAAAATAAATGAGTGTAGTGAAAGCCCGAAAATTGCGCATTTAGTGTATTTTCATGCATATCAAGATTAATGCTGATTCTTATGTAAATTGATGTGTAGAATCATATGGTCTCATTTAAAATAGATTCTGAGCAATAGAAATGAGTGTACTGAAAGCCCGAAAATTGCGCATTTACGGTATTTTCATGCATATCAAGATAAATGCTGATTCTTATGTAAATTTGTGTGTAGAATCATATGGTCGCATTTAAAAATGATTCTGAGCAATATAAATGAGTGTAGTGAAAGCCCGAAAATTTCGCATTTAGTGTATTTTCATGCATATCAAGATTAATGCTGATTCTTATGTAAATTGATGTGTAGAATCATATGGTCGCATTTAAAATTGATTCTGAGCAATATAAATGAGTGTAGTGAAAGCCCGAATATTGCGCATTAATGTATTTTCATGCATATCAAGATTAATGCTGATTCTTATGTAAATTGATGTGTAGAATCATATGGTCTCATTTTAAATTGATTCAGAGCAATATAAATGAGTGTACTGAAAGCCCGAAAATTGCGGATTTATTGTATTTTCATGCATATCAAGATTAATGCTGATTCTTATGTAAATTGATGTGTAGAATCATATGGTCGCATTTAAAATTGATTCTGAGCAATATAAATGAGTGTAGTGAAAGCCCGAAAATTGCGCATTTAGTGTATTTTCAGCATATCAAGATTAATGCTGATTCTTATGTAAATTGATGTGTAGAATCATATGGTCGCATTTAAAATTGATTCTGAGCAATATAAATGAGTGTAGTGAAAGCCCGAAAATTGCGCATTTAGTGTATTTTCAGCATATCAAGATTAATGCTGATTCTTATGTAAATTGATGTGTAGAATCATATGGTCTCATTTAATATTGATTCTGAGCAATATAAATGAGTGTACTGAAAGCCCGAAAATTGCGCATTTAGTGTATTTTCATGCATATCAAGATTAATGCTGATTCTTATGTAAATTGATGTGTAGAATCATATGGTCGCATTTAAAATTGATTCTGAACAAAATAAATGAGTGTAGTGAAAGCCCGAAAATTGCGCATTTAGTGTATTTTCATGCATATCAAGATTAATGCTGATTCTTATGTAAATTGATGTATAGAATCATCTGGTCTCATTTAAAATAGATTCTGAGCAATAGAAATGAGTGTACTGAAAGAGCGAAAATTGCGCATTTAGTGTATTTTCATGCATATCAAGATAAATGCTGATTCTTATGTAAATTTGTGTGTAGAATCATATGGTCGCATTTAAAATTGATTCTGAGCAATATAAATGAGTGTAGTGAAAGCCCGAAAATTGCGCATTTAGTGTATTTTCAGCATATCAAGATTAATGCTGATTCTTATGTAAATTGATGTGTAGAATCATATGGTCGCATTTAAAATTGATTCTGAGCAATATAAATGAGTGTAGTGAAAGCCCGAAAATTGCGCATTTAGTGTATTTTCAGCATATCAAGATTAATGCTGATTCTTATGTAAATTGATGTGTAGAATGATATGGTCTCATTTAATATTGATTCTGAGCAATATAAATGAGTGTACTGAAAGCCCGAAAATTGCGCATTTAGTGTATTTTCATGCATATCAAGATTAATGCTGATTCTTATGTAAATTGATGTGTAGAATCATATGGTCGCATTTAAAATTGATTCTGAGCAATCTAAATGAGTGTAGTGAAAGCCCGAATATTGCGCATTAATGTATTTTCATGCATATCAAGATTAATGCTGATTCTTATGTAAATTGATGTGTAGAATCATATGGTCTCATTTTAAATTGATTCAGAGCAATATAAATGAGTGTAGTGAAAGCCCGAAAATTGCGCATTTAGTGTATTTTCAGCATATCAAGATTAATGCTGATTCTTATGTAAATTGATGTGTAGAATCATATGGTCGCATTTGAAATTGATTCTGAGCCAAATAAATGAGTGTAGTGAAAGCCCGAAAATTGCGCATTTAGTGTATTTTCATGCATATCAAGATTAATGCTGATTCTTATGTAAATTGATGTGTAGAATCATATGGTCGCATTTAAAATTGATTCTGAGCAAAATAAATGAGTGTAGTGAAAGGCCGATAATGGCGCATTTAGTGTATTTTCTTGCATATCAAGATTAATGCTGATTCTTATGTAAATTGATGTGTAGAATCATATGGTCGCATTTAAAATTGATTCTGAGCAAAATAAATGAGTGTAGTGAAAGCCCGAAAATTGCGCATTTAGTGTATTTTCATGCATATCAAGATTAATGCTGATTCTTATGTAAATTGATGTGTAGGATCATATGGTCGCATTTAAAATTGATTCTGAGCAAAATAAATGAGTGTAGTGAAAGCCCGAAAATTGCGCATTTAGTGTATTTTCATGCATATCAAGATTAATGCTGATTTTATGTAAATTGATGTGTAGAATAATATGGTCGCATTTAAAATTGATTCTGAGCAATATAAATGAGTGTAGTGAAAGCCCGAAAATTGCAAATTTAGTGTATTTTCATGCATATCAAGATTAATGCTGATTCTTATGTAAATTGATGTGTAGAATCATATGGTCGCATTTAAAATTGATTCTGAGCAAAATAAATGAGTGTAGTGAAAGACCGAAAACTGCGCATTTAGTGTATTTTCATGCATATCAAGATTAATGCTGATTCTTATGTAAATTGATGTGTAGAATCATATGGTCGCATTTAAAATTGATTCTGAGCAAAATAAATGAGTGTAGTGAAAGCCCGAAAATTGCGCATTTAGTGTATTTTCATGCATATCAAGATTAATGCTGATTCTTATATAAATTGGTGTGTAGAATCATATGGTCGCATTTAAAATTGATTCTGAGCAAAATAAATGAGTGTAGTGAAAGCCCGAAAATTGCGCATTTAGTGTATTTTCGTGCATATCAAGATTAATGCTGATTCTTATATAAATTGGTGTGTAGAATCATATGGTCGCATTTTAAATTGATTCTGAGCGAAATAAATGAGTGTAGTGAACAGCCGAAAATTGCGCATTAATGTATTTTCATGCATATCAAGATTAATGCTGATTCTTATGTAAATTGATGTGTAGAATCATATGGTCGCATTTTAAATTGATTCTGAGCAAAATAAATGACTGTAGTGAAAGCCCGAAAATTGCGCATTAATGTATTTTCATGCATATCAAGATTAATGCTGATTCTTATGTAAATTGATGTGTAGAATCATATGGTTTCATTTTAAATTGATTCTGAGCAAAATAAATGAGTGTAATAAAAGCCCGAAAATTGCGCATTTAGTGTATTTTCTTGCATATCAAGATTAATGCTGATTCTTATGTAAATTGATGTGCAGAATCTTATGGTCGCATTTAAAATTGATTCTGAGCAAAATAAATGAGTGTAGTGAAAGCCCGAAAATTGCGCATTTAGTGTATTTTCATGCATATCAAGATTAATGCTGATTCTTATGTAAATTGATGTGTAAAATCATATGGTCGCATTTAAAATTGATTCTGAGCAAAATAAATGAGTGTAGTGAAAGGCCGAAAATTGCGCATTTAGTGTATTTTCTTGCGTATCAAGATTAATGCTGATTCTTATGTAAATTGATGTGTAGAATCTTATGGTCGCATTTAAAGTGATTCTGAGCAAAATAAATGAGTGTAGTGAAAGCCAAATTGCGCATTTAGTGTATTTTCATGCATATCAAGATTAATGCTGATTCTTATGTAAATTGATGTGTAAAATCATATGGTCGCATTTAAAATTGATTCTGAGCAATATAAATGAGTGTAGTGAAAGGCCGAAAATTGCGCATTTAGTGTATTTTCTTGCATATCAAGATTAATGCTGATTCTTATGTAAATTGATGTGTAGAATCATATGGTCGCATTTAAAATTGATTCTGAGCGAAATAAATGAGTGTAGTGAACAACCGAAAATTGCGCATTAATGTATTTTCATGCATATCAAGATTAATGCTGATTCTTATGTAAATTGATGTGTAGAATCATATGGTCGCATTTTAAATTGATTCTGAGCAAAATAAATGACTGTAGTGAAAGCCCGAAAATTGCCTTTTGTTAATGTATTTTCATGCATATCAAGATTAATGCTGATTCTTATGTAAATTTATGTGTAGAATCATATGGTTTCATTTTAAATTGATTCTGAGCAAAATAAATGAGTGTAATAAAAGCTTGAAAATTGCGCATTTAGTGTATTTTCATGCCATATGGAGTAATGCTGATTCTTATGTAAATTGATGTGTAGAATCATATGGTCGCATTTTAAATTGATTCTGAGCGAAATAAATAGTGTAGTGAAAAGCCGAAAATTGCGCATTAATGTATTTTCATGCATATCAAGATTAATGCTGATTCTTATGTAAATTGATGTGTAGAATCATATGGTCGCATTTTAAATTGATTCTGAGCAAAATAAATGACTGTAGTGAAAGCCCGAAAATTACGCATTAATGTATTTTCATGCATATCAAGATTAATGCTGATTCTTATGTAAATTGATGTGTAGAGAATCATATGAGTCGCATTTAAAATTGATTCTGAGCAAAATAAATGAGTGTAGTGAAAGCCCGAAAATTGCGCATTTAGTGTATTTTCATGCATATCAAGATTAATGCTGATTCTTATGTAAATTGATGTGTAGAATCTTATGGTCGCATTTAAAATTGATTCTGAGCAAAATAAATAGGTGTAGTGAAAGCCGAAAATTGCGCATTTAGTGTATTTTCATGCATATCAAGATTAATGCTGATTCTTATGTAAATTGATGTGTAAAATGCTATGGTCGCATTTTTAAATTGATTCTGAGCAAAATAAATGACTGTAGTGAAAGCCCGAAAATTGCGCATTAATGTATTTTCATTACGCTATCAAGATTAATGCTGATTCTTATGTAAATTGATGTGTAGAATCATATGGTCGCATTTAAAATTGATTCTGAGCAAAATAAATGAGTGTAGTGAAAGGCCGAAAATTGCGCATTTAGTGTATTTTCTTGCATATCAAGATTAATGCTGATTCTTATGTAAATTGATGTGTAGAATCTTATGGTCGCATTTAAAATTGATTCTGAGCAAAATAAATGAGTGTAGTGAAAGCCGAAAATTGCGCATTTAGTGTATTTTCATGCATATCAAGATTAATGCTGATTCTTATGTAAATTGATGTGTAAAATCATATGGTCGCATTTAAAATTGATTCTGAGCAAAATAAATGAGTGTAGTGAAAGGCCGAAAATTGCGCATTTAGTGTATTTTCTTGCATATCAAGATTAATGCTGATTCTTATGTAAATTGATGTGTAGAATCTTATGGTCGCATTTAAAATTGATTCTGAGCAAAATAAATGAGTGTAGTGAAAGCCCGGAATATTGCGCATTTAGTGTATTTTCATGCATATCAAGATTAATGATGATTCTTATGTAAGTTGATGTGTAAAATCATATGGTCGCATTTAAAATTGATTCTGAGCAAAATAAATGAGTGTAGTGAAAGGCCGAAAATTGCGCATTTAGTGTATTTTCGCATATCAAGATTAATGCTGATTCTTATGTAAATTGATGTGTAGAATCATATGTTCGCATTTAAAATTGATTCTGAGCGAAATAAATGAGTGTAGTGAAAAGCCGAAAATTGCGCATTAATGTATTTTCATGCATATCAAGATTAATGCTGATTCTTATGTAAATTGATGTGTAGAATCATATGGTCGCATTTTAAAATTGATTCTGAGCAAAATAAATGACTGTAGTGAAAGCCCGAAAATTGCGCATTAATGTATTTTCATGCATATCAAGATTAATGCGTTGATTCTTATGTTAATTTATGTGTAGAATCATATGGTTTCATTTTAAATTGATTCTGAGCAAAATAAATGAGTGTAATAAAAGCCCGAAAATTGCGCATTTAGTGTATTTTCATGCATATCAAGATTAATGCTGATTCTTATGTAAATTGGATGTGTAGAATCATATGGTCGCATTTTAAATTGATTCTGAGCGAAATAAATGAGTGTAGTGAAAAGTCGAAAATTGCGCATTAATGTATTTTCATGCATATCAAGATTAATGCTGATTCTTATGTAAATTGATGTGTAGAATCATATGGTCGCATTTTAAATTGATTCGGAGCAAAATAAATGACTGTAGTGAAAGCCCGAAAATTGCGCATTAATGTATTTTCATGCATATCAAGATTAATGCTGATTCTTATGTAAATTGATGTGTAGAATCATATGGTCGCATTTAAAATTGATTCTGAGCAAAATAAATGAGTGTAGTGAAAGCCCGAAAATTGCGCATTTAGTGTATTTTCATGCATATCAAGATTAATGCTGATTCTTATGTAAATTGATGTGTAGAATCTTATGGTCGCATTTAAAATTGATTCTGAGCAAAATAAATGAGTGTAGTGAAAGCCCGAAAATTGCGCATTTAGTGTATTTTCATGCATATCAAGATTAATGCTGATTCTTATGTAAATTGATGTGTAAAATCATATGGTCGCATTTAAAATTGATTCTGAGCAAAATAAATGAGTGTAGTGAAAGGCCGAAAATTGCGCATTTAGTGTATTTTCTTGCATATCAAGATTTAATGCTTGGATTCTTATGTAAATTGATGTGTAGAATCATATGGTCGCATTTAAAATTGATTCTGAGCAAAATAAATGAGTGTAGTGAAAGCCCGAAAATTGCGCATTGAGTGTATTTTCATGCATATCAAGATTAATGCTGATTCTTATGTAAATTGATGTGTAGAATCATATGGTCGCATTTAAAATTGATTCTGAGCAATATAAATGAGTGTAGTGAAGGCCCGAAAATTGCAAATTTAGTGTATTTTCTTGGCATATCAAGATTAATGCTGATTCTTATGTAAATTGATGTGTAGAATCATATGGTCGCATTTAAAATTGATTCTGAGCAAAATAAATGAGTGTAGTGGTATTCGAAAATTGCGCATTAATGTATTTTCATGCATATCAAGATTAATGCTGATTCTTATGTAAATTGATGTGTAGAATCATATGGTCTCATTTAAAATTGATTCTGAGCAAAATAAATGAGTGTAGTGAAAGCCCGAAAATTGCGCATTTAGTGTATTTTCATGCATATCATGATTAATGCTGATTCTTATGTAAATTGATGTGTAGAATCATATGGTCGCATTTTAAATTGATTCTGAGCGAAATAAATGAGTGTAGTGAAAAAGCCGAAAATTGCGCATTAATGTATTTTCATGCATATCAAGATTAATGCTTGATTCTTATGTAAATTGATGTGTAGAATCATATGGTCGCATTTTAAATTGATTCTGAGCAAAATAAATGACTGTAGGAAAGCCCGAAAATTGCGCATTAATGTATTTTCATGCATATCAAGATTAATGCTGATTCTTATGTAAATTGATGTGTAGAATCATATGGTCGCATTTAAAATTGATTCTGAGCAAAATAAATGAGTGTAGTGAAAGCCCGAAAATTGCGCATTTAGTGTATTTTCATGCATATCAAGATTAATGCTGATTCTTATGTAAATTGATGTGTAGAATCTTATGGTCGCATTTAAAATTGATTCTGAGCAAAATAAATGAGTGTAGTGAAAGCCCGAAAATTGCGCATTTAGTGTATTTTCATGCATATCAAGATTAATGCTGATTCTTATGTAAATTGATGTGTAGAATCATATGGTCGCATTTAAAATTGATTCTGAGCGAAATAAATGAGTGTAGTGAAAAGCCGAAAATTGCGCATTAATGTATTTTCATGCATATCAAGATTAATGCTGATTCTTATGTAAATTGATGTAGAATCATATGGTCGCATTTTAAAATTGATTCTGAGCAAAATAAATGACTGTAGTGAAAGCCCGAAAATTGCGCATTAATGTATTTTCATGCATATCAAGATTAAGTTGATTCTTATGTTAATTTATGTGTAGAATCATATGGTTTCATTTTAAATTGATTCTGAGCAAAATAAATGAGTGTAATAAAAGCCCGAAAATTGCGCATTTAGTGTATTTTCATGCATATCAAGATTAATGCTGATTCTTATGTAAATTGATGTGTAGAATCATATGGTCGCATTTTAAATTGATTCTGAGCGAAATAAATGAGTGTAGTGAAAAGCCGAAAATTGCGCATTAATGTATTTTCATGCATATCAAGATTAATGCTGATTCTTATGTAAATTGATGTGTAGAATCATATGGTCGCATTTTAAATTGATTCTGAGCAAAATAAATGACTGTAGTGAAAGCCCGAAAATTGCGCATTAATGTATTTTCATGCATATCAAGATTAATGCTGATTCTTATGTAAATTGATGTGTAGAATCATATGGTCGCATTTAAAATTGATTCTGAGCAAAATAAATGAGTGTAGTGAAAGCCCGAAAATTGCGCATTTAGTGTATTTTCATGCATATCAAGATTAATGCTGATTCTTATGTAAATTGATGTGTAGAATCTATGGTCGCATTTAAAATTGATTCTGAGCAAAAATAAATGAGTGTAGTGAAAGCCCGAAAATTGCGCATTTAGTGTATTTTCATGCATATCAAGATTAATGCTGATTCTTATGTAAATTGATGTGTAAAATCATATGGTCGCATTTAAAATTGATTCTTAGAGCAAAAAATAAATGAGAAGAGTGAAAGGCCGAAAATTGCGCATTTAGTGTATTTTCTTGCATATCAAGATTAATGCTGATTCTTACAAATTGATGTGTAGAATCATATGGTCGCATTTAAAATTGATTCTGAGCAAAATAAATGAGTGTAGTGAAAGCCCGAAAATTGCGCATTGAGTGTATTTTCATGCATATCAAGATTAATGCTGATTCTTATGTAAATTGATGTGTAGAATCATATGGTCGCATTTAAAATTGATTCTGAGCAATATAAATGAGTGTAGTGAAGGCCTGAAAATTGCAAATTTAGTGTATTTTCTTGCATATCAAGATTAATGCTGATTCTTATGTAAATTGATGTGTAGAATCATATGGTCGCATTTAAAATTGATTCTGAGCAAAATAAATGAGTGTAGTGAAAGCCTGAAAATTGCGCATTAATGTATTTTCATGCATATCAAGATTAATGCTGATTCTTATGTAAATTGATGTGTAGAAATCATATGGTCTCATTTAAAAATTGATTCTGAGCAAAATAAATGAGTGTAGTGAAAGCCTGAAAATTGCGCATTTAGTGTATTTTCATGCATATCAAGATTAATGCTGATTCTTATGTAAATTGATGTAGAATCATATGGTCGCATTTTAAATTGATTCTGAGCGAAATAAATGAGTGTAGTGAAAAGCCGAAAATTGCGCATTAATGTATTTTCATGCATATCAAGATTAATGCTGATTCTTATGTAAATTGATGTAGAATCATATGGTCGCATTCTTAAATTGATTCTGAGCAAAATAAAGACTGTAGTGAAAGCCCGAAAATTGCGCATTAATGCATTTTCATGCATATCAAGATTAATGCTGATTCTTATGTAAATTGATGTGTAGAATCATATGGTCGCATTTAAAATTGATTCTGAGCAAAATAAATGAGTGTAGTGAAAGCCCGAAAATTGCGCATTTAGTGTATTTTCATGCATATCAAGATTAATGCTGATTCTTATGTAAATTGATGTGTAGAATCTTATGGTCGCATTTAAAATTGATTCTGAGCAAAATAAATGAGTGTAGTGAAAGCCCGAAAATTGCGCATTTAGTGTATTTTCATGCATATCAAGATTAATGCTGATTCTTATGTAATCAGATGTGTGAAATCATATGGTCGCATTTAAAATTGATTCTGAGCAAAATAAATGAGTGTAGTGAAAGCCGAAAATTGCGCATTTAGTGTATTTTCTTGCATGTCAAGATTAATGCTGATTCTTATGTAAATTGATGTGTAGAATCATATGGTCGCATTTAAAATTGATTCTGAGCAAAATAAATGAGTGTAGTGAAAGCCCTGAAAATTACGCATTGAGTGTATTTTCATGCATATCAAGATTAATGCTGATTCTTATGTAAATTGATGTGTAGAATCATATGGTCGCATTTAAATTTGATTCTGAGGAAAATAAATGAGTGTAGTGAAAGCCCGAAAATTGCGCATTTAGTGTATTTTCATGCATATCAAGATTAATGCTGATTCTTATGTAAATGATGTGTAGAATCATATGGTCGCATTTAAAATTGATTCTGAGCAATATAAATGAGTGTAGTGAAGGCCCGAAAATTGCAATTTAGTGTATTTTTCTGCATATCAAGACACGCCGGGATTCTATGTAAATTGATGTGTAGAATCATATGGTCGCATTTAATATTGATTCGGAGCAAAAATAAATGAGTGTAGTGAAAGCCCGAAAATTGCGCATTAATGTATTTTCATGCATATCAAGATTAATGCTGATTCTTATGTAAATTTCAGATGTGTAGAATCATATGGTCTCATTTAAAATTGATTCTGAGCAAAATAAATGAGTGTAGTGAAAGCCCGAAAATTGCGCATTTAGTGTATTTTCATGCATATCAAGATTAATGCTGATTCTTATGTAAATTGATGTGTAGAATCATATGGTCGCATTTAAAATTGATTCTGGAGCAATATTAATGAGTGTAGTGAAAGCCCGAATATTGCGCATTTAGTGTATTTTCATGCATATTAGGATTAATTGTGATTTTGATGTAAACTGATGGGTAGAATCATATGGTCTCAATTAAAAATGATTTTGAGCAATATAAATGAGTGTACTATAAGCCCGAATATTGCGCATTTAGACTATATTCATGCATATCAATATTAATGGTGATTCTTATGTAAATTGGTGTGTAGAATCATATGGTCTCATTTGAACTTGATTCTGGGCAATATAAATTAGTGTACTAAATGCCCGAAAATTGCGAATTTAGTGTATTTTCATGCATATCAAGATTAATGCTGATTCTTATGTAAATTGATGTGTAGAATCATATGGTCTCATTTAAAATTGATTCTGAGCTATATAAATGAGTGTAGTGAAAGCTCGAAAATTGCGCATTTAGTGTATTTTCATGCATATCAAGATTAATGCTGATTCTTAGGCAAATTGATGTGTAGAATCATATGGTCTCATTTAAAAAATTTTTTGAGCAATATAAATAATTGTACTGAAAGCCTAAATATTGCGCATTTTGTGTATTTTCATGAATATCAGGATTAATGCTTATTCTTATGTAAATTGAGATGTAGAATCAAATGGTCTCATTTAAAATTGATTCTGAACAATATAAATGACTGTATTGAAAGCCTGAAAATTGCGCATTTAGTGTATTTTCATGCATATCAAGATTAATGCTGATTCTTAGGTAAATTGATGTGCAGAATAATATGGTCTCTTTTCAAATTGATTCTGAGCAATATAAATGAGTGTGCTGAAAGCCCGTAAATTGCGCATTTAGTGTATTTTCATGCATATTAAATTAATGCACATTCTTATGTAAATTGATGTGTAGAATCATATGGTCTCAATTAAAAATGTTTTTGAGCAGTATAAACGAGTGTACTGTAATCCCGAAAATTGCGCATAAATGTATTTTCATGCATATCAAGATTAATGCTGATTTTTATGTAAATTGATGTGCAGAATAATATGGTCTCTTTTCAAATTGATTCTGAGCAATATAAATGAGTGTGCTGAAAGCCCGAACTTTGCGCATTTAGTGCATTTTCATGCATATCAAGATTAATGTTGATTCTTATGTAAATTGATGTGTAGAATCATATGGTCTCATTTAAAATGATTTTGTGCAATATAAATGAGTGTACTGAAAGCCCGAAAATTGCACATTTAATGTATTTTCAGCATAACAAGATTAATGCTGATTCTTATGTAAATTGATGTGTAGAATCATATTGTCTCATTTAAAAATGATTTTGAGCAATATAAATGAGTGTACTGAAAGACCGAATATTGCTCATTTAGTGTCTTTTCATGCATGTCAGGTTTAATGCTGATTCTTATGTAAATTGTTATGTAGAATCAAATGGTCTCATTTAAAATTGATTGTGAGCAATATAAATGACTGTACTGAATGCCTGATAATTGCGCATTTATTGTGTTTTCATGCATATCAAGATTAATGCTGAATCTTATGTAAATTGATGTGCAGAATAATATGGTCTCTTTTCAAATTGATTCTGAGCAATATAAATGCCTGTGCTGAAAGCCCGACAAATGCGCATTTAGTGTATTTTCAAGCATATGAATATTAATGCTGGTTCTTATGTAAATTCATGTGTAGAATCATATTGTCTCATTTAAAAATGATTTTGAGCAATATAAATGAGTGTACTGAAAGACCGAAAATTGCGCATGTAGTGTATTTTCATGCATATCAAGATTAATGCTGATTCCTAGGTAAATTCATGTGTAGAATCATATGGTCTCATTTAAAAAGGATTTGAGCAATATAAATATGTGTACTGTAAGCCCGTAAATTGCGCATTTAGTGTGTTTTCATGCATAACAATATTAATGCTGATTCATATGTAAATTGATTTGTAGAATCATATGGTCTCATTTAAAATTGATTCTGAGCAATATAAATGATTTTGCTGAAAGCCCGAACATTGCACATTTATTGTATTTTCATGCATATCAAGATTAATGCATATTCTTAGGTAAATTGAGATGTAGAATCATATGGTCTCATTTAAAAATGATTTTGAGCAATATAAATGAGTGTACTGAAATCCCGAGAATTGCGCATTTAGTGTATTTTCATGCATATCAAGATTAATGCTGATTCTTATGTAAATTGATGTGTAGAATAATATGGACTCAATTAAATTTGATTCTGACGAATATAAATGAGTGTACGGAAAACCCGAAAATTGCGCATTTAGTGTATTTTCATGCATATCAAGATTAATGCTGATTCTTAGGTAAATTGATATGCAGAATCATGTGGTCTCATTTAAAGATGATTTTGAGCAATATAAATGAGTGTACTGAAAGACTGAAAATTGCGCATTTAGTGTATTTTCATGCATATTAAGATTAATTCTGATTCTTAGGTAAATTGATGTGTAGAATCATAAGGTCTCAATTAAATATCTTTTTCAGCAATATAAATGAGTGTACTGAAAGCCAGAAAATTGATGTGCAGAATAATATGGTCTCTTTTCAAATTGATTCTGAGCAATATAAATGAGTGTACTGAAAGCCCGAAAATTGCGAATTTAGTGTATTTTCATGCATATCAAGATTAATGCTGATTCTTATGTAAATTGAGGTGTATAATCATATGGTCTCATTTCAAATTGATTCTGAGCCATATCAATGACTGTACTGAAAGCCCGAAAATTGCACATAAATGTATTTTCATGCATATTAAGATTAATGATTATTCTTAGTTAAATTGATGTGTAGAATCATATGGTCTCTTTTCAAATTGATTCTGAGCAATATAAATGAGTGTGCTGAAAGCCCGAAATTGCGCATGTAGTGTATTTTCATGCATATTAAGATTAATGCTGATTCTTATGTAAATTGATATGTAGTATCATATGGTCTCATTTGAAATTGATTCTGAGCAATATAAATGAGTGTACTGAAAGCCCGAAAGGTGCGCATTTAGTGTATTTTCATGCATATCAAGATTAATGCTGATTCTTAGGTAAATTGATGTGTAGAATCATATGTTCTCATTTACAACTTATTTTGAGCAATATAAATGGGTGTACTGAAAGCCCGAATATTGCGCATTTAGTGTATTTTCATGCATATCAGTATTAATGCTGATTCTTATGTTAATTGATATGTAGATTCAAATGGTCTCATTTAAAATTGATTCTGAGCAATATAAATGACTGTACTGAAAGCCCGAAAATTGCGCATTTAGTGTATTTTCATGCATATCAGGATTAATGCTGATTCTTATGTAAATTGATGTGTAGAATCAGATGGTCTCATTTCATATTGATTCTGAGCCATATCAATGACTGTACTGAAAGCCCGAAAATTGCGCATGTAGTGTATTTTCATGCATATCAAGATTAATGCTGATTCTTATGTAAATTGATGTGTAGAATCATATTGTCTCATTTAAAATTCATTCTGAGCAATATAAATGAGTGACCTGAATGCTCGAAAATTGCGCATTTAGTGTATTTTCATGCATATCAAGATTAATGCTGCTTTTTAGGTAAATTGATGTGTAGAATCATATGGTCTCATTTAAAATTGATTCTGAGCAATATAAATGAGTCTACTGAAAGCCGGAGTATTGCGCATTTAGTGTATTTTCATGCATATCAAGAATAATGCTGATTTTTTGTAAATTGATGTTTAGAATAATATGGTCTAATTTAAAATTGGTTCTGAGCAATATAAATGAGTATACTGAAAACACGAATATTCGCATTTAGTTTATTTTCATGCATATCAAGATTAATGCTGATTCTTAGGTGAATTGATGTGTAGAATCATATTGTCTCATTTAAAAATGATTTTGAGCAATATAAATGAGTGTACTGAAAGCCTGAGTATTGCGCATTTAGTGTCTTTTCATGCATGTCAGGTTTAATGCTGATTCTTATGTAAATTGTTATGTAGAATCAAATGGTCTCATTTAAAATTGATTGTGAGCAATATAAATGACTGTACTGAATGCCCGATAATTGCGCATTTATTGTGTTTTCATGCATATCAAGATTAATGCTGAATCTTATGTAAATTGATGTGCAGAATAATATGGTCTCTTTTCAAATTGATTCTGAGCAATATAAATGCCTGTGCTGAAAGCCCGACAAATGCGCATTTAGTGTATTTTCATGCATATGAATATTAATGCTGGTTCTTATGTAAATTGATGTGTAGAATCATATTGTCTCATTTAAAAATGATTTTGAGCAATATAAATGAGTGTACTGAAAGACCGAAAATTGCGCATGTAGTGTATTTTCATGCATATCAAGATTAATGCTGATTCCTAGGTAAATTCATGTGTAGAATCATATGGTCTCATTTAAAAAGGATTTGAGCAATATAAATATGTGTACTGTAAGCCCGTAAATTGCGCATTTAGTGTGTTTTCATGCATAACAATATTAATGCTGATTCATATGTAAATTGATTTGTAGAATCATATGGTCTCATTTAAAATTGATTCTGAGCAATATAAATGATTTTGCTGAAAGCCCGAACATTGCACATTTATTGTATTTTCATGCATATCAAGATTAATGCATATTCTTAGGTAAATTGAGATGTAGAATCATATGGTCTCATTTAAAAATGATTTTGAGCAATATAAATGAGTGTACTGAAATCCCGAGAATTGCGCATTTAGTGTATTTTCATGCATATCAAGATTAATGCTGATTCTTATGTAAATTGATGTGTAGAATAATATGGACTCAATTAAATTTGATTCTGACGAATATAAATGAGTGTACGGAAAACCCGAAAATTGCGCATTTAGTGTATTTTCATGCATATCAAGATTAATGCTGATTCTTAGGTAAATTGATATGCAGAATCATGTGGTCTCATTTAAAGATGATTTTGAGCAATATAAATGAGTGTACTGAAAGACTGAAAATTGCGCATTTAGTGTATTTTCATGCATATTAAGATTAATTCTGATTCTTAGGTAAATTGATGTGTAGAATCATAAGGTCTCAATTAAATAAAAATCTTTTTCAGCAATATAAATGAGTGTACTGAAAGCCAGAAAATTGATGTGCAGAATAATATGGTCTCTTTTCAAATTGATTCTGAGCAATATAAATGAGTGTACTGAAAGCCGAAAATTGCGAATTTAGTGTATTTTCATGCATATCAAGATTAATGCTGATTCTTATGTAAATTGAGGTGTATAATCATATGGTCTCATTTCAAATTGATTCTGAGCCATATCAATGACTGTACTGAAAGCCCGAAAATTGCACATAAATGTATTTTCATGCATATTAAGATTAATGATTATTCTTAGTTAAATTGATGTGTAGAATCATATGGTCTCTTTTCAAATTGATTCTGAGCAATATAAATGAGTGTGCTGAAAGCCCGAAATTGCGCATGTAGTGTATTTTCATGCATATTAAGATTAATGCTGATTCTTATGTAAATTGATATGTAGTATCATATGGTCTCATTTGAAATTGATTCTGAGCAATATAAATGAGTGTACTGAAAGCCCGAAAGGTGCGCATTTAGTGTATTTTCATGCATATCAAGATTAATGCTGATTCTTAGGTAAATTGATGTGTAGAATCATATGTTCTCATTTACAACTTATTTTGAGCAATATAAATGGGTGTACTGAAACCCCGAATATTGCGCATTTAGTGTATTTTCATGCATATCAGTATTAATGCTGATTCTTATGTTAATTGATATGTAGATTCAAATGGTCTCATTTAAAATTGATTCTGAGCCAATATAAATGACTGTACTGAAAGCCCGAAAATTGCGCATTTAGTGTATTTTCATGCATATCAGGATTAATGCTGATTCTTATGTAAATTGATGTGTAGAATCAGATGGTCTCATTTCATATTGATTCTGAGCCATATCAATGACTGTACTGAAAGCCCGAAAATTGCGCATGTAGTGTATTTTCATGCATATCAAGATTAATGCTGATTCTTATGTAAATTGATGTGTAGAATCATATTGTCTCATTTAAAATTCATTCTGAGCAATATAAATGAGTGACCTGAATGCTCGAAAATTGCGCATTTAGTGTATTTTCATGCATATCAAGATTAATGCTGCTTTTTAGGTAAATTGATGTGTAGAATCATATGGTCTCATTTAAAATTGATTCTGAGCAATATAAATGAGTCTACTGAAAGCCGGAGTATTGCGCATTTAGTGTATTTTCATGCATATCAAGAATAATGCTGATTTTTTGTAAATTGATGTTTAGAATAATATGGTCTAATTTAAAATTGGTTCTGAGCAATATAAATGAGTATACTGAAAACACGAATATTCGCATTTAGTTTATTTTCATGCATATCAAGATTAATGCTGATTCTTAGGTGAATTGATGTGTAGAATCATATTGTCTCATTTAAAAATGATTTTGAGCAATATAAATGAGTGTACTGAAAGCCTGAGTATTGCGCATTTAGTGTCTTTTCATGCATGTCAGGTTTAATGCTGATTCTTATGTAAATTGTTATGTAGAATCAAATGGTCTCATTTAAAATTGATTGTGAGCAATATAAATGACTGTACTGAATGCCCGATAATTGCGCATTTATTGTGTTTTCATGCATATCAAGATTAATGCTGAATCTTATGTAAATTGATGTGCAGAATAATATGGTCTCTTTTCAAATTGATTCTGAGCAATATAAATGCCTGTGCTGAAAGCCCGACAAATGCGCATTTAGTGTATTTTCATGCATATGAATATTAATGCTGGTTCTTATGTAAATTGATGTGTAGAATCATATTGTCTCATTTAAAAATGATTTTGAGCAATATAAATGAGTGTACTGAAAGACCGAAAATTGCGCATTTAGTGTATTTTCATGCATATCAAGATTAATGCTGATTCTTAGGTAAATTCATGTGTAGAATCATATGGTCTCATTTAAAAATGATTTGAGCAATATAAATGAGTGTACTGTAAGCCCGAAAATTGCGCATTTAGTGTGTTTTCATGCATAACAAGATTAATGCTGATTCTTATGTAAATTGATGTGTAGAATTTTTTTTTTTTTTTTTAATCATCTCACCCCAAGCAAGGCATTCCACTGCCACTATTGCGCATGGGGCTACATAGGGGAAGGTAAAGAGAAGGAGTGGATAGACATAGGGAATGTCAGGAGAAAGGTGATAGATGAGTAAGGATAGCGAGGATGAGGGTCGGGCAGATGGGAAGAGTGCTTGATAGAATGGGAGCAGGTTAGTGTGTTAGGAGGTGTCTATTGACCTTACATTTAAACTCCTGGAGATTGTAGCCCTCGGGGAAGCAATCGTTTGGAAGAGAATTCCACAGACGGGAAGTACGAGGAAAGAAACTGTTCGAGTAGAAGTTACGGCTGCATTTTATCGGTTTCACTGTAAAAGGGTGGGATCTAGTTGCTAATCTAGTATCTCGTGCAAATTCGTATTTAGTGGGCACCAGTGATCTAAGTTCATCGGAGCAGAAGCCGTGAAAGTATTTATAGAAGAGACACAGGGAAGCCACGTCTCGCCGGTGGGAGAGAGACTGCAGACGGTCTGCCAAGTCGGTATCTATCACATTACAGACCCTCCTCTGAACCTTATCGAGAAGCCCGAGGAGAATAGCAGGGGCACCCGACCAGATATGGCAGCAGTATTCAATGTACGGGCGGATGGTAGATTTGTAAATGTGCAGGATAGATTTAGACGGAAAAAAATTTCCCGGCCCTACACAGAGAACCGACTTTCATAGCAGCGGATTTAGCAATGGATTCGATATAGTCATTCCATTTGAGGTCCGCTGAAAGTGTGAGACCAAGGAGGCGTAGTGTTTTACTCTCTGGGAGGCAAGCCTGGTCCATGCTAATGGGGGGTAGGTGAGATTGTCGATGATGGTTAATTGACAGTAGCTTCGTTTTAGAAGCATTAAAATTTACTAGCCATTTCTTACCCCAGTCCAATATGGATTGGAGGTCTTTTTCAATCTCGGCTGCGAGTTTAGCTTTGACGTCTACACCAGATTTTTGTTGGAGGCGAGAGTAAACTGTGGTGTCATCGGCGTACAAACCTATTTGGGTTCTTATGGAATCAGGGAGATCATTAATATATATCAGGAAGAGTGTAGGACCTAAGATGGAGCCTTGGGGGACACCTGCGTTTGTATGGTAGTTCTGAGAGGCATGTCCGTTTAATACCACTTTCATTGTGCGGTTAGAGAGGAATGACTGGATTAGTTCAAACAAATGTCCAGTTATACCATAGCTCCGCAGTTTACATAGAAGGCCAGCATGCCAAACTCTGTCGAACGCCTTAGATATATCCAATGCAACGGTTCGAGCTTCGCCATTCCTGTCGAGTGCCTGATATATGTACTCGGTGGTGGTCGTTAGCATATCAGCAGTAGACCTGGTGAAGCGGAAACCATATTGCTTGTCCGAGAGGAGCCTGTGTGCTGTGAGATGCTGAACCACCTCGGCGTTGATAATGGCTTCGAACACTTTGCCAAAGATCGGAAGAAGGCTGATAGGGCGGTAATTTGCAGGGTCAGAGGGTTCTCCAGTGTTTTTAAATATAGGAACTATAGAGGAAGATTTCCAACAGGCAGGAAATCAGGAAGCAGATAGGCAGAGGTTGTAGAGCTTAGAAAGGATAGAGGAGAGTTCAGGGGCACATTTCTTTAAGACTATGGTTGGGATTCCGTCACCACCGTTTCGCTTTGTGAGGGTCAAGTTTTAAGATTATCTTAGAGACAAGCGAAGGTGTAATGTGGACATCATTCAGTTGTGCCTCGGTTCTAGGTGAGAAGTCGGGTGTAAAAACTCCAGATGAGTCCAGACTCGAATTGTTCGAGAATCTGTGGGCAAAACATTCAGCCTTATCTGCTGGGGAGGTGAGGACCTCAAATTTGTTGATTAGCGGGGGTATTGTGGACTTGCTCTTGTTAAGTACTCTTTTACAGAGTCGCCAGTAGTCTTTAGAGCCGAATTTAGAGCATGCTATGCGTTGCTTCATTCTGGAAGCAAACAACATCTTAGCTTCGTTAAGTATCCTTTTACACTTATTACGAGCTGAAGTGAAAAGGCGCCTGTTTTGTTCCGACGCATAGTTACGATAGAGTCGGAAGAAATGATTCCGGTGGGCAATGGCAGCCGATCAAGCGGGTGAGAACCATGGAGACGAATGAGATTTAAGCTGGAATTTCCTAGCAGGGATGAAGGCATCGATGCCAGCCTTAACCCAGGATGAGACCTCGGATGCACATTCTTCGATGGGAAGAATAAAGACATTGTTCCAAGGGGTGTCACAGAGGAAGTCTCGGAACGAATCCCAGTCTGCTCTTTGATAGCAGTAGGATATTCTACTTGTCTGTGTTTCATGGGTCGGGCGGGAGTGGAGTGAAATATTGACGGACACTACAGTGTGGTCAGAGTTTCCAAGTGGGCAGAGTTGTCTGGTAGTGCAAGAGTCTGGGATGGAAGTGAAGCAGAGGTCTAGAAGTGAGTCCCTTTCGTTAGGTTTGTCGGAGAAACGCGTGGGGAAGTCCACTACTTGCGTAAGGGATTGGGTGATTGAAAAGTTCATGGTGTGGACACCAGCAGCGTCAGTGACAGCGTTCTTCAGCCACTTGGTGTGGTGGGCGTTAAAGTCACCAAACACGAATACATGGGCAGAGGGATGGGTAGAAATGGCTTTGTCTATATTGTCAGAAATAATGTCAAGTAACGAACAGTCAGGGGAGGAAGGAGAGCGGTAGAGAAAGAAGAGATAGCTAATCGAGCTGAGAAGTGAGAGGCGGAAGCACATGAAAGAATGATCAGGGGATTCAAAAGATGACACCCTAGCTAATATGAACAATGGAGTCCTTCCTGAAGAGGGGAAGGTAGCCAGGAACGCAGAACTCAGATGAGGGGATAAAAGGGTTAAGATTAGTTTCACATAGGGCTAATATATCAGGTGAGTTATTATGGAGGAAAGAATCTACGCTGGGGAAGTTGGTGCGGATGCCGCGTATGTTAGTGAAAGAGATGCAGACAGGTTTAGGCGTTTTCAAATGAGCTGGTTTAGTTTTGTTATTATGTTTGCTTTTTTCCATAGTAATTCAGTTAAGGAGTGGTCTTAGAATAGAATCAGTCGGTCAATCATTTGCAAATTGTGAAGGATGGAAACTGGCGCGGCCTACAACATAATGTGGCCTCGGGGTTGCCCACCGAACGTTCATGCAGGGACGCCCGTCCATGCGCGATATGGCACTCCAAGAACCCCGGTATTATTCAACTGTTGATCAGAGCAGCCTCACAAGACGCTACGCAAGAGTTCGGGCTCCTAACTACCAGTCGGAAGCAGCAACCAGGAAACTGCCAACCCGGTACCCTCAGAATGTAAAGACGTTGCCACCATACAACGTAACTGCAAAGAGCTTCCAGCTGAACTAACACCAAGACCAGAGAAAGGGGATGGACCGGGAACCCCTTCCTAAACAAGAAACAAGGTGATCACCTCTAAACTCATTCAAAAGAAGGGGGTGGAGTGTGAGACCGGGCGATAGTAGACACTATCTACTCCAATTAAAAAAAAAGAAGAAAAAAAAAGAAACAAAGAAAAAGTGACTGAGGTTTACAAAGTTTTAAATTAGTAAAAGTCAAAAATACCCTTGAATAGCAAAATTATTTACACAAATTAAGTGACGAAAAAAAAAAAAAATCAAAGACGACCAAAAGACGAAAAAAAATAAATAATAAATAAAAATAATTTCCAAGAAATTTCACAAAAGAATACTGAAAAATGGACTGAATCCCGGTTGACTTACCACAAGCAGCTAACACTGTAAAGTTGATTTAATTCAATTTCTGAAGACAAAAATAGAAATTAAACCGCTTTTTACAGAATATAGTCGAGTTATGTTGCTTGCGTTCACTTGCCAAACCGTTAAGAATTCAATCTCTCGAAGCCAGAAATTTAAATGTTCTACAAGACAAAACTAATGGAAATAATTGAACCGTGATGCTATTTATCATTAGTCAAAAATACACTTGAATAGCAAAATTATTTACACAAATTAAGTGACGAAAAAAAAAAAATTCAAAGACGACCAAAAGACGAAAAAAAATAAATAATAAATAAAAATAATTTCCAAGAAATTTCACAAAAACATACTGAAAAATGGACTGAATCCCGGTTGACTTACCACAAGCAGCTAACACTGTAAAGTTGATTTAATTCAATTTCTGAAGAAAAAATAGAAATTAAACCGCTTTTTTCAGAATATAGTCAAGTTATCATATGGTCTCATTTAAAATTGATTCTGAGCCATATAAATGAGTGTACTGAAAGCCCCAAAATTGCGCATTTAGTGGATTTTCATGCATATCAAGATTAATGCTAATACTTATGTAAATTTATGTGTAGAAATATATGGTCTCATTTTCATATGCATGAAAATATACTAAATGCGCAATTTTCAGGCTTTCAGTACACTTATTTATATTACTCAAAATCATTTTTAAATGTGACATATGATTCTGCATATCAATTTCCCTAAGAATCAGCATTAATCTTGATATGCATGAAAATACACTAAATGCGCAATTTTCGGGCTTTCAGTACACTAATTTATATTGCTCAGAATCAATTTTAATTGAGACCATATGATTCTACACATCAATTGACATAAGAATCAGCATTAATCTTGATATGCATGAAAATACACTAAATGCGCAAATGTCGGGCTTTCAGTAAATTCATTTATATTGCTCAAAATCATTTTCAAATGAGACTATATGATTCTAAACATCATTTTAAATAAGAATCTGCATTAATCTTGATATGCATGAACATACTTTAAAAGCGAAATTTTCGGGCTTTCAGTACACTCATTTATATTGCTCAGAATCAATTTTAAATGAGACCATATGATACTACTCATCAATTTACATAAGAATCAGCATTAATCTTGATATGCATGAAAATACAAAAAATGCGCAATTTTCAGGCTTTCAGTAGACTCATTTATATTGCTCAGAATCAATTTTAAATGAGACCATATGATTCTACACATCAATTTATATAAGAATCAGCATTAATTTTATATGCATGAAAATACACTAAATGCGCAATATTCGGGCTTTCAGTACACTCATTTATATTGCTCAGAATCAATTTTAAATGAGACTATATGATTCTACACATCAATTTACATAAAAATCAGCCTTAATCTTGATATGGATGAAAATACTCTAAATGCGCAATTTTCGAGCTTTTAATACACTCATTTATATTGCTCTAAATCATTTCTAAATGAGACCATATGATTCTACACATCAATTTACATAAGAATCAGGATTAATCTTGATATGCATGATAATACACTAAATGCGCAATTTTCGGGCTTTCTGTACACTCATTTATATTACTCAAAATCATTTGTAAATGAGACCATATGATTCTACACATCAATTTCCATAAGAATCAACATTAATTATGATATGCATGAAAATACACTAAATGAGCAATTTTCGGGCTTTCAGTACACTCATTTATATTGCTCAGAATCAATTTTTAATGAGACCATGTGATGCTACACATCAATTTACATAAGAATCAACATTAATCTTGATATGCATGAAAATAAACTAAATGCGCAATTTTCGGGCTTTCAGTACACTCATTTATATTGCTCAAAATCATTTTTAATTAGACCATATTATTCTACACATCAATTTGCATAAGAATCAGCATTAATCTTGATATGCATGAAAATACACTAAATGCGCAATTTTCGGGCTTTCAGTACACTCATTTATATTGCTCAAAATCATTTTGTAATGAGAACATATGATTCTACACATCGATTTACATAAGAATCTGCATTTATCTTGATATGCATGAAAATATACTAAATGCGCAATCTTCGGGCTTTCAGTACACTCATTTATATTGCTCAAAATAATTTTTTAAGGAGACCATATGATTCTAAACATCAATTTACGTAAGAATCTGCATTAATCTTGATATGCATGAAAATACACTAAATGCGCAATTTTCGGGCATTCAGTACACTCATTAATATTGCTCAGAATCAATTTAAAATGAGACGATATAATTCTACACATCAATTTACTTAAGAATAAAAATTAATCTTGATATACATCAAAATACACTAAATGCGCAATTATCGGGCATTCAGTACAGTCATTTATATTGCTCAGAATCAATTTTAAATGAGACCATTTGATTCTACACATCAATTTACATAAGAATCAGCATTAATCTTGATATGCATGAAAATACACTAAAAGCGCAATATTCGGGCTTTCAGTACACTCATTTTTATTGTTCAAAATATTTTTTAAATGAGTCCATATGATTCTACACATCAATTTGCCTAAGAATCAGCATTAATCTTGATATACAACAAAATGAACTAAATGCGCATTTCGGGCTTTCAGTACACTCATTTATATTGCTCAGAATCAATTTTAAATGAGTCCATATGATTCTACACATCAATTTACATAAGAATCAGCATTAATATTGATATGCATGAAAATACACTAAATGCGCAATTTGCGGGCTTTTCGTACACTCATTTATATTGCTCAAAATCATTTCTATATGAGAACTTATGATTCTACACATCATTTTACATAAGAATCAGCATTCATCTTGATATGCATGAAAATACATTAAATGCCCAATATTCGGGCAGTCGGTACACTCATTTATATGGCTCAGAATCAATTTTAAATGAGACCATATGATTCTACACATCAAATTACACTAGAATCAGAATTAATCTTGATATGCATGGAAATATATTAATGCGCAATTTTCGGGCTTTAAATACACTCATTTATACTGCACAGATTCCATTTGAAATGAGACCATTATGAATCTACACAACAATTTACATAAGAATAAGCATTAATCTTGATATGCATGAAAATACATTAAAAGCGAAAGTTGCCGGCGTTATGTACACTTATTTATATTGCTCAAAACACTTTCAAATAAGACCATATGTTTCTACACAACAATATACATAAGAATCTTCATTAAACTTGATATGTATGAAAATTCACTAAATGCGCAATTTTCGGACATTCAGTACACTCATTTATATTGCTCAGAATAAATTTTAAATGAGACCATAAGATTCTACACATCAATTTACAAAAGAATCACCATTATTCTTGATATGCATGAAAATACAATAAATGCGCAATATTCGGGCTTTCAGTACAGTCATTTATATTGCTCAAAATCATTTTTCAATGAGACCATATGATTCTACACATCAATTTACCTAAGAAAATACATTAATCTTGATATGCATGAAAATACACTAAATTCGAAATTTTCGGTCTTTCAGTACACTCATTTATATTGCTCAATTTCAATTTTAAATAAGACCAAATGACACTATTCATCAATTTACATAAGAATCCGCATTAAACTTGACATGCATGAAAATACATTAATGCGATATATTCTGGCTTTCAATATACTCATATATATTGCGCAATTTCAATTTTAAATGAGACCATACGATAATACACATCAATTTACAAAAGAATCAGCATTAATCTTGATATGCATGAAAATACACTAAATGCGCAATATTCGGACATTCAGTACACTCATTTATATTGCTCAGAATGAATTGTAAATGTGACCATATGATTCTACATATCAATATACCTAAGAAAAAACATTAATCTTGATATGCATGAAAATACATTAATGAGCAATTTTCGGGATTTCAGTACACTCATTTATATTGCACAGAATCAATTTTAAATGAGACCGTATGATTCTACACATCAATTTACATAAGAATCAGCATTAATCTTGATATGCATGAAAATACACTAAATGCGCAATTTTCGGGCTTTCAGTACACTCATTTATATTGTTCAAAATCATTTTCAAATGAGACCATATGATTCTTCACATCAATTTGCCTAAGAATCAGCATTAATCTTAATATGCATGAAAATACACTAAATGCGCAATATTCGGGCTTTCAGTACACTCATTTATATTCCTCAAAATATTTTTTAAATGAGACCATATGATTCTACACGTCAATTCACATAAGAATCAGCATTAATCTTGATATGCATGAAAATACACACAATGCTCAATTTTCGGGCTTTCCTTACCCTATTTAAAATTGCTCAAAATCAATTTTAAATGCAACCATATGATTCTGCAATTTATTTACATAAGAATCAGCATTAATCTTGATATGCATAAAAATACATTAAAAGCGAAATTTTCCGACGTTATGTACACTTATTTATATTGCTCAATTTCAATTTTAAATGAGACCGTACGATAATGCACATCAATTTACAAAAGAATCAGCATTAAACTTGATATGCATAAAAATACACTAAATGCGCAATTTTCGGACATTCAGTACTCTTATTTATATTGCTCAGAATCAATTTTAAATGAGACCATATGATTATACACATCAATTAACATAAGAATCAAACCATTAATCATGATATGCATGAAAATACACTAAATGCGCACTTTTCGGGTTTTCAGTACACTCATTTATATTGTTCAAAATCACTTTTAAATGAGACCATATGATTCTTCACACCAATTTACATAAGAATCAGCATTAATCTTGATCAGCATGAAAATACACTCAATGCGCAATTTTCGGGCTTTCAGTACACTCATTTATATACCTCAAAATCTTTTTTAAATGAGACCATATGATTCTACACAGCAATTTACATAAGAATCAGCATTAATCTTGATATGCATGAAAATACACTAAATGCGCAATTTTCGGGCTTTCAGTACATTCAATTAAATTCCTCAGAATCAATTTCAAATGAGACCATATGATTCTACACAACAATATACATAAGAATCTTCATTAGACTTGATATGCATGAAAATTCACTAACTGCGCAATTTTCGGACTTTCAGTACACTCATTTATAGTGCTCTAAATCAATTTTTAAAAGAGACCATATGAATCTACACATCAATTTACATAAGAATCAGCAATAAACTTGATATGCATGAAAATACACTAAATGCGCAATTTTCGGGCTTTCAGTACAGTCATTTACATTGTTTAAAATCAATTTTAAATGTAACCATATATCTTTCTCCACACCAATTTACATAAAAATCAACATTAATCTTGTTATGCATGAAAATACACTAAATGCGAATTTTTCTGACTTTCAGTAAACTCATTTATATTGCTTAAAATCAATTTTAAATGAAACCATATGATTCTACACATAAATTTACTTAAGAATCATCATTTAACTTGATATCCATGAAAGTACAGTGAATGCGCAATATTCGTAATTTTAGTACCCTCATTTGTATTGCTCAAAATCAATTTTAAGTGAGACCATATGTTTCTACACACGAATTTAGATAAGAATCAGCATTAAACTTGATATGCATGAAAATACACTAACTGCGCCAATTTCGGACTTTCTGTACACTCATTTATATAGCTCATTATCATTTCTAAATGAGACCATATGATTCTACACATCAATTTACATAAGAATCAGTATTAATCTTGATATGCATGAAAATACACTAAATGCGCAATTTTCGGGCTTTCAGTACACTCATTTATATTGCTCAAAATCATTTTTTAAATGAGACCATCTGATTCTACACATCAATTTACATAAGAATCAGTATTAATCTTGATATGCCTGAAAATACACTAAATGCGCAATTTTCGGGCTTTCAGTATATTCATTTATATTGCTCAGAATCAATTTTAAATGAGACGATTTGATTCTACATATCAATTTACCTGAGAATCAGTATTAATCTTGATATGCATGAAAATACACTAAATGCGCAATTTTCGGACATTCAGTACACTCATTTATATTGCTCTGTATCAATTTTAAATGAGACCATATGATTCTACACCTCAATTTACATAACAATCATCATTAAACTTGATATGCATGCAAATACACTAAATGCGCAATTTTCGGACTTAGAATATATTCATTTATTTTACTCAAACAAAATTGCAAATGTGACCATATGATTCTACACATCACTTCACATGAGAATCTGCATTAAACTTAATATGCATGAAAAAACAATAATGAGCAATTTTCGGAATTTCAGTACACTCATTTATTGTTCTCAATTTCAATTTAAATGTGATCATATGATTCTACAAACCAATTTACATAACAAATAGCATAACATTTGAGATGCATAATAATGCATTAATGCGCTATTATCTGGCTTTCAGTATACTCATTCATATTCAGTAAATTCAATATTAATTGATACCATAAGACCCTACACATCAATTTTCATAATATTTAGCATTAGACTTGATGTGCATAAAAATACACAAAATGCCATATATTCTTGCTTTCAGTACACTCTTTTATATTGCTCAAATTCAATGTTGAATGAGACCATATGAGTCTACACATCAATTTACATGTGAGTCAACATTAAACTTTCTATGAATAAAAATACAACAAATGCGCAATTTTCGGTCTTTCAGTACTCTCATTTAAATTGCTCAAATTCAGTTTTAAATGAGACCATACTGATTCTACACATCAATGTACATAATGATAACCATTAAACTTGATATGCATAAAAATGCACAAAATGCGCTATATTCTGGCTTTCAGTACACTCATTTAGAACGCTGCAATTCATTATAAATCAGACCATAAGATTCTACACATCAATTTATATAATAATAAGCCTAAAACTTGATGTATATAAAAATGCATTAAATGCGCTATTTTCTGGCTTTCAGTACTTATAATGCCCAAATTCAATTTTAGTTAAGTCCTTAAGATTCTACGCATCAATTTGAACAATATGTAGGATTAAACTTGATATGCGTAAAAATACACTAAGTGCGATATTTTCTGTCTTTAAGTACACTCATTTAAATATTCCTCAAATTCAATTTTGAATGAGTCCATATGATTCTACACATCAATATACACAAAAATTAACATTAAACTCGATATGCATCAAAATATACTAAATGCGAAATTTTCGGACTTTCAGTACACTCATTTATATTGCTCAATTTCAATTTTAAATGAGACCAAATGACACTATTCATCAATTTACATAAGAATCTGCATTAAACTTGATATGCATGAAAATACATTAATGCGATATATTCTAGCTTTCAATATACTCATATATATTGCTCAATTTCAATTTTAAATGAGACCATACGATAATACACATCAATTTACAAAAGATTCAGCATTAAACTTGATATGCATGAAAATACACTAAATGCGCAATTTTCGGACATTCAGTACTCTTATTTATATTGCTCAGAATCAATTTTAAATGAGCCCATACGATTCTACACATCAATTTACATAAGAATCAGCATTAAACTTGATATGCATGAAAATACACTAATTGCGCAGTTTTCGGGCTTTCAGTACACTCATTTATATTGCTCAAAATCATTTTTAAATGAGACCATATGATTCTACACATCAATTTACATAAGAATCAGCATTAATCTTGATATGCATGAAAATACACTAAATGCGCAATATTCGGACATTCAGTACACTCATTTATATTGCTCAGAATGAATTGTAAATGTGACCATATGATTCTACATATCAATATACCTAACAAAAAACATTAATCTTGATATGCATGAAAATACATTAATGCGCAATTTTCGGGATTTTACACTCATTTATATTGCCCTGAATCAATTGTCATTGAGACCATATGATTGTAAACATCAATTTACATAAGAATCAGTATTAAACTTGATATGCATGAAAATACACTGAATGCGCAATTTTCGGGCTTTCAGTACACTCATTTATATTGCTCAAAATCATTTTTTAAATGAGACCATCTGATTCTACACATCAATTTACATAAGAATCAGTATTAATCTTGATATGCCTGAAAATACACTAAATGCGCAATTTTCGTGCTTTCAGTACACTCATTTATATTGCTCAAAATATTTTTTAAATGAGACCATAAGATTCTACACGTCAATGCACAGAAGAATTTGCATTAATCTTGATATGCATGAAAATACACTAAATGCGCAATTTTCGGGCTTTCAGTACACTCATTTATATTGCTCAGAATCAATTTGAAAAGTGACCATATTAGTCTACACATCTATTTACATAAGAATCAGCATTAATCTTGATATGCATGAAAATACACTAAATGCGCACATATCCGGTCATTCAGTACACTCATTTATATTGCTCAGAATCAATCTGAAAAGATACCATATTATTCTACACACCAATTTACATTAGAATCAGCATTAATCTTGATATCCATGAAAATACACTATATGGGCAATTTTCGGGCTTTCAGTACACTCATTTATATTGCTCAAAATCATTTTTATATGAGACCATATGATTCTACACATCAATTTACATAAGAATCAGCATTAATCTTGATATGCATGAAAATACACTAAATGCGCAATTTTCGGGCTTTCGGTACACTCATTTAAATTGCTCAGAATCAATTTCAAATGAGACCATATGATTCTACACAACAATATACATAAGAATCTTCATTAAACTTGATATGCATGAAAATTCACTAATTGCGCAATTTTCGGACTTTCAGTACACTCATTTATATTGCTCTAAATCAATTTTGAACGAGGCCATATGAATCTACACATCAATTTACATAAGTATCAGCAATAAACTTGATATGCATGAAAATACACTAAATGTGCAATTTTCGGGCTTTCAGTACAGTCATTTACATTGTTTAAAATCAATTTTAAATGTAACCATATATCTTTCTCCACACCAATTTACATTAAAATCAACATTAATCTTGTTATGCATGAAAATCCACTAAATGCGCCTTTTTCTGACTTTCAGTAAACTCATTTATATTGCTTAAAATCAATTTTAAATGAGACCTATGATTCTACACATAAATTTACTTAAGAATCATCATTTAACTTGATATCCATGAATCAATATGCGCAATTTTCGGACTTTGAATATATTCATTTATTTTACTCAAACAAAATTGCAAATGTGACCATATGATTCTACACATCACTTCACATGAGAATCTGCATTAAACTTAATATGCATGAAAAAACAATAATGAGCAATTTTCGGAATTTCAGTACACTCATTTATTGTTCTCAATTTCAATTTAAATGTGATTATATGATTCTACAAACCAATTTACATAACAAATAGCATAACATTTGAGATGCATAATAATGCATTAATGCGCTATTATCTGGCTTTCAGTATACTCATTCATATTCAGTAAATTCAATATTAATTGATACCATAAGACCCTACACATCAATTTTCATAATAATTAGCATTAGACTTGATGTGCATAAAAATACACAAAATGCCATATATTCTTGCTTTCAGTACACTCTTTTATGTTGCTCAAATTCAATGTTGAATGAGACCATATGAGTCTACACATCAATTTACATGTGAGTCAACATTAAACTTTCTATGAATAAAAATGCAACAAATGCGCAATTTTCGGTCTTTCAGTACTCTCATTTAAATTGCTCAAATTCAATTTTAAATGAGACCATACTGATTCTACACATCAATGTACATAATGATAACCATTAAACTTGATATGCATAAAAATGCACAAAATACGCTATATTCTGGCTTTCTGTACACTCATTTAGAACGCTGCAATTCAATATAAATCAGACCATAAGATTCTACACATCAATTTATATAATAATAAGCCTAAAACTTGATGTATATAAAAATGCATTAAATGCGCTATTTTCTGGCTTTCAGTACACTCATTTATAATGCCCAAGTTCAATTTTAGTTGAGTCCTTAAGTTTCTACACATCAATTTGAACAATATTTAGGATTAAACTTCATATGCGTAAAAATACACTAAGTGCGATATTTTCTGTCTTTAAGTACACTCATTTAAATATTCCTCAAATTCAATTTTGAATGAGTCCATATGACTCTACACATCAATATACACAAAAATTAACATTAAACTCGATATGCATCAAAATACACGAAATGCGAAATTTTCGGACTTTCAGTACACTCATTTATATTGCTCAATTTCAATTTTAAATGAGACCAAATGACACTATTCATCAATTTACATAAGAATCCGCATTAAACTTGACATGCATGAAAATACATTAATGCGATATATTCTGGCTTTCAATATACTCATATATATTGCTCAATTTCAATTTTAAATGAGACCATACGATAATACACATCAAATTACAAAAGAATCAGCATTAAACTTGATATGCATGAAAATACACTAAATGCGCAATTTTCGGACATTCAGTACTCTTATTTATATTGCTCAGAATCAATTTTAAATGAGACCATACGATTCTACACATCAATTTACATAAGAATCAGCATTAATCTTGATATGCTTGAAAATATACTAAATGCGCAATTTTCAGGCTTTCAGTACACTCATTTATATTGCTCAGAATCAATTTTAAATGAGCCCATACGATTCTACACATCAATTTACATAAGAATCAGCATTAAACTTGATATGCATGAAAATACACTAATTGCTTAGTTTTCGGGCTTTCAGTACACTCATTTATATTGCTCAAAATCATTTTTAAATGAGACCATATGATTCTACACATCAATTTACATAAGAATCAGCATTAATCTTGATATGCATGAAAATACACTAAATGCGCAATTATCGGGTTTTCAATAGACTCATAATGCTCACATACAATTTTAAATGACACTGTATGATACTTCATATCAAGTTACATCATAATTAGCATAAACTTGATATACATAAAAATACTGTAAATGCGAAATATTCTTGCTTTCAGTACACTCATGTACAGTGCTCAAAGTCAATTTTAAATGAGACCATTTATTATACACATCAATTTACATAAGAATCAGCATTAAGCTTGATATACATAAAAACACACTAAATGCGCAATTTTGGGCATTCAGTACACAATTGCGCATTTAGTGTATTTTTAAGCATATCAATTTTAATGCTGATTCTTATGTAAATTGATGTGTAGACTCATATGATGACATTTAAAATTGAAATTGAGCAATATAAATGAGTATATTGAAAGCTAGAAAATATCGCATAAATGTATTTTTATGCATATCAAGATTAATACAAAATCTTATGTAAATTGATGAGTAGTATCATATGGACTCATTTAAAATTGAAATGGAGAAATATAAATTAAATTCCGAAAATTACGCATTTAGTGTATTTTGATGCATATCGTGTTTAATATTAATTATTGTGCAAATTGATATGTAGAAACATATAGTCTCATTTAAAATTGAATTTTAGCAAAATAAATTAGTGTACTAAAAGTTCGAATATTTCGCATTTATTGTATTTTCATGCACATTCATTTTATTGCAGATTCTTATGTAAATTGGTGTGTAGAATCATATGGTCTCATTCAAAATTGAATTTGAGCAATATAAACGAGTGTACTGAAAGTCCGAAAATTGCGCATTTATTGAATTTTTATGCATGTCATCTTCATTGCTGATTCTTATGTAAATTGATGTGTAGATTCATATGGTCTCATTTTTAAACTGAATTTAAGCACTATAAATGAGTGTTCTGAAATCCCGAATGTTGCGCATTCAGTGTATTTTTAAGCGTATTAAGTTTAATGCTGATTCTTATGTAAATTGATGTGAAGAATCATATGTCCTCATTTAAAATTGAATTTGAGCACTATAAATGAGTGTACTGAAAGACCGAAAATTGCGCATTTAGTGCATATTTATGCACATCAAGATTTTTATTATGTAAATTTTTGTGCAGAATCATATGTTCTCAAATGAGTGTACTATAATCCCGAAAATTGTGCAATTATTATAATTTTAATCATATGATGTTTAATGCTGATTCGTTTGTAAATTGATGTGTAGAATCATAGGGTCTCATTTAAGTTGAATTTGAGCATTATAAATGAGTGTACAGAAAGTCAGAAAATAACGCATTTAGGCCATTTTTAAACATATCAAGTTTTATGCTAATTATTATGTAAATTAATGTGTAGAATCATTTCGTCACATTTAAAATTGAAATTGAGCATTATAAATGATTGTACAGAAAGCCCGAAAATTACTCTTTAAGCAAATGATATTTAATGTTGATTGTTTTGTAAATTCATGAGTAGAATCATATGGTCTCATTTAAATAGAATTTGAGCATTATAAATGAGTGTACTGAAAATCAGAATATAGCGTATTTAGTGGGTTTTTATGCACATCAAGATTAATGCTAATTATTATGTAAATTGATGTGTAGAATCATATGTACTCATTTAATATTGAATTTGTGCAGTATAAATTATTCTATTGAATGTCCGAAAATTGCGCATTCAGTGTATATTTAGGAATATCAACTTTTATGCTGATTATTATGTAAAATGTTGTGTAGAATCATATGGTGTCAATTAAAATTGAATTTGATCTATTAATTATTGTAGTAAAAGTCCGAAAATTTCACATTTATTGTATTTTCATGCATATTAAAATTTAATACTGTTTCTTATGTAAATTGGTGTATAGAATCATATGGTCTCATTGAAAATTGAATTTGAGCAATATAAATGAATTTACTGAAAGTCCGAATATTCCGCATATCTCTATATTTAATGATATATAGTTTAATGCTGATTCTTATGTAAATCGATGTGTAGAACCATATGGTCTCACTTAAAATTGAATTTCAGCCATATAAATTACTGTACTGAAAGGCCGAAAATTGCGCATTTAGTGTATTTTTATGCATATCAATTTAATGCCGATTCTTACGTCCATTGTTGTGTAGAATCATATGGACTCATGCAAAACTGAATTTGAGCAATACTAATGGGCGTACTGAAAGCCAGAATCTATCGCATTTAGTGTATTTTTATGCATACCAAGTTAAATGCTAATCATTATGTAAATTCATGTTTAGAATCATGTTTAGAATCATGTGGTCTCATTTAAAATTAAATTTGAGCAATATAAATGAGTGTACTGAAAGCCAGACTATAACGCATTTTAAGGGTATTTTTATGCATATCTATTAACTGGAGATTCTTATGTGAATTGATGTGCAGAATCATAAGTTCTCATTTAAAATTGAATTTGAGCGAAATAAAAGAGTGTACAGAAAGCCCGAATTTTTCGCATTTCGTGGGTTTTTATGCATATCAAGCTTAATGCTAATTATTATGTAATTTGATATGAGGAATCATACGATCTCGTTTAAAAGTAAATTTGAGCGAAATAAATGTGTGTACTGAAAGCCCGAATATTGTGCATTTAGTTTATTTTTATGCATATCAAGTTTAACGCTAATTATTATGTCAATTTTTGTGTAGAATCATATGGTCTCATTTAAAATTGAATTTGAGCACTATAAACGAGTGTACTGAATGCCCGAATATTGCTGATAAATGTGTTTTTATGCATATCATGTTTAATACTGATTTTTGTGTCAATTGATATGTAGAATCATATGGTTTCATATAAAATTGAATTTGAGCGATATAAATGAATGTACTGAAAGCCCGAATATTGCGCATTTAGTGTATTTTTATGCATATCAGGCTTAATGCTAATTATTATGTATATTGATATGTTGAATAAATTAGTGTACTGAAAGATGGAAAATTGCGCATTTAGTGTATTTTTATGCATATCAAGTTTAATGCTAATTATTATGTAAATTGTTGTGTAGAATCATATGGTCTCATTTAAATTTGAATTTGAGCTCTATAAATATATATATATATATATATATATATATCAGTCAGTTAAGTGGCATACGAGATACACGCTTGGGCGATCATGTCTCGAAAGTCACATGATTGACCGGGTTAGAAGATTATCCCGCAGTAGCTTGCCATTGATTTCTCAGATAAATAGTTTGCCAGCCAGGCTATATAGCCCAGTCTGTCCTATTATTTAATCAATAGCTGGAAGGAAGAGACGGATTAATACCTTTCCCAGAGGTATTTTCGCGTAAGTGAATTCAAGGAATACAACTGGAATTCGAACTCAGAATCCCGATTTCTGGTTTCCAGTCGATATCTACTACACCACAACGCTCATGCAGGTTACTGACTGATTCTAGCATGTAAGTGACTAAAAATACCGGTTTTAATTCTGCATGAAGTCCTACTTATATAGCAGACCAAGGTCATGATTATCTTTGAACGAACCTGGCCTTTATACACATACTTTTGTCTCTTCAGAACTGATGCAAACTTTGTTAAATCTCTTACATAAATTCCCTCGAAAGGAGAGATTGCTGTCAAGTGATTTAAGATTAATAGTAAGTATAGCAGAACTGCTGCATATGTATTCAATCTGAAATTTATCAGAGACTGAGGTTTTTCAGGTCATGCTTTCGAAAAAAATAACCTGTTACATGATTTCATGATCAAAAACCTTTTCCCAAACACTTACTACAATCGTTTTTCCTCCGCACAGATAGATTTTCTCTCAACGCTTCCCACCTATTAGCAGGGATATCATTGATTTCAGTAAAGAGATATGTATCTTAGTTCTGTTTAGCTTAATGTACGAGTGTGGGCTGAAAAGATCAGAGGCTGATTATTAAGGAATGATGCAAGAAATCTTGCATGTGTTATTCACAGGTCAATAACCACATTGTTTCTTTCCGGGTAAAATCTAACTCTTCTAATTGTTCATCATGTTAGTTTAAAAAGTCGTCATTAACAGCAGATATGACGTTATCATCATTGCGATACTGGTTGAGTGGGTCCTGGGCATGATGGTAAACTGCATCCTGTAGCAAGGCCTCTGATTGGGAGGTTGTGAGGTGCATGGAACCACATCTTAATTGCTGTTAATCCCAGGTCCACACTGACTCGGAGTGGTAGCACCTGTTAGGGTCCTAGCTGTGGACAAATAGCTAACACACAAAATGGGGTCAAAGCACTATGAAAGTGTAAAAATACATTTTATGCTTACCATAACACATTTTTGAAAAAAAAAGTATTCCCATTAAAACATTTTTAATACAAAACTAGAAGACATTTTCAATTTTCTAAAATAAAAAAGAATAAAAACTAAAAATTTTCATTAAAATCTGACTAAATCAATCTTCTTACTACAACCGAACATAAAAAAAAATAAGAATAGCTTAAAACCCTACCTTTTTGGCATTAAATAACCCACAGATGTTGATATGCCTTTAAACGAAACTCAAACTCAAGCTGGTTGAGTGCCAAGTGTTTTTGCATGCTGGTTGACAGATGGTAAGTCAAATAAAAAAAAGGAGAGTGACCAAACAGTTAAATTCCCCATTAACGCACAGCACTTTCAGATCAAGAACTTCTGTGCTGGGAAACAAGGTTCTTTTCTTAGACGTTTTGTTTTGAGCAGTCAGTCAGTTATATCTGTTAAACGCTTGGGTGATCATGCCTGGGCAAAATATTTTCTCGCAGTGAGCTGCCATTATTTACCTCGGGTAAGTAATGGCAGCTCACTGCGAGAAAATCTGTCTTGCCATTTATTCCATAGCTAGATTGATAAGAGAGAGATTAATACCTTACCAAGGCTATTTACGAATAAGTGAATTGAGAAATTCAACTGAAATTCGAACTCGGCTTACCAAATACCCACTCCATATCAATACACATCAGCTTTTCGTAAAAGCTTTATCTAGTTGGCATGGTACTTTCCATTGATGGTGTGGCCCTGTTGAAGTCAATGAAAACAATGCGTTTTGCATCCTCAAAAACTGGGGCTACCTATGAATCGACCATGACTTTCTTTGGAGAAGGTGAGGAGACGTGTTTCCACTGCATGGGTTGTCTCTGTCTCTGACTCAAGGTGATGAATCTAACAGTCATCATCGTTTTAGAAACGTTCAAAGAAATCAGTTGAATCTACCTCAAACAATGTCAGATTTTCTCATGACGTGATCACCTTGTGCGATTTTGTTCAAGTGTCAGAATTTTATTCTTCTCTGCGTCTTGTCCCTTCAGTCAGTCAGTTAAGTGCCATACATGATACACGCTTGGGCGATCATGTCTCGAAAGAGACATGACTGACTGGGCAGAAGATTATCCCGCAGTAGGTTGCCGTTGCTTTCTGCGGCAGACTGGTTGCCAGCCAAGATTACAGAACACAGTCTGTCCTATTATTTGGCTCATAGCTAGAGGAAGAAGAGATGTATTATATTATTACGTAGCGGTTAGTGGGGGATCATTTTATTACTACACAACAATAAAAAACCGATCCCCCATTTTATACCCAGTAGAAGCCTTAATCATGTTTCTAACTATTATATTCAGTCAGTCAGTTAAGTGCCATACGTGATACACGCTTGGGCGATCATGTCTCGAAAGAGACATGACTGACTGGGCAGAAAAATATGCCGCAGTAGGTTGCTATTGTTTTCTGCGGTAGACTGGTTGCCAGCCAAAGCCATAGAGCCCAATCTGTCCTATTATTAAACCGATAACTGGATGGAAGAGACAGAGTAATACCTTTCCCAAGGGTATTTGGGCGTAAGTGAATGCAATGAATTCAACTAGAATTCGAACTCGGTTCCCCAATTTCTCGTTCCGAGCGGATATCTACTGCGCCACAACGCACGAGTAGGGCTTCTAAATCTCATTTTCCCTTGTAACTCTCAGCACCCGTTCTTCTGTTACTCGTCACAAACCCTACTTTGACATCCATTTTATGAACTCTATCAAGTACATCACTTGTTGCATGTATCTCCTTCCCTCTAACCGTCTCGTGAGTATCAGATTTTCTAAGCCCTCCTTCATTGCAAGTCCCAGAATCAGTATATTTTTAATTTTCTCACGGGATATGCTAATAGTATTAACTATTTCATTTATAGGCATTTGCGGTATATTTTTAACTCTTTAACGGGATATTTGAATAGTATTAGCTATTCTATTTATAGCCAGTTGTAGTATAAGCGTTGTCGCTAAATAGAACGCAACTGGTGTTGGCGCTAAATAGGTGCAACTGGCTTTGGCGCCATATAGGGCGGAACTAGCGTTGGCGCTAAATAGGGAGCAGCTGGCGTTGGAGCTAAATAGGGGGTAAATGGATTTGGCACTATATAGGGCGCAACTGCGTTGGCGCTAAATAGGGTGCAACAGACGTTGGCCATACATTGGGGACAACTGGAGTTGGAACTAAATAAAGCGCAACAGGCGTTGGCGCTAAATATGGCGTAACTGGCGTTGGAGCTAAATAAGGCGCAACTATCTTTGGCGATAAATAGGGCGCAACTGGTGTTGTCGCGAAATAGAGCGCAACCTGCGTTGGCGCTTAACAGGGCGCAACTGGCGTTGGACCTAAATAGAGGGCCACTGGCGTTGGCGCTAAATAGAGCGCAACTGGCATTGGAACTAAATAAGGCGCAACAGGCGTTGCCGCTAAACATGGCGTCACTGGCGTTGGAGCTAAATAGGGTTCAACCGGCGTTGGCGCGAAATAGAACGCAACCAGCCTTGAGGCATAATAGGGGGCATCTGATGTTGGAGCTAAGTTGGGGACAACTGGCTTTGGCGCTATATATGGCGCAACTGGCGTTGGCGCTAAATAGAGGGCCACTGGCGTTGGCGCTAAATAGGGCGCAACTGTCGTTGGCGCTAAATCGGGCGGAACTGGCGTTGGCGCCAAATAAAGTGCAACTGGCTTTGGCGTTAAATAGAGCGCAACTGGCGTTGGCATTAAAGTGAGCGCAACTGGCGTCGGCGTTAAATTTTTCCTTAGGCTCTCACAAGTCTTCTGTCTATTCTTTCCCTCTGCTATTCAGCTGAGCCACGTCTGGATTCCTCTCCGCCCGGCGGCAGACAATCAGATGTGTTAATCTTCGAGTGGAAGACAATATTCGGGTGGAGAACATGTTGCACTTAACTGATCTGACTGACTTTCACTCTCGGTAACAACATTGCCTTACTTGGGGTGAAATGATAGAAACAATTCACAATAGTCGGACAGTATAGCAAGTCTATGGAATACTCTGATACACTTCTAATTTTTTGATTGTCAATCACTGATTTTTATTGATTGCAGCCCGAACGTTTTTAATATTTTCGGAATGTTTTTTATTTTCAAACTTTGGATTGATTTTCAGGAAAACAGCGAAATAACCACGTCATAACAATACTAATGACAGAATGAACTTCCAAATATTTTACTGATCAAAGATGCTCACCTACCTCAAATCGGTCAACTAACATCGAACTATTTAATAATGGTGTATGTTTGATTAGCTTATTCCTTAACGAAGGCATCGGCAGTTCATTACAAAGGATCTTCTCGGTACATTAACTACAGGTAATCTGTCGGAAATTCGGTAAGTTTATTAATACACTCACCAATACGAGGAAAGGAATAGCAAGAACGTTATTGTGACCAAAGTCATTATATCCACAAACGCATCATGTCATCTGAGTATAAATAACACTGACACGGGTTAGCGACCCTGCGATGGGCAAAGTGTTAACAACCAAAATGGTGTCAAAAAAATAAAATAGTAGTCTTTTTAGTTACCAGAAAGAGATTTTTTTAAAAAAAAAGAATTACCAGGAATATATTTGGTCAAAAGAAAATATTGCTCTAGATCCCAAGAAAAATAAATTTCATCATTGAATGACCCATAAGAATAACCCATATGCCATTAATATCAGTTTGGAATAGGGAAATCGTAGAGACGAGTTCGAACTCCAGTTAAATTCGTTGCATTCACTAACGCGCAAATACCCTTGGAGAAGGTATTAATCCATCTCTTCTGCCTCTAGCTAATTTTTTTTAATCATTTCACCCCGAGCAAGGCAGAAATGCCACTGATGTACAGGGGGCTACATAACTGTAAAAAATTAGAAAAGAGTGAGGATTACAAACTAGTTAGAAAGGAGCAATAGAAAGCTGAGAATGCAGGTGCGATGACAGATACATAGGTGGAGAGAAAGGGAAGGATATACGGGGGTGGGGAGAGAGCTAGAGTCCAGTGGTTAGTAGATGAGTATTGACTTTGCATTTAAATTTCTGAAGGTTGTAGCCGTCAGGAAAGCAAGAATATGAGAGCGAGTTCCACGGGCGGGAAGTGCGAGAGAAGAAGCTGCAGGAGTAGAATTGCCGTCTGCATTTGGCTAACCTGACTGTGAATGGGTGGGACCCAGTTACCAGTCTGGTTGCACGAGTAAACACCTGTTGAGGAGGCACCAGTGACTTAAGTTCGTTCGAGCAGAAGCCGTGAAAGTATTTATAGAACAGAGAAAGGTAGGCCACATTTCGACGGTGGGGAAGTGGCTGCAGTCGAGCAGCCAGATCAGTACCTATCACATTACAGACTCTCCTTTGGAGCCTGTCATGAACACTGGGGAGAACGGCAGGTACGCCTGACCATAAATGGCAGCAGTACTCCATGCACGGACGGATGGTTGACTTGTATATATGCAGGATGGATTCAGGCGGAAAAAACATCCTGGATCGACATAGTGACCCAAACTTCTTAGCAGTAGATTTTGCTATGGATTCAATATAGTGGTTCCATTTGAGGTCTGAGGACAGGGTGAGGCCGAGGAGGCGTAGTGTATTGCTCTCAGGGAGAATCGCTTGGTCCATGCTTATGGGAGGCAGCAGAGGTTGCCTGTAATGGTTGACAGACAACAGCTTGGTCTTAGACGAATTGAAGTTGACAAGCCACTTCTTGCCCCAGTTCACCACAGACTGTAGATCCCGTTGAAGGTCAGCAGCGAGATTATGTCTGTCTGCCACGACAGGTTTCTTAATGGTGCAGGAGTATATTGTAGTGTCATCTGCGTAGATGCCTACTTGGGACTTACGAGAAAAACTTCTACCTTGTCTGCCATGGATCGAAAGAGGTATGATCGCTTAAGACTGCCTCACGTATGGTACTGACTGATTTATTTTAAACTTTATCACTTATATTTTTTTTTAAATATACATTTTTTTAAATAGCATTTGATGGTTGATTTTACTGATCAGATTTTACTAGTATTTGCAATATAACATTTACGAAATGCTGATTCAAGAGTGCTCATTTTTTACTGTTGTTCATCTAATATATGGCTCGAGTGCCACTCAATTTCAGTCTCACTTGCTAAAGAAATTACAGCAGCAAAAATTATGACCCTATTCGCTAAGGCCAAATGACAAGCAGCTCAGCTGCAGCCGCTCTCTCACCAGCGTGACGTGGCTTCCCTTTGCCTCTTCTATAAATACTTTCACGGCTTCTGCTCCAATGAACTTAGATCACTGGTGCCCCCTAGGTATGAATTTACACGAGCTACTACATTAGCAACTAGGTCTAACCCTTTTGCAGTAAAACCGAGAATTCAATTCAGTTTTTAATATCAGTCGTAGCCTTTTATAGTACCCTTTACGCACTATTTCTTTCATTTTTTTATGGTGAATTTTTTCTTCTGGCTTTAATTCTTTTATTGTTACAGCAAAGGTCTAAGCTAATTGAGGATGTTTGTTGTAGTGATCCACGTAAAACTGTAGCTTTAGCACATGTATTATTATTATTATTATTATTATTAGATTACATTAAAGAAATGTAAGTAATTTTAGATGTTCGTATTATCATTATTCATTATTATTATTAATTTATATATATAATTTACATTAATACAACATATTCATATATTGATAATTTATTATTTATAATATTTTTTAATTATATCTATAAACCTATTATTATTACATATTCATAATATTATTATTATTATTATTAATATTATTATTCATATTTACCATTTATATAATTATGACATATTCATATTGTCAGTATTATTATTATTAAGTTATATTCTTATCTATATTAATATTACCTGTTCAGATTATTATTATTATTATCATTATCATTATTATTATTATTATGTCATTTTTCATCATATTTTCGATTTCTGCTTTGGTCTCACTACCAACCAAGTCTGCGGGGAGACCTAAGGCAGGTAGTGGCGTGTTGTTATGGCTCCATTTCATGTTTTTCTATCTTCCCTATCATCTCCAGCATTACATAGATAAAGTTTTCCTTAGTGTGTGGGCTGTACTTAATAAGACAATTTTTTGTATATCTCTTAAGCTGGGGTTTCCAGGGATTCTTTCAATGTGTTGTTTTGTTCCATTTTTTATCATTCCAAGTGCACCTACTATCACTGGTACAACTCTTGTTTTCAATTTCCACATTTTTCCTATTTCAATTTCCAGGTCTTTATATTTTGACAGTTTTTCAAATTCCTTGATTGCTATGTTACAATCCGCTGGACAAGCCATATCAATTAATAGACAAGTTTTCTCCTTCTGGTTTTTAACAATAATGTCTGGCCTGTTTGCTTCAATTTTTCTGTCTGTGTAGATGGTGTAATCCCATAGAATGGTTACATCTTCTATTTCTGTAACCGGTGCTGGGTGATGTTCATACCAGTGTTTGCCTACAGCTTTTCCATAATGCTTGCATTTTGCCCAATGTAAATATTGTCCAACTCTATCGTGGCGATTTTTATATTCATTTGGGGCAAGCACAGAACAGCCTGAGATTAGGTGGTCTATTGTTTCTTGGTGTTTATCACAAAACCTGCATTTTGGATCCATATTGTTATGCATAATATTTGCCTGAAAGTTTCTCGTGAAAAGACTTTGGTCTTGTGCTGCAAGAATAAAGCCTTCAGTTTCGGACTTTAATCCAGATGCACGTAACCATCGATGAGTATTAACTTTGTCAACATTGGATTTATTGGCACGTATTGGATATTGGCCATGCAGAGGTTTGTCTTGCCAGCGCTGTTTCATCTGTACAAGAGCTTTATCTTTGGCTTTCATTTTCATATTCTTTGCCGCAATAGCCGGCTCTTGGCTTCCGTTCTGCTTTTCTACAGAATCTACTAACTGTAAATCTTATTTGAATTTACTGCCTTCTTTTATTATTGAATATTATTATTATTATTATTATGTCATTTTTCATCATATTTAGATTTCTGCATTGGTCTCACTACCAACCAAGTCTGCGGGGAGACCTAAGGCAGGTAGTGGCGTGTTGTTATGACTCCATTTCATGTTTTTCTATCCTCCCTATCATCCCCAGCATTACATAGATAACGTTTTCCTTAGTGTGTGGGCTGTACTTAATAATACAATTTTTTGTATATCTCTTAAGCTGGGGTTTCCAGGGATTCTTTCAATGTGTTGTTTTGTTCCATTTTTTATCATTCCAAGTGCACCTACTATCACTGGCACAACTCTTGTTTTCAATTTCCACATTTTTTCTATTTCAATTTCCAGGTCTTTATATTTTGACAGTTTTTCAAATTCCTTGATTGCTATGTTACAATCCGCTGGACAAGCCATATCAATTAATAGACAAGTTTTCTCCTTCTGGTTTTTAACAATAATGTCTGGCCTGTTTGCTTCAATTTTTCTGTCTGTGTAGATGGTGTAATCCCATAGAATGGTTACATCTTCTATTTCTGTAACCGGTGCTGGATGATGTTCATACCAGTGTTTGTTTACAGCTTTTCCATAATGTTTGCACATTGCCCAATGTAAATATTGCCCAACTCTATCGTGGCGATTTTTATATTCGTTTGGGGCAAGCACAGAACAGCCTGAGATTAGGTGGTCTATTGTTTCTTGGTGTTTATCACAAAACCTGCATTTTGGATCCATATTATTATGCATAATATTTGCCTGAAAGTTTCTCGTGAAAAGACTTTGGTCTTGTGCTGCAAGTATAAATCCTTCAGTTTCAGACTTTAATCCAGATGCACGTAACCATCGATGAGTATTAACTTTGTCAACATTGGATTTATTGGCACGTACTGGATATTGGCCATGCAGAGGTTTGTCTTGCCAGCGCTGTTTCATCTTTTCAAGAGCTTTATCTTTGGCTTTCATTTTCATATTTTTTGCCGCAATAGTTGGTTCTTGGCTACTGTTTTGCTTTTCTACAGAATCTACTAACTGTAATTCTTGTTTGTATTTACTGCCTTCTTTTATTATTGAATATTTTTTCTTTCTTTCTTCATGTTGCCTTACTAATTGTATCATCCAATCCTTTGTTGTTTCTATGTATGTTAGTAAGCCAATAGTTGTTGTCTTGTATGACAATTCCAGCTGAATAAGACCCCTTCCACCTTCTTTACGGGGTATGTATAGACGGTCTACATCAGCCTTTGGGTGATGCATCCTATGCTTAGAAAGAAGCTTTCTTGTTTTAGCATCCATTCGCCTGATGTCGTTTAGAGTCCAGTTTAAGATGTTGAAGCTATATTGGACAACTGGGATTGCAAGGCTATTAATGGCCATAACTCTATTCTGTGAATTTATTATTATTATTATTATTATTATTATTATTATTATTATTATTATTATTATTATTATTAATATTTAGTGATATTTTTAATTTTTATTCATATTACATAATCATATTATCATTATGTATTATTGTTATTAGTATATCTACTGAGAGAATTTATATTAATATTATATATTTATATAATCATAATTTATTATTATTATCCTCATTATTTACATATATTTATAATTTATATTGATGTTACATATTCATATTATCACTACTTATTAATATTCAGTTACATTTATCATTTATATTTCGATTACATATTTGTGTTATTATTATTATTATCGTTATTATTATTTTTGTTATTGTTAATATTATTAATAATAATGGTTTAGTTTAATGAGCAGGAGATCATTTAAACTGTTATTAGGAAGCTTTTATCAAATAGTGAAACCTCCAAACTAAAAATGGTACATTATGAATTATAAAAATACATTCTCATAGCAAAACTAGCAGTATAGACCGGCGTTGCTCGAGTGTAATGAAAGCTTTAAAAGTAATCCATGGTCATGGAGATCAGACTCTTTAGACGTTGGTACGAAAGACTAAAAAGCAATAGTTGTTTCCAGTTACAGCGAAACCGTAAACTGAAAGAAAAATGAATGGATGTAAGTCAAATTTTGATTTCCTGGTATCTATATCAAATAAGTTTTTTTCGTCGTAAACTGAATTTTGAAGGCTGAATAAGTCCTCTGAGTAAATGATATCATGGCTGAGACTAAGAACTACAATTATACCTACTTAGAGCCAAATCCAAAGCAAAAACTAAAAAAAAAGGGCTAAAAAATACAAACATACAGGCAAATAAACAGACACACACACAAACATCTTGCCTTTTATATATATATATATATATATATATATATATTATCGATTTTCTGCACTATTGTAAGAATTGCAACCTTGAAACTTCTGAATATCATTTCTTATGTCTTTGTCTATGAGTCTATCAATTTTGATTAAAATCGGCCCACTCCATTTATAAACCGATTTTTTCGATTATCAATTTTCGATATTTATCAAGGGTACCTCGACACAAAATCTAGCTAAGAACACTCGCAGACGCTTATAGTACAACTGTGTAAATTTTCAAGAAAATCGGTTCAGCCGTTTCGGAGTCTATAAGTAACGGACACACACACACAGACACACACACACACATACACAGACACAGTGACAAAGTTTCCACGTATAAATAAGTTTACATTATCAGCAATATTTCATTATTTATCTATATTTCTGAGATGAGATAGTATTTAAACTATTTACATTATTCGAATTATTGTCCTCATCTTTGCTGCCGTTTGTACGATGTTTTGGTCGCTGTACACTCCGGCCTTCTTCAGGTACAAGGAATTTCGAACTGAGCCGGTGCCTACAGCAGGTGAACATCGTAAAAATGGAAACAAAAATGAGGACAATATAGTTCGAATAATGTAAATATGTTTTCATATTTACATTATCTCACTGCCGAACTTGAAAAGGACATCCAATCCGTGGTGGACTGGGGTAAGAAAATTTTCAAAACAAAGCTGGTATCTATAAATCATAACAGACAATCGCTCCTACACCCCCATTAGCATGGATCAAGCTAGTCTTCATGAAAGCAAAACACTGTGCCTCAGATTAACTCTCACAACAGACCTCAAGTGGAATGACTATATGGAATCAATAGCTAAATCCGCTGCTAAGTTCTCTGTGTAGAGCCAGGAAGTTTTTCTCGTCTGAAACAATCCTGCACATATATAAATCTACCATCTGCCCGTGCATTGAATACTGCTGCCATATCTGGTCGGGTGTCCCTGCTATCCATCTAGGAGTCCTTGACAAAATCCAACGGAGAATCTGTAATATGATCTATCCCAACTACATATACAGTCACTTTCTCACCTGCACAATGTGGGATCCCTATGTCTCTTCTACAAATATTTTCACGGCTTCTACTCCGAGGAACTTAGCTCCCTGGTGCTCCCGATATATGAATTCAATGGAGCAACAAGATTAGCAACTAGGTGCCACCCTTTTACTGTGAAACCAATAAGATGTAAATGCAAATTCTACTCCAGCAGCTTTTTTCTCGGACTTCCCGCCTGTGAAATTTCCTTCTGTTTACTTCCTTCCCCGACAGCTAGAATATCCAAGAAATTAACTGTGAAGTCAATAGTCATTTGCTATCTCACTGATTTGCATCCTCTCTCTTTCTCATGCTCTTTTCTCAGTCCGCTCCAATCCCATCAGTATTATTATCCTTCTCTTACCCACTTCTTGACACCCCCTATAATCTATCAGTCTTTCTCATAACTTCAATCCCATGTAACACCCTGGACCCCTGCCTAGGGCGATATGATTATAATATATATAGATATAAGCATATAAGTATAAGCTGTCGATGATACGCGAAACCTCTCTTAGGGATTTCATGTAGAAATGATCATACAACGGTTTTGAACTTCGAAATTTATTTTTTTTTTTTAATCATTTCACCACAAGCAAAAGCGGAAATGCCACTGATGTGCAGGGGGCTACATAACCGTAAAGAGATTAATTAGAAAAGAGCGAGGAGTACAAACTAGTTAGAAAGGAGCAATAGAAAGCTGAGAAAGCAGGTGCGATGACAAATGCATAAGCGGAGAGAAGGGAGGGTTACCAGGTCAGTTCTGGTTTACCAGAGGGAGGGTTACCAGGTACAGTGTGTGGTTTGGAACCTTTACTTTGAACCTCTTTCAAAGTTTAGGATGAAGGGGTGGGGAAAAAGGTTAAAAGGAAAAAAAAGAGAAAAAGTTGGTTAGTATGTATTCTTTGGGGCCAAATCTAAATATGAATCTCCATTCTGATTAGCCACAAGAATCACCCACATTCATACACAGCAAACCAAAGGATTTTGTCAGACTTGAGCTTATTTTACTTTACTTTTGTCTTCTACATCAGCAACACTGGATTAGATTTTTAAAGTCAATCCTTCCTTAGGTGCTACGCATGATGCGCACCTCAGCTAAAATGCCGCTTTCCTATTCACGATTGACTTCGAAGAAAGATTCCTGCAGTAGGCAGTAAGTTTCATTAAAAATTACAGACAATATCCTGTTGTGAAGTTCTTTGTATAATATTCCATTTGATCTTATGTTTCTTCTTTTGGGGACATAAATTATATAAAAATTGTCCCAATCTTCTCGTTATCCAAGCGCTTTCGGTGTCATTAAAAAAGACGAATTTTATACATAAATCAAATTATATATTCTATTAAAAGTAAAATAGAATTCATCCTTAATAATGGATAAAAGTGTAGCCGAAGTGTTTGGATAGAAATATCTATCTATCTATCTATCTATCTATATATATATATATATATATATATATATATACGGATAGATAGATAGTTACTTTTTATTGTCCCTATGTGCATATATATATATATATATATATATATATATATATATATTATAAATTATAGTGCAGAACATGTATAAATTAAAATTAACTACAAAAGTGTACATTTTGTTTCGACATCGAAAGAACAATGTCTAATCAGGTAATTAATAATGATGGTAATAAACGTTATTTTGGAAAAAGAAAATTAAAAATTTTCACATTCCCTTTATTTTGGGAACATTTTCCCAAAAATAACGGGGAAACAGTGTTTTAAATTAGTGTTTTGAACGTTGTTAAATTTTTTTTTGTTCTTTATTCATTTGTATATATATATATATATATATATATATATATATACTGTAATGGTTGTTACAATGTTTTTAAATTCATAGTATCGCTACATAAAAAAATTCTCATGTTTCGAAGCCAGCCCATTATGTTTTGGCTTCATCCTCAGGTGATTTTTTTAGAAATAAGAATTATCCAGTTGAAAAGACCGTTTATTTGTCTTGGATTTGTTATTTTCGGGTGTAAGAGGGGTTGGTCTGTATTTTGAGTTCCGTTGACCTTTTTACTGGTGTTGGGGTTAAGTGTTTGTTTTTGGCAGAGTTCATGATAGGTTTAATCTATTAATCTTGAAAGGGCTGGTGCTAATGGCGCCTTTAGTTTAGGGGTTGGTAGGTGTTGTTTTGTTTTGGGGTTGGTTTCTTCTTAGTTTAATGTATGTTATTTTGTATTGGGGTGTGTGCTTTTTTTTTTTTTTGTTTTCTTACTCTCTTGCCTTTTATAAAATATATTTTCCACAAAATATATCTTTCACTAAAAACAAACAAAAAAAAAACATTTTATAATATTCTATATTAAGCTATTTTATAATATTATAAAATATAACATTTTATATTAAGAAATATATTTCTTTTATAAAATCTATCCCCTACAACATATTTTATAAATATAAAGTATAGGATTTGTCTTCTTTTTCTTTTTCTTTTTTGTGGGGGAGTTCTGGTTGTTTTTTTTTTTTGTTTTTTTTTTTTGTGTTTACTTAAATTTTAGCGAGAAATATTTGCGATGTTTGCATATTACTGCTAATTCGTCTCTACGGTTTAGTAAATCGGTGCTGTTAGGGTACTGGAGAATGTGTAGTTTTTCACTTAGACAGCAGAATTTCACTTAAAGGGCAGATGTCATTAAGTGAGTTGCAAGTTCTAGTTTTTTCTAGGATTTTCCATTTTACTTTGGGTTTCTGTTTTTAATCCTTTAGCTTCCAAAAGTATGTGGAAAGGGATATTTGGTTTTGGTATACGCTGTTTTTAAATGAGGTTAGGTGCAAGTACCAGCGCTGCTTAAAAGTATTCTTAGTTGATCCGATATACACTTTATTTCTGGTTGGATTTTCTATGAATGTTATGTTGCATTGATAGATTATTGAGGTTGTTTTGCATTTATTTTGTAGTGGGCAGTTGCTAGGGTTTCTACAATTACACATGCTTTCGTTGTTGGGTTTGGTTGTGTTTTGGTTGCCGGTTTTATTTTGGTTTACGTGCTGATTTAGGATATATTTGTGATGGTTAGTTATGATTTTTTCTGGGTTGTTTGTGCAGCTGTAGCTAAGTTTGAGTGTATTTTTGTTGAAGATTTTACTGAAGGGGTTATTTGTTGGGAAATGTTTTTTAATTAAGTTCAGGAACTTCTGTCCTAGTTTGGTGTTGATCATTTGGTTGAAAGGAGGTGTGTACCAAATGATTTTTCTGTTTCTACTTTTCTTGTTGGGGTTTGTTGTTTGTTATGTATTGAATGTCTTTGTTTCTGTAGCCGCTTTTTTTAATGACTTGTTGTAGAGAGTTTTGTGTTTGTTGAATATTTCTTTGTTGGACGAGTTTTGGCTGATTCTATGTTCTATGGACGAGGGTATATGTTTGATAATGCTATGGGGGTGGTTTAACTTTGGGTGGATGTATAGTGGGTGTTCATTGGGTTTTATGTATGTTTTGTAATTGTTGTTGACTAAATCTAGTGTGATATCGAGGAAGTTTGCTACTTTTAAATTTGTGTTGACTACAACTTTTAGGTTTAAAACTTTGAATTTTTGCTAGACAGGAGAGCACATCATACATAAAATAGGGAGTTACTTTTCAATCATCCTATATATATATATATATATATATATATATATATATATGCATACATACAAATATACATTGTCTCTTCATTATTTTTGCTTTAATATTTGTTCATCGGATAAATTTCAGTCAATAAGTGTCTAAGGGAGGTTATTTACTTTTACAGGGTTGCGTCCCTTTAATCACAACACTTTCATTTTGTCTTCATAATTAATGATGTTTGATTTTGCAGTAGGAATTGCAGTAGGAATGAAGAAAACATTTATGCTTCCTATCAGTGAAAAGTTTCTTTATAATTATCTTATATTCTGTACAATTTTTGAAATTCAGACGTTAGTTTAAACATACCAGGAAACTATATTAATATGTGTGTGTTAGCATTACGTGATATACATAGATAATTAATTCCTCACTGAATATTTTAACATTTAGCAAAATAACAGTAAAATGTGTCCTTTAATTCAGTAATGAAAATGGTAAGACCTAAAAGAGTTGAATACGATGAATAATTCTCAGAACGTCACTCAGTATCCAGATGTGTATAATGCAAGCATGTTTATAATGTAATGGACATTGTGGCTATCTTTTCCCTTTTGCGACTCCAGATCTTTTGTTGTGGTAATGACAGACTTGTTCCAGTATGCATACAAAGGCTAGAATTCTCTCTCTCTCTCTCTCTCTCTCTCTCTCTCTCTCTATATATATATATATATATATATATATATATATATATATATATATATATTAAACTAAATCTAAAAGTGAGCCAAACGTCGACCGTGGTTTCACTCTACGGATCGTCAGGACCTGGCTCACAAATTAGACCGAACGGCAAAATAAATAGTACTCACCAGATATTTAGAGACTGCATGCTGTATTGCATGACAATCGCACCAGAATTCAAATACGAGCATTTTAGAATATTTGGGTGTCAATTTATCGACAGTACAAAAGATTTGGAAAGAGTTGAATGAGTCTAATGGTGATTACGAAGGCGTTTCGAGTGCTCCCTATTAATGGCGTGGCTATGCCTTCATTCATATTTCCACAAGACCTCAGACTCAACACGAAGTCCTACATCGACTAACTTAAGGAGTTGATGCTGCCCTGGGTCAAAATGGTGGAAGCTGAAAGGCACTTTTCCTGGCAATAGATATTGACTCGCAGCGACAATTCGGGGAGCCGAGTTCGAATTCCAGTTGAACTCCTTGCATTCACTTACGCACAAATACCTTTGTGAAAGGTATTAATCCATCTCTTCCTTCCAGTGATGGGTTAAATAACAGGACAGATCGGGTTCTATAGCCTTGGCTGGTAACAAGTCTACCGTAGAACGTAATGGCAACCTAATGCGGGATAATCTTAACTGACTGATGTGTGTGTGTGTGTGTGTGTGTGTGTGTGTGTGTGTGTGTGTGTGTGTGTGTGTGTGTGTGTGTGTCTATAGAAGGAGAAGGAAAGATATAAACGCGACCGACGATTATAGCTATGTATTGAGAAAAAGTTCCGAAAATGTGGCTATTCAAACTTTAAAATGTGTTTAATTTTTTAAATGTTTTAATGAGTTTGTCCTCTCGCGGATCTGGACACACAATCGAGCCGATCTAGTTTCCGCCTTATTTTTACTGTTTTTGTTTTTAAGTATTCTATATTGTGACAACAGATCATTTTAGAAAGGCAAAATGTAATATAAACCTGGACAAAATTTGCTGAGCATTTTCTTGCTGCTAAAGAACTTTCATCTTAATAAATTGCTTCCTTTTTAAGGTAGCATTTTTTAAATTGAAATTATGGTTTTACACATTATTCTGAGTATCTTACGCTATAAGCGCTTTTCTTATTCTTTCTTTTTCTAAATTTAAATAAAATCTATCTTGTATTCATATAATTTTTTAATTTAATTTATATATTTTATTATTAAATTATATCATATTTGCAAGTACTCCCATTTCAAGGGAGAGGACTTTAGTATGGATATGGGTTTTCTCCCTTTATAGTTGTCGACAAGTAAAAGTGCAGATTATAACAAGATTATATAGGTCAAAAAATAAAGAAAAAAAGATAAAAATGGTTATTTAATCAGTCTTTTTCGAGCTAAAGCATATTTATTTATTTTGAAACTTGGGATGTTTCGTTTTTTTCTTCCTTTTTGATTAATTGACTGATTTTTTTTAGGGGGGAGGGCTTATGAACAACTTTGCAGGATATATAATCTAGAATATATATTATAAGATTTTTTTTTTACATAATGAATTCGTGACAAAAGTTTTAAAATTAATTCGACGGGTAGAAGAGATAGATACATACCAGGAAGGTATTTGCTCATGAGTGAATATAACGAATCCCAATAGAATTGGAACACTGATCTCCAATTAACAGTTCTGTGGCGGATAAAAAATTAATTAAAATGAATGAAATCCTGGTTTTCACAAATAGAAAAAGGATTGACCATGTGCTTACAGAAAAAGTCGAAACCAGATTTCGCAAGTAGGTGTTAAAGTGATTTTTGACCAATGGGAGCGACTTGCAAGACCAAAAGGACTTCGCGATTAAGTGCAAAAAAAAAAAATCCTGATTACAATAAAAGTCAGTCACAGAGTCAGATAGGAGCCTCGAGACGAAATATTTAAAATGTAACTTCAACTTCAAGCGACTCGGACATTACATGATTTTATGCTGAATTATAATCATCAGAATTATTATCAGAATGTTTTCTTTAGAAGGTTGGTTGTCAGCAGGTTGGAATATGTAGAATTAGTGCAGAAGAGTGGAATAATAAAATATACATTTTGTATGTTAAAATAGTAATTTATTAAAAGAAGGAATAACAAGAATTGTAGAAATTAATGTTTACTGCGAAAGTTAAGGTATCAAGAGTTCGCACAAAATGTTCTAGTAATAATTGTTGGGAGAGATAAGGAGAAAGAGAACAAGGTGCGGCCTGACCTTATTTCCGGGTTGATAACAAAACCCAAATCACACCAAAAAATAACATGGAAAATACGGAAAACAACAACTGCCTACAATAATTAATCCAAAACCTTGCAGGAAAAAAAAAGCTATTTTTAACTTTCCAGACCAAGACAAACTATCTAAATTCATCTCAAAATGCAGACACGAAAACAAATTTTTACTACTTTATTTAAAAATCAAAGACTAAAAAGAATAAACCAATATTAATGAACAATAATTTAATCCAAGTAAATAATAAACAAATTAACAAAGCACTGCCGCCATAACAACCATTAGAATTGATAAAATAAAATAACAATAACATATAAATAAAAAACAGAGAGAGTAAATAAATAGCAAATTCAAATAAATAAATAAAATTAACATCGAAAAGAATAATGAAATATCAATATAACAATAAAAACAAGAAAAATAAATTCATCCAAATGAAAAAATAAACAAACCACTCCCGCCAAAATAACCGTTAGAAAAATTACCTACAATGCATCACTGACTGCTATATATAAATAACCAATGAAAAGCCCAACACATACGGCCAGATGATTGCGCTTATAATGACATATTCTGTCGCCTCTGCGTGTTGACTTCAATGTTCAATTTTATATTTGCATACGGTCTATCTCTGATATTGAGCACTTTATTCTATAAATTTAGCACACCTTAAAACTATATTCCCTCACGCACACAAACACACACAGAGACAGTCACAGACACACACACACACATATATATATATATATATATATATATATATATATATATATATGCGTTACTCTTTGGTAATGAATTGAGTTGTCCCGGTGACTGGCGTGTGTATACACCGCATATATATAAGGAATGTGGTATTTATGCTTAGGATATACACGTTAAAATTCCCCCTCTCCCATTCTATGGCGTAGGGAGTAGGAACTCTGATTGAGTTTCGATCCTGGCTGGAAGCAAGTGGAAGTCTAGCCACACTGATGAGCTGTGATACAGCGAAACAGGCTTGTATGTGGATGACTAATATATATATATATATATATATATATATATATATATATATATATATATATATATGTCAGTTTAGGTGCTATACGTGATACACGCTTGGGCGATCTTGGACTGACTGGCCAGAAGATTATCCCGCAGTAAGTTGCCATTGCTTTCTGCGGTAGACTGGTTGCCGACCAAGGCTATAGAACCCAATCTGTCCTGCTATTTAACCCATAACTGGAAGGAAGAGACGGATTAATACCTTTCCCAAGGGTATTTGCGCATAAGTGAATACAATGGATTCAGCTGGAATTCGAACTCGGCTCCCCGGTTTCTCGTTCCGAGCCGATATCCACTGTACCACAACGCACATATATATGTACGGAATTATATTTAACAAAGAAAAGTAACATTCAGAGTTTACAATGTGAAAATTGTCGCCAAAATTATGCGTTTCCTTTTTCTCATGCGCGTTGCTTTATATTTTGTCGACTGCATAATATAGTAGTATTAGTTGGGCACCATCTGTGACAAAAAAAAAAAGTAATGACGCAATTCACTCTACCAGAAATTTTAAAACGGCATGCTGTACTGCTTGGCATTCGCACCGGAATCTTTATTACATACATTCCAAATTATTTAGGTGTTAATCTAAGCACAGTGCAGAGTATTTGGAAAGAGTTCGATGAGTCTAATGGTATTTACGAAGGTCTTTGGGTGTTTCGAGCGATTACTAGTGAAGCTAATGCTATGCCTTTATTCATCTTACCACAAGACCTCAGACACAATACGAAGGCGTACATCAAATACCTTGAGAAGGTAATACTGCTCTGGGTTTAGAGGGTGGCTGCACTATGCCAAACATTAGGAGAACCCAGTCATGGCTGTTATACAATTGCTGAGATTACATCACCCCTTACATGTAGCCACCTAGCCCACCACATTCCAAATTCCTTGATTATTATTGTGGAGCTCAGTTAAGCGAGAGACGACCAAAACCCATTCTAACGCCAAATATGAACTGAAAGCGAGAATTGTGGCAGCATTCGCCAGTTTAGATAAGGTAACCGTCCAGAAGGGTTGCAGGAGATTCCAAAAACCTGTAGCCGTGATTGAAGCCCATGGTGATTTTATTGAATAAATTTACTCTTTAAAGATATTTTTGTGTAATTTTGGTAAATACATCTGTTAAAGTGATCAGTAGCGATTGTAGAACTCTAAAAGTAGTGGGGCACTTTTGGGGCGAAATTTTTCTGAGGAGAAGTGGGGGTAAACTCGGGTAGCGTCATCATTTCCATACTACACCACTACCGTATACCCAACGTATCTATATATAAGAGAGGGACATTATTTCTCATTAACCTCTTCTTTGAGATATGAAAACATGACAATTAAGTCACTTTCCCTCCCTAACAACATGTCTGTTTCTATCTATCTGATTGAGCCTTTTTTGCTTTTCTTTCAAACTGGACTCTGTCAGTCAGTTAAATGTCATACGTGATACACGCTTGGGCGATCATGTCTGGAAAGAGACATGACTGACTGGGCATATGATTATCCCGCAGTAGGTTACCATTGCTTTCTGCGGTAGACTGGTTGCCGACCAAGGCTATAGAACCCAAGTCTGTCCTGCTATTTAACCCATAACTGGAAGGAAGAGACGGATTAATACCTTTCCCAAGGGTATTTGCGCGTAAGTGAATACAATGGATTCAACTGGAATTCGAACTCGGCTCCCCGGTTTCTCGTTCCGAGCCGATATCCACTGTACTACATGTCTTTAAAAGGCTCAATGACAAGGAAAATGCAGAGAAAAAGTGCTGAAGATCAAAATTATAAACTGATCATTTTCATGAATTTTCGAAGTTTATAAAACTAAGGGGGGCCAACCGAGAGGGCAGTTAAAATTCTGGTGGAGAGTGTTTGGCCCCTTCTGCTCTCCACCGCACAATCGTCACTGTAAGTGATACTTTCATTTTTGCGTACTCTATCGCATCCTGGGATTTATGGGGATTTTCTAAGCGTAGCTTAGATGTGGCACAAAGCCGAAAGTAAGGGACACACAGTGAGGATCGAACTCACTATTCGATTGTAATGATTCTAGAGAGACCGGCTTGATAACCATTAGACCACCTCGAGGTTCGACATATATTCGCTATTTGTTGCTATTTCTTTCTGCTGTAGACAGGTTGCTCGTAAAACCCACTCTGTTCTACTATTCAATATAGCTAAAGAGAGAGAGAGAGAGAGAGAGAGAGAGAGAGAGAGAGAAGAATTAATACATTTCGCAAATGTCTTTGGGCGAAAATGCAACGAATTAAACGGGAATTTGAACTCGGTTCTCTGATTTCACATTCTGAGCCGATATCTATTGCACCACAACGCACATCTATATTTATAATACATAATATTTATCCCATGTATCATAAATGTTTATTAATATATAAATATTGAGCTTTTAAGGATCTTAAAGATTTTACTCATGAATCTGTAACAAAATATTTGAACTTACCTTTTATGTGGGCGTCATTTTTCTGGAGGAAGTGTCACTGACCTCCCATTAGATATTTGAATTATACTTAATGGGAAACCAGATATTCTTTCTATGGGTAAAATCTGTAATCTAACGAAGACGGAACCAGATACCTAATTCTGAAGCCATTTTTTGGGTGGTCTTTACAATGAACTCTGAAGTATTGTCGTGTTGAAAAATGATATCCACACAAAGCTGTTTATAAAAAAACAAACTTTTTCAGTTTCTACTATAAATTGCGCCAGAAAAGTTTTGTCCCAAAACGTAAAATGCTTCTTCTCTCTACGTTTGCCTATCCCTGGTAGCTTTTACCACACACTTTCTCCTGTTGCCCTACTTAAATCCCGCTCTACCATCCACCAGCTCAGGCCCTTCAAATATTTTTCCTTCCTTATCAAATGCCCCAAGAACTTCAGCTGTCTTTTCCTGATGCTCAGTATTAATTTCTTGTTCGTTTCCATTCTTTCTAGAACCTCATCATTGCTCACAAACTCGATCTATGATATCCACAGCATCCTTTTTTAGAACCACATATCAGCTGCTTCAAGTTTTTCCTTCATCTTTAAAGATATTGTCCAGCATTCACTGCTATATTAAAGAAATAGGTTAATATGTTCCTTGCAAACAAAGTTCATACAAAAAAAAAATGGTTTATGAAAATTCTTTTAAAGCATGAAATAACCTACTAAATGAACTTTAGCTCACATTAAAATTTGTTGAGTCGACAAAAATTTGAGAAATCAGTAATTTTTACATCCCAGTAGAATATATACTATACACTAGTCTATTAATTTAAGTTTCTAGAAAAGAAATGAGATCGTGGAAAGTTAAAAGTTAAATTTATTGCATAGATTGACGACATTCATGAGTTTTATTGGATATTACATGTACTTTCCTATTTTAATATTGAGCTTTAGAGGGAAAAGATTGTTAATCATAATTCCTGGATATGTACTTTCAGATTTTGAGACCACGACTCAGAAGTGGTTGTTTGCTTGTTCAAAGCTTTGAGCAACGTTTGAGACAACCTCGCTGATTGGTCAATAAATGCTAATGTGGTCATTTGAATTTGATATTCGTTTGATGATATTTTTGCACAGGATTGAGATTTTCGTTATGCGACTTAAACGTTTTAATTTTCTTTTCTACAATTTTTAACTGGTTTCTACAGATAGAACAACTAGTTTAGAAAGAAAACCTGAATTTAAAATTAGACTGAAGGCAGATGGGCTATTTTGACTATAGCACAGGACAGCTGTTATCTATATATCTATTTATGTCTGTTCATTATCTATCTATCTATCTATCTATCTATCTATCTATCTATCTATCTATGTTTGAACACAGAAGATATTTTTGCACAGGATTGAGATTTTCATTATACTACTGAAACGTTTGATTTTCTTTTCTACAATTTTAACTGGGTTCTACAGATAGAGCAACCAGTTTAGAAGAAAAAACCTGGATTTAAAATTAGACTGAAGGCAGATGGGCTATTTTGACTATAGCACATGACAGCTGTTATCTATATATCTATTTCTGTCTGTTCATTATCTATCTATCTATCTATCTATCTATCTATCTATCTATAATTGAAAACAAAAGTCATCACCAAGTGGCGGAAGTCTGTTTGATACTTGAACGAAATCTTCAGATCATCAAGATTGCGTTCTGTCATGAAACAGATTGTCACCGCTTGGTGTTGTTCTCTGTATCCACTGTTATATTTAGAAACACCCTGTATCTAATATTGAAACACATAGCTGCATGACTTAAATCTATATCTTTTTATATATATATATATATATATATAATTCCATTTGAAGAGAACCAATGGTTTTACAGGTCAGAGTTCTCCGGTATTTACTTTTTTTTATAAAACAAATATTGTAGAGCGTAATATAGTTAAATTTGTTTTTTTATTAAAATTAATATAGTTTAGATTGCCACACGGAAATTTCTATGTTTCCAGATTTTTACCTCATCATCAGACAATATTAGATCATTGTTATGAAAATGATTTTCATTTGAATATAAGAAACAATACGTTATATATATATATAGTCTTCCGCCGACAGTTCTGTTTTGCTGTATCACAGCTCATCAGTACGATTAGACATCTGATTGCTTTTACCCAGGATTGAAACCCGATATATATATATATATATATATATATATATATATATATATATATATATATATATATATATAGCGTATTCATTGTCAGTCCGTGATGGAATGCTGTAGGAAATGACTTGTAAATTTTAATGCTTCAAAAAAAAGCTTCTTTCCTCTAACCACCATAGATAAACTTTCGTACTTTCCATCATTGTGGATAGCGATAGTCTCCTAGAAAGCAGCACACGGCACCTCGTTGGCCTCACTCTCTCAAGGTATCTCAAGTGGAACGACTTCATCAAATCCGTCGCTGCATCTACTGCTAATACTATTGAGCCACTCTGTTCGGCCGGAAAGTTTTTCTCGTCAGAATCTATCTTGCACATTTATAAATCTACTCTTCGTCCGTGCACTGAATACTGTTTACATATTCGGTCGGTACTATTCATCCTGAGTTTCTAGATAAAATGCAAAGGAAGATGTGCAACGTAATAGGCAGCTCACCTTCAGTCACTTTGTCAACGACAGCATGAGGCTTCCCTCTGTCTTTTGTACAAATTTTTCACGACTTCTGATCTGATGGATTTGTTTATCTGATGCACCGATGACATGGATTTACTTGTGCTACTAGATTGTCATCACTTTTTACCGTCAAAATAGCCAAATGTAACCAGCACTTCTACTCCACAGTTTCTTTTCTCGCACATCCTGGTTGTAGAACTCCCTTTCGTATACTTGCTTTTCTGGTAGCTACAATGATCAAAAGTTAAAATGCAACGCCAACTGCCATCTTCTGCCTCCATAAATCCCATCCACCACCCTGAGTACCACACCTTTCCTCGGTTGCCACTGAACCTTGTTTTTCTCACTGCACACCAGTGGCTGTCCTGCCTTCATAAGGGTGAAACGAGTATAAGAAATAAAAAAAGCAAGCCGGACTATGGAATTATGAGCCTTTACAAAACGACACTATGATCTGAAATTTGAATAACGGAACATATTCTGAATTCATTATAACATTCTAAATATGGATTTCATAAGTACTGGATACTTCAACTGTGTCAGATATTATCTATAATATGCATGGGGTAAGTATTACTTTGAACGAAAATCCAACATTATTTACCAAGTATTCCAAAAAGTAGTCTTCCATGATGTAGGAATCCAGATAACCCTTTCCAAAACAGAATCTATGATCTAAACTAAAAATATTTCCTGACTTTAAATTACCTGTAATGTCGACTCAAGATGCTTAGTTAATGGGATTGAGTAAGGCTAATGTCTTTCTCTACTTAAAAAGAATTACATTCGCACGCGTAGCTTGATATCAGAAGTCGCGAGTGATTATAAGAGTGAGAATAATAACTTGCGATAATCTTGCTCGACCACGATGTGTCAGTTATCATGACTTATTGACTGCATATATATATATATATATATATATATTGCAATAGATTTCTCATGCAATGGCACCTTGTATTAGATATACTCGACCACGAGGAGGCACATATCACCTATGTATATATATCATAAAACATAAATTAGTATTGCAATGATATGATGGCATGCCCAGTGTCGACCATCCATTATCTATCTATCTATCTATCTATCTATCTATCTATCTATCTATCTATCTATCTATCTATCAAATGACTATTAAATTTCATTGAAATGATATCTTGTGATAGCCATAATCAACGACGAGGAGGCACAATCATCTTACGTGTGTATAGATCATTCCATAATTGAGTCTTGTAACAAGGATACCTTACAAAGATCATTCTCGACCACGAAAAGGTACACACTATACATACATACATACATACATACATACATATATATATATATATATATATATATATATATAAGTTTATAAGACATAAATGAGTCTTACAATGACATCTTGCGATAGTCATACACGACCACTAAGAGACACCGGTTATATATATATATATATATATATATATATATATATATCATAATTTAGTATTTCAATTATATTTTTCGATGGTCATACTCGACAACGTGGTGGTAGCCATCATATAGAAATCATGTACGTGTTCATAGGCCAATGGGCACTTAGACTTAAAAGGGTGCTTGTTCTTTGCATAATGCGAGTTGATTTTGTGTTATGTATCTCGAAATAAATCTGGTTCCCTGGAGTATGAAATATTACGATTATATTGTGAATAACAACGCATCTGACACTAAAGAGAAACTTTGTTTTAATGCTTTTGCTTTATTCTTCCTAATTTTCTTTTGTCTATGCCATCAATCGGGCTTCTATTCACACTAGAATATGAAGCCAACTAAACTAAAACACTTACGCTTACACGCATATGGATTTTTTTCTTTTAATCATTTCACCCCAAGCAATGCAAGTTTACTGCTACTGGTGTGAAGGTGTTTAAATAGGAGGAACGTGGTGAGAAAAAGGAAAAGGTTATAGAGGGTGACAGAAAATGAGTAAGAGAAGGAAGAGAACATTGGTGTGATGAATGTAATGCGGATGGAGAAATGAACATGAGGGAAAGGATGGGAGTCAGAGAGAAAGGAGATGACAATTGACTTTACATTTAAATTCTTGAAGACTGTAGCTGTCGGGAAAGCAAGTATACTGAAAGGAATTCCACAGGTGGGAAGTGCGAGAAAAGAAGCTGTTAGAGTAAAAATTGCGGTTGCATTTTATTGGTTTCACTGTAGAAGTGTGGGACCTAGTTACTACTCTAGTAGCACAAGTAAGTTCATCAAGTAAGTTCATGCAGAGGGGGCACCAGTGAGCTAAGATCTTTGGAGCAGCAACCGTGAAAGTATTTGTAGAAAATACATAGGGAAGCAACGTAAGAAAGTGACTACAACTGAGCTACTAAGTCGAGATCGATCACATCTTGTCAAGAACCCCGAAGTGAATAGCAGGGGCACCCGACCAGACGTGGCAGTAATATTTAGTACATGGGCGGATGGCAGATTTATATATGTGCTGGATAGATTCAGATGGGAAAAAAACTTTCTGAACCTCTTCGAAACGGTCGTAACGACATTTGGAGATACGTTAACAAATGTAAATGAGTTTTAGATGAACGAGGATGACGTAATGTAATTATTCGATTTACTTTGGATGAGTGATAATTCGTTTATTTTAAGTATGACTCGTCCAAGCAAGTCGTGTCCGAAAATTTATGTTGTGTAAAACACCTACTCACCTAAACATCTATCACATTTTATTCTTTAGGGAAGGTCCAACCATTTAAATATATAACGAAATGAATACATGAATCTAAAAGTGATATTAGATAACCTTTGATACTCGTATTTCAATGTTTGACAATAGCCATCAGAAGTGTCGCTAAGTTATGTCGTTCAGTCGAATGATTGTTGGCAAGTTTTGTTTTTTTTTTTAAGTTAATTTACGTACCATTTTAGTTACCTTGGTCACACTGGCTATTTTATTGACCCTCCCACGTACACATTGCTACCACATTCTGGCCAAAAAGTTAAAAAAAAATTTTTTCAACTCACTGGCAGAAACAATGTGTTTTGGGATGGAATCAACTGTTTTGAATATTCTTAAAAGTAAGCCATTTTTTTTTTGGCTTAATTTTAAACTTTTCATGCCTAATTGATTGATTGGTTTTGTTTAGCTGAAATTTCTTTGACTGGATTCTTTGTCTGTATTTTATTTTATTTTTCGCTTGTCCCCAGTCAGCTACTGTGGATGTGGTTTCCGGTTTCTTTTCTTTTCCAATCTTTTGGCTCTTACGTAGCCCCCTGCACATCAGTGGCGTTACCGCCTTGCTCGGGGTGATTTGAGCTTAAAAGATGCAACTATCAGTAACGTTTCTATTTATGTTTTTTATCTCTATCATTTCAATCAAAGCAAGGCTTTATTGGGCGTCAGAGAATATAAGGAAAATAAAACATTATTGAAGGAAGGGAACAATAAATATACAAGATTTAAGGAGACAGAAGATAACATATATTTTTGAATATCAAATTCTGATTGGAAAGGGAAAGTGAGAAATTCGACAGAAGAAACTGTCAGCATAGAACTTACGGTCCTATCTAGCCATTTCAGCTGTATTATAATGAGATTTTGCCGCCAATGTAGTCAGTCAGTTAAGTGCCATACGTGATACACGCTTGAGCGATCATGTATCGAAAGAGGCTTCACTGACTGGGCAGGAGATTGTCCTGCAGTAGGTTGCTATTGCTTTCTGCGGTAGACTGGTTGCCAACCAAGGCTATAGAACCCAATCTCTCCTGTTATTTGACCCATAACTGGAAGGAAGAGACGGATTAATACTTTTTCCAAGGGTATTTGCACGTATATGATTGCAACGAATTCAACTGGAATTCGAACCAATATAGTAGCATAAAATCATAAAATCTAGAAACCATAGCGGAAAGATCATCAGAACAACTAACGGGTAAATGTTTGTAGAAAAGACACAGGGAAGCTAAATTTTGGCGTGGGAAAGTGGCGAAAGCCAATATACCATTTCAGAGCCAATAAGATTGCAGGTATTTTATCAAGAAGAACTACATAGATAGCAGACGCAGCCTAGATGCGGCATTAATATTCATGTATGAATGTAAGCCAGAATCTAATCTACGTAATTATGTAGATTAGATTCTGGCGAGAAATATTTCCTTTAAAGTTTATCCTCCATAAACTTCTTTTTATTTTTCTTATTCTTATACTTATTCTTATTTATCCTTATTATTATTATTAATATTATTATTATTATTATTCTTTTTTCTTTTTATTCTTACTCCTAATCTTATTCTTATTTTTCTTATTCTTCTAATTCTCCTTTTATGGTTCTGGGTACGAAGGTAAACAGTATCCGGCAGTTTCTTCGTACCCAGAAGGTAAACTGCCGTATGATTGGGAGGTTGTGAGGAGCATAGAACCACCTCTTAATTGCTGTTGTTCCCAGGTCCACCCTGACCCGGAGTGGTAGCACCTGTTAGGGACCTAGCTATGGGCAAATAGTTAACCCCCAAACTGGGGTCAAAACACTATGAAAATATGAAAAATACACTTTTATAGAAATATATACACAAAAATAAACTTTTATAGAAAAATATACATTTTTGAAGGAAAACAAATGATTGCCATTTTGATTGCCGTTTTGAAAGAAAAAAGTATTATCGGCATTACATTTTTGAATACAAAACTAGAATGTATCTTCGGTTTTTTAAAATGCCAAAAAATAAAAATAAAATCTGATCAAATCAACTTTCTCACTGAACATTTAAAAAAATACCTTAAAACCCCACCTTTTTGGCATTAAATAACCCACAGAGGTTGATATGACATTAAACAAAACTCAAACTATTCCTTTTTTTATACTTTTTATTCTTACTTTCCTCATTCCTCTAATTCACCTTCTCTCTATACTTCTATTTTTCTTACTATTATTATTATTATTATTATTATTGTTATTTCATTTTTCATTATATTTCGATTTCTGCTATGGTCGCACTACCAACCACGTCTGCGGGAAGACCTAAGGCAGGTCGTAGCGTGTTGTTATGGCACCATTTCATGTTATTTTTTTATCTCCCCTATCATCCCTAGCGTTACATAGACAAAGTTTTCCTTAGTGTGTGGGCTGTACATAATAGAACAATGTTTTGAATATCTCTTAAGCTGGGGTTTCCAGGGATTCTTTCAATGTGTTGTTTTGTTCCATTTTTTATCATTCCAAGTGCACCTACTATCACTGGCACGATTCTTATTTTCAATTTCCACGTTTTTTCTATACCAATTTCCAGGTCTTTATATTTTGACAGTTTTTCGAATTCCTTGGTTGCTATGTTACAATCCGCTGGACAAGCCATATCAATTAATAGACAAGTTTTTTCTTTCTGGTTTTTAACAATAATGTCTGGCCTATTTGCTTCAATATTTTTTGAATTTTTTTTCAAATTTTCTGTCTGTGTAGATGGTGTAATCACATAGAATCGTGACATCATCTATTTCTGTAACCGGTGCTGGGTTATATTCATACCAGTGTTTGTTTACAGATTTTCCATAGTGTTTGCACATTGTCCAATGTAAATATTATTATGTCATTTTTCAACATATTTCGATTTCTGCTTTGGTCTCACTACCAACCAAGTCTGCGGGGAGACCTAAGGCAGGTCGTGGCGTGTTGTTATGGCTCCATTTCATGTTTTTCTATCTTCCCTGTCATCCCCAGCATTACATAGACAAAGTTTTCCTTAGTGTGTGGGCTGTACTTAATAAGACAATTTTTTGTATATCTCTTAAGCTGGGGTTTCCAGGGATTCTTTCAATGTGTTGTTTGGTTCCATTTTTTATCATTCCAAGTGCACCTACTATCACTGGCACAACTCTTGTTTTCAATTTCCACATTTTTTCTATTTCAATTTCCAGGTCTTTATATTTTGACAGTTTTTCAAATTCCTTGATTGCTATGTTACAATCCGCTGAACAAGCCATATCAATTAATAGACAAGTTTTCTCCTTCTAGTTTTTAACAATAATGTCTGGCCTGTTTGCTTCAATTTTTCTGTCTGTGTAGATGGTGTAATCCCATAGAATGGTTACATCTTCTATTTCTGTAACCGGTGCTGGGTGATGTTCATACCAGTGTTTGTTTACAGCTTTTCCATGTTTGCACATTGCCCAATGTAAATATTGCCCAACTCTATCGTGGCGATTTTTATATTCATTTGGGGCAAGCACAGAACAGCCTGAGATTATGTGGTCTATTGTTTCTTGGTGTTTATCACAAAACCTGCATTTTGGATCCATATTATTATGCATAATATTTGCCTGAAAGTTTCTCGTGAAAAGACTTTGGTCTTGTGCTGCAAGAATAAAGCCTTCAGTTTCAGACTTTAATCCAGATGCACGTAACCATCGATGAGTATTAACTTTGTCAACATTGGATTTATTGGCACGGACTGGATATTGGCCATGCAGAGGTTTGTCTTGCCAGCGCTGTTTCATCTGTTCAAGAGCTTTATCTTTGGCTTTCATTTTCATATTCTTTGCCGCAATAGTTGGTTCTTGGCTTCTGTTTTGCTTTTCTACAGAATCTACTAACTGTAAATCTTGTTTGTATTTTCTGCCTTCTTTTATTATTGAATATTTTTTCTTTCTTTCTTCATGTTGCCTTACTAATTGTATCATCATTTGTTGTTTCTATGTATGTTAGTAAGCCAATAGTTGTTGTCTTGTATGACAATTCCAGCTGAATAAGACCTCTTCCACCTTCTTTACGGGGTATGTATAGACGGTCTACATCAGCCTTTGGATGATGCATCTTATGCTTAGAAAGAAGCTTTCTTGTTTTAGCATCCATTCGCCTGATGTCTTTTAGAGTCCAGTTTAAGATGTTGAAGCTATATTGGACAACTGGGATTGCAAGGCTATTAATGGCCATAACTCTGTTCTGTGAATTTAATTCAGTTTTTAATATCATTCGTAGCCTTCTATAGTACTCTTTACGCACTATTTCTTTCATTTTTTTATGGTGAATGTTTTCGCTCTCATTTACACCTAGGTATTTATAAGCTTCTTCTGGTTTCAATTCTTTTATTGTTACAGCAGGGTCTAGGCTAATTGAGGATGTTTCTTGTATTGATCCACGTAAAACGGTAGCTTTAGCACATTTATTCAAATTAAATTTCATTCCAATGTCTTCGCTGAAGCATTTTACAGTTTGCAGAAGACCTTCCAGCTCATTATCATTCTTAGCATATAACTTTAAGTCATCCATGTAAAATAGATGGCTTATTTTCTTTTGGCCTATTATATAACCACATTCTGTCTTATTAAGTTGACTGGTTAGTGATATTAATGATATGCAGAATAGTAAGGGAGATAAAGAATCACCTTGAAATATACCTCTTTTGATGTTTATTTCATCAGACTTATAGGTTCCATTTATATGATTGAGGTAAAGGGTTGTTTTCCATATAGACATGCACTGTTTGATGAAATTGATGATGACGGGCGATATCTTGTATATATTTAAAGTCTTTAAAATCCAGTAATGTGGCACACTATCGAATGCCTTTCGATAATCTATCCAGGCAGTACTAAGATTTTTCTTTGTACTGTAGCAGTTTTCCAGGATCATTTTGTTAATTAGCAATTGGGCTTTACATCCATAACAGCCACGTTTGCACCCTTTTTGTTCATGTCATTTCTTTCTAAGAATAAATATGTCTGTTTTGTTAAAATAGATATTAATAGTTTATATGTTGTCGGAAGACATGTAATTGGTCTGTAGTTTTTCGGGTTGTTTGTGTCACCATTCTTGGGTAGAAGAAATGTAATTCCTTTGGTCATCCATGCAGGAATTTTAGTGGGATCGTCAACCATTTCTTGAAGTTCTTTGGCTAGTTTTTTATGTGCTGCATTTAAATAATATAGCCAAAAGTTAGGAATTTTATCTATACCTGGGAATTTCCAATTGTGTGCTTTTTTAGTGCAAATTTCACATCATCTTCTGTAATTCCAGACCATGTCTGTTCGGGTTTATTTTTCATTCGTTCTATCTCTTGCGTAATCCAATGTACTTCCTTGCTAAGTTCTTTAGGGCAAGCCCATATCTTTTCCCAGAACTGTGTGACTTCTTCCATTCTGAGGGGTACTGTCACTTCAATTCTTTTTTTACCTATTTCCCTGTAAAATCTCTTTGTATCAGTCTGAAAAATCTTGTTTTGTCTGTAAAATCTTGCTCTTTTTTCATAGCGTCTTATTCTTTGAGCCTTCAGTTGGATTTTTTGCTTTATTTTTTCTTTCTTATATTATTATTATTATTATTATTATTATTATTATTATTATATTTTTCTCATTCTTATTCTTCTTATTCTCATTCTTCTTATTGTTGTTGTTGTTATTGTTTTTGTTTTGGTGTTAATTAAATAATACCCTACCATAAAATCCATGTTCTGTAGCTGTCTTAGTTCTAGGTCGAGGTAATATCATTTACTCTATCTTGGTTTATGTTTCATTTTCTTTTTAATAATCGTGTCGCCCCAAGCACGGCATTTTATATCCACTGTTGAGCAAGACGTTACATAGGAGGTTAGTTATGAGAAAGAGTGACAGGTTATAGGGGATGTCGGGAAGGAGGTAGGAGAATACTGATGAGAGTGGAGTGGACAAAGAAAGAAGCACGAAAGAGAGTGAGAGAGAGAGAGGGAGAGAGGATGCAAGTTAGTGAGATCGGAAATGACTACTGACTTTACATTTGAAATCTTGAAGATTGTAGCTGTCGGGAGAGCAAAAAACGGGAGGGAATTCCACAGGCGGGAAGTGCGAGAGAAGAAGCTGATGGAGTAAAATTTGCGTTTACAATTTATTGGTTTAACAGTAAAAGGGTGGGACCCAGTTGCTAATCTTGTGGCTCGAACAAATTCATGTATAGGGAGTACCAGTGAGTTAGGTTCATCTGAGCAGAAGCCATGAAAGTATTTGTAGAAGAGACACAGGAAAACTACATTGCGCCGATAAGAAAGTGACTGTATCCGAGCTGCCAAGTCGGGCTCTATCGCATTACAGATTCTCCGTTGGATTTCTTCAAGGATCCCTGGGTGGATAGCAGGAGCACCCGACCAGATATGGCAGCAGTACGTTCACTTTCTTAAATCTCTACTCAGTAGTCCGCGGATACGCCTGTCCACACGAGTCTCGTATAGAATTGGAACACTAAATACGTTTCAGGCAAATTTTCATTTCCGTGTGTCCTTCTATACTATAATTGCCACATTTTTCTGTCTACTCCACTCTCATCAGTATCCTCATCCTTCTCTTACCCGCTTCCTGACACCCCCTTTAACCTGTCACTCTTTCTCATAATTTTCTTCCTATGTAACCCCCTGCACAACAGTCGCAGTAAAATACCTTGCTTAGGGTGATATGATTATAAAAAAATACTTAAACACCAGGTACATAGTTAAAATTTCTAGAACACATAATGAGAAAAGAGGTTTTGAAAAGTCTGGTATTCATGCAGCCTTTTTATGTTTCACTCGCCCGATCGACTTACTCGTTTGAAAACTTAATTAGGCGATTCAAGTTTATTGCTTTACTTGCCCGAGGTCGATTAAAAATCTCGCAATGAAACGTGTCCCTTCAAATATAGAGAAAGGAAATCTGATTCCTTTTACAACCCAAAGGTATGCCATTGAAGATTCACAAGTTACTTAGAATGACCTACAATGATATTATTGCTCCCTGTCTCGCTTTTATCATCCCGTTTAGTGTAAACATTCGTTTAATTAACGATTCCAGAGTGAAGCCAAAATGTCTCTGTCACCCAGATTAAAGACGCTCACAGATTTTTAGAAACTCATTTGGGAAATTATTATCCTTGACCTAACACGCACCAAAAAACAATTATAAGTAATTTTTTATAGAAAATCATTGAGAAAATCAGATTAATTTTTTTGTCATCTATGAGATAATCTGTCGTTAAACAGAGGAAAGAAACTACAAATTTAGGCAACTCCACCCAACTGCAAAAAAAAACAACAAAAACAAAAACAAAAAAACAGCATATCATGATGCTAAAAGGGCTCAAACTTAATGAAAACAAAATTTTATTATCAAAATGTTTATGCTGTTATAAAGAGGAAAACTCAAATTTTGTTGTTATTATTTAAAAAAGAATTAAAATCCTTTCTAACATGTTTGTAATTTTAATTAAAACTTCATTTTTTGTTATCCGTCAGTGATTCAAGCTATGTTTACGTAAGGCGACTATTAAGAAAATGGAGTCGGTCGAGTAAACTGATTTTGGGGCGAGTAAATTTTCCCTCGCTCTCGATCGCTGGTCGAGTGATTTCTTTTTCAAATCTCAAAAGCTGGTCATAGGACAGCTTGCAGTCAATATGGACAGAGGAAAACAACGCATAATCTTGTTAGTGAACATGAGTAGGAGGTTGAACGTGGTTTAGGAAAAATGTCAAAAAACAAACAAAAAAATCCAGAATTTATTAAGCTAAAAAGAATAAATTCAAATGCTGAGACGATACGCCCAAAAGCCCCGTGGCAATTCAAGAAGACTAATACCACACCCATAATTCAGTCAGTCAGCTTATTGTCATACGTGCCATACTGTCTCTTTCGATTCATGACAGATTCTGCTTTTTCTATGTGCCTTGTCCTACGTAGGCGATCATGGCCGTCCACGCCTTCGTATCCGTGTTCGCTCTTAGCACGCTTTCTTCTGTAACATCTCGCAAACCACGTTTTGTCATCCCTCTGCTCAGGCCCTTCAAATATGTTATCCGCTGCTTTCATTTATCTCTTTTTCCCTCTGTCTGGCCTGTTAGTATCAGGTTCTCCAAGCCCTCCTTCCTCATTGCATATCCCAGGAACATTAGTTGTTGCTTTCTGATGTTCAGTATTAATTTCCTTTTCGTTTCCATCATTTATAAAACCTCATCATTGCTTACATAACAGATTAGGCAGAAGATTTTCTCGCCGTAAGCTGCCGTTTCTTTCTGCTTTTCTGTAAAGAAAGGCTATAGAATTCAATCTGCCCTGCTAATGATCCCATACCTAAAGTGTATTTGTGTGTAAGTAAATGAAACGAATTCGACTGTATTTTTCTCGTTCGGAGCCGCTATTCATTACACCACAAAGCACATCCATAATTGGCTTACGGCCTATCACGTTGAATACACCGGTTCTGGCTCGATCAGCGAAGTTGAGATTGGTCAGTACTTAGATGGGTGACCGCTTGGGAATAACAGGTGCTGTAAGCGTTTAGTGACGGATGTGCATGCTTACGGCCATATCACGTTGAATACACCGTTTCTCGCTCGATCACCGAAGTTGAGATTGGTCAGTACTTAGATGGGTGACTGCTTGGAAAATACCAGGTGCTGTAAGCGGTTAGTGACGGATGTGCATGCTTACGGCCATATCACGTTGAATACACCGTTTCTCGCTCGATCACCGAAGTTGAGCCTGGTCAGTACTTAGATGGGTGACTGCTTGGGAATACCAGGTTCTGTAAGCGTTTAGTGACGGATGTGCATGCTTACGGCGATATCACGTTGAATACACCGTTTCTCGCTCGATCATTCAAAGAGAGCCTGGTCAGTACTTTGATGGGTGACTGCTTGGGAATACCAGCAGCTGTAAGCGTTTAGTGACGGATGTGCATGCTTACGGGCATATCACGTTGAATACACTGTTTCTCGCTCGATCACCGAAGTTGAGCCTGGTCAGTACTTAGATGGGTGACTGCTTGGGAATACCAGGTGCTGTAAGAGTTTAGTGACGGATGTGCGTGCTTACGGCGATATCAGGTTGAATACACCGTTTCTCGCTCGATCACCGAAGTTGAGCCTGGTCAGTACTTAGATGGGTGACTGCTTGGGAATACCAGGTGCTGGAAGCGTTTAGATGTGCGTTTAGATGTCATGTTGAGTATACCGGTTCTCATTCGATCACCGAAGTTGAGCCTTGACAGTATTTAGATGGGTGACTGCTTGGGAATACCAGGTTCTGTAAGCGTTTAATGACGTATGTGCATGCTTACGGGCATATCGCGTTGAATACACCGCTTCTTGTTCGATCACCGAAGTTAAGCAACATTGAGCCTGGTCATTACTTAGATGGGTGAACGCTGTGGAATACCAGATGCTGTGAGCGTTTAGTGACGTATGTGCTTTGTGGATATCGGCTTGGAAAGAGAAATCGGTGAGCCGATTTCGAATTCCAGTTGAATAACCTGCATTCACGTAAGCACTGGTACCCTTGGGAAAGGTATTAATCCGTCCCTTCTCTCGAGTTATGGGTTAAATAACAAGTGTTGGACTTGGGGACCCTGCCCTTAAAAACAATTCCCAATGAATCTTGATACTCGAAAAGAAAATTGTATTACTAGACACAAAAACTTATATAAAAACAACAATAAATTGTTGAAAGAAAAATGTATTACCAGCAATAAAAAAATAAAATTAAGTTGGCAATTAATAACCCGCCGAGGTTGATTTGCCATACTGAACAACCAACAAACATCCATAATTTCATAACAGAGAACAATGTTATTTATGTATGTTACGCTGTTCAAAGTCATTTCATGATTAACGAAATTTCCAAAGAGTTTCAGTGAACCCAAAATAAAAATCTAACGTTGTTATCAGAATGTGTACTTGCTCGGTATTCAATATTTTCGTCATTTAGAAGGCAGATTCTATTATCTTTTTTTGTCTATATTTCTGAGATGAGGTAGTATTTACATTATTTACATTATTCGGACTATTGTCCTCATCTTTCTTGCCGTTGTACGCTCCGGACTTCTTCAGGTGATAAGAATTTCGGACCGAACCCTTTATTACGATCACTGGGGCATATGAACTCCATTTCTTGCGGGAAGGCTCGATTGGAAGTCATAAGTTATCTCCCTCTTACCTTGAAAGTTATTTTTTGTTCACCACTGCTGTAGCCTGATATTGAACTCACATCTCTAAGAATCAAGTCAGGAAGTAACCAACGTCTATATCCACTTGGTATAAGGAAAAGAACAACTGAATTTTTAGGACTTATAAACCTAATGACAAGGTTAACAAGTGTTTTAGCAACTTTACACCTTCTTCTGTAACACCTCGCAACCCCCGTTCTGTCATCCACCTGCTCAGGCCCTTCAAATATGTTATCCGCTGCTTTCCTCTACCTTTTTTCCCCTCTATATGACCTGTTAGTATCAGGTTCTCCATGCCCTCCTTCCTCATTGCATGTCCTAAGTACGTTAGTTGTCTCTTCATGGTGTTAAATATTAATTTCCTTCTTGTTTCCATCCTTTCCAAATCCTCATCATTGCTCACATGCTCTATCCATTATATTCTCAGCATCTTTCTGTAGAACCACATTTAAGTTGCTTCAAGTTTCTCCTTCATCTTTGATGATATTGTCCAGCATTCACTGCCATATTGAAGAACTGACATCTCATAGCATTTCAGTACTCTCTTCTTTGTTTCTAGTGAATGTTTCCTGTTTCTTAATACTTTATTCAACTTCTGGAACGCGTCCTTCGCCATGCCAATTCGCCTTCGGATCTTTCTGTTGCATTTTCCGTCTTCCGTTTTTTTTTTATCACTCTCTTCAGCTACCTTCTGTAGGAGATCTTGTAGTTTCCTTTCCATGTCTGCAATCAGCACTGTATCATCTGCGTAACTGTGTTGTTCAAATTGTGGCCTCTGATGACAAATCCTGGTATAACCTCTTAGGTCCTCAGAATAGTCTCGCTACAGCGAAGACTTGTATTACTGAACCATTATTATTAAAAAAAACTTCCTATCAATCTATCAATCAAAAAGACAAACAAATACACTGATACAATTTTCGAATAAATAAAATACGTAACAACAATTTGTTTGGCGTGAAGAGATATCTCAATAGCAATAATCTACAAAACAATCGTGCTAACCATTGACCCAAAATATTCTGCTCAAGCAAGATTAATCATTAAGATTCATATATAAAGCCTAATAATATAGATTAATTAATTTTTAAAATTGTGTTTAGAAGATGCTTCAGATAAGCTTTCGTTCGGCTTTTAAGAATTCCTGAAATCTCTGTCTCGCTGATACAACGTTGGCAGCTCATCGCTACTCTGTCGGTATTTTTATAGAAAATGTTTAGATAAGTTCCATTCTTTAAGTGTTTGCCTATATTTCTGAGATGAGGTAGTATTTACAGTATTTACATTATTCGGACTATTGTCCTCATCTTTGTTGCCATTTGTAAAACGTTTTGGCCGTTGTACGCTCCGGCCTTCTTCAAGTGCTAGAAATTTCGAACCAAACCCTTTATTACAATCACTGGGGTATATCATCCTCATTCCCTGTGTAAAGCCGTTTTCGGTCAGTCATGTCTCTTTCGAGACATGATCGCCGAAAGCGTGGATCATATATGGCACTTAACTGACTGAGTGACTGAATATAATAGTTGGAATCATGATTAAGGCTTCTACTAGTCATAAAGTGAGGGGTCAGTTATCTATTGTTATTAAGTAATAAACTGATCCCCCAATAATTACTACGTAATAATATAATACATCTTTTGTCTCTCTAGCTATGAGTCAAATAACAGGACAGATTGGGTTCTATAATCTTGGCTGGCAATCAGTCTATTGCAGAGAGTAATGGCAACCTACTGTGGGAAAATCTTCTGCCCAGTCAATCAGAGAAAGAAAAACCAGTTACAGGGGTGGCAGAGAAAATGCAGGGGAAGGATGGAAGCACAGGTGTGAAGACAGTTGCGAAGGCAGAGAAAAAGGAAAAGAACAAGATACACGGGGTGATGTAGAAAGGACTGGAGTCAAGTGGATAAGAAATAGGAATTGACATTGCATTTAAATTCCTGGAGTTTGTAGCCGTCAGGAAAGCAAGTATACGGAAGGGAGTTCCACAAGCGGGAAATGCGAGAAAAAAAGCCGTTGGAGAATCTTAGGAAGAGGTATGTTCCACTTGCACATATCCTTACCGCGAACCATTGCTCCATGTAACAGACACTCAAGAGGATGTATATCCGAACACTACAATCTTAAGTTTTTCAAGTCTTGCGTTAATCGCTACCTACATATCCTATCCGCATAAACAGCCTCTTAATGTAACCACATACCTCAGTTAGGTCCCCTGGAATCTTATCGGGTAAAACCTATTATATAAAGAACAAAAGAAATGATTAGCAATCCACTACACTTGTTCCTACTGAGTGAATGTAAGTAAAAATAATCCGAAATAGTAATCTGCGAAATCTAAAGAAAATAACAGTATAAAATTAAATTAATATACCGTATTTGTAGGTTTATTAGAAAATAACAGTATAAAATTAAATTAATATACCGTATTTGTAGGTTTATTAGAAAATAACAGTATAAAATTAAATTAATATACCGTATTTGTAGGTTTATTAGAAAATAACAGTATAAAATTAAATTAATATACCGTATTTGTAGGTTTATTAGAAAATAACAGTATAAAATTAAATTAATATACCGTATTTGTAGGTTTATTAGAAAATAACAGTATAAAATTAAATTAATATACCGTATTTGTAGGTTTATTAGAAAATAACAGTATAAAATTAAATTAATATACCGTATTTGTAGGTTTATTAGAAAATAACAGTATAAAATTAAATTAATATACCGTATTTGTAGGTTTATTAGAAAATAACAGTATAAAATTAAATTAATATACCGTATTTGTAGGTTTATTAGAAAATAACAGTATAAAATTAAATTAATATACCGTATTTGTAGGTTTATTAGAAAATAACAGTATAAAATTAAATTAATATACCGTATTTGTAGGTTTATTAGAAAATAACAGTATAAAATTAAATTAATATACCGTATTTGTAGGTTTATTAGAAAATAACAGTATAAAATTAAATTAATATACCGTATTTGTAGGTTTATTAGAAAATAACAGTATAAAATTAAATTAATATACCGTATTTGTAGGTTTATTAGAAAATAACAGTATAAAATTAAATTAATATACCGTATTTGTAGGTTTATTAGAAAATAACAGTATAAAATTAAATTAATATACCGTATTTGTAGGTTTATTAGAAAATAACAGTATAAAATTAAATTAATATACCGTATTTGTAGGTTTATTAGAAAATAACAGTATAAAATTAAATTAATATACCGTATTTGCTGATCTATAGGACGCATCCAACCAATAGATACAACCCAGATTTTGGCATTAAATATTTAGGAAAAAAAGCACACCCAGAAAAAGAAAAATTACAGCCTTACATTTATGTGACATTCTCATTGACCATAAAGAAACGCTCACGGTATAAGCAAACAATATCCTATTGTTTGTTTATTTTTAAAATTGAAACATGGACATTTTTTGTAAAAAAAAAAATGAATTTTAGTTCATTTCATCATGCATTTATAGTTTCTGATGATTTTCTGGCAACAACATCTGCGCTTACAGAAAATTCATGATAGCTACAACAAAATCTACATATATAAGTGAAAACTTGTCAATATGGTAATAGACGAAAATAGAAAGATGGTATTTGTTAGTAAATGAAGTAAGCTACCATACATGCAGAAAAGCAAATACCAATATCTGTATATCTGCAAAAACACACACACAGCAAGCAGTAACATGTCAACCAAAGCAAATATTTCTGTAAAAACTGGTAATTCTAAGCAGTAAAATAGTGTGCAATTACGTAAATTCCTTAATTTATTTTTCGCTCGTGAATTTTTCATATTCGTTCACTCACAGAAATTTTAGGCTCAGAAGTCAGCGTTCACTGGTTCCTGCTGAACCTCATTTTTTTTTTCGTGGTCTTCATGTTCCGTTCATACATGATACTGGGTAATTATTTTTATGAAAACATCCAATGTGCACGCGCGCGTGTGTATGAGAGAGAGAGATAGATAGATAGATAGAGAGAGAGAGAGAGAGAGAGAGAGAGAGAGTTGAGTTTGAGTTTGAGTTTTGCTTTACGGCATATCAACCTCTGTGGTTTATTTAATGCCAAAAAGGTTGGATTTTAAGGTACATATTTACTGTTCAATCATAGTGAGAAGGTTGATTTAGTCAGATTTTAAGGAAATGTTTTGGTTTTTATTCTTTCTTATTTTAGAAAACTGAAAATATTATTTCCTAGTTTTATATTCAAAAACGTTTTGCTGAGAATATTATATTTTCCTTCGAAAATGTGTTTTTGATGAAAAAAAATTACTTTTATTTTTTGGTATTTTAGAAAACTGAAGATATATTCTAGTTTTGTATTAAAAAATGTTATGCTGGTAATCATTTTTTCTTCAAAAATGTATTGTTTGTAATATTTTTCCTTCAAAAATGTATATTTTTCTATGAAAGTCTATTTTTATGTATAAATTTCTATAAAAGTGTATTTTTATACTTTCATAGTGTTTTGACCCTAGTTTAGGGGTTAGCTTTTTGACCATACCTGGGACCCTAACAGGTGCTACCGCTACGGGTCAGGGTGGACCTGAGAACAACAGCAAACAAGAGGTGGTTCCATGCTCTTCGTAACCTCCCAATCAGGAGTCATGTTGCCGGATGCAGTTTACCGTCATGCCCAGGACCAGAGAGAGAGAGAGAGAGAGAGAGAGAGAGAGAGAGAGAGAGAGAGAGAGAGAACTTTACATGTTTAAGTACAGTACCAGATTGGTGATGTTCCGATCCCTTTACATTTGCAAATGCTAGATATACCCAAAATTTCGATGGTGAATGTTTATTTCTCTTGTACTTCGCTTTTGTAGACCTCTCTTCCGGCATCTTGGGCTCCAAATTAGTTTTGGTCTTCAAAAATTTAAATATAATATCAGTAGTCACCGTCTGTCTCTTTAATTATTATTCTTTCACTGTTCTCTCTCCTTAACAACGTTGTTTTTTTCTTAGATTATCCCACACTTTGTAATACTTTGTGTCATAGTGGATTTATCACCTTGCTTGGAGTGAATTAGCAAAAATGTGTATGAAGATTATTTTAAACGTTTTTTGAAGGTTTTTAATAGCGGTTTAAAAATTTGGTATTTATCCCTGTACTGGCTCTATCCTTGATATGGAGCGCTATAATAAATTATCATTATTAGAGTTTTAAATATTACGCGTTTGCACCTGTACAGTATTAGAAGACTGTGAGTAGTGATTTTTAAAAGATGTGTAAAGCCGATCCCAGACTCTCCTTCATACCTGACTTTGTTGTGGTTTCACACCTGATATTGATCGATATAAAAACAATAACACACACACACACACACACACACACACACACACACACACACACACACATAAATAAATAAATAAATAAATTTCCGAATCGTATTACCGGTGAGGAAAATATATATAGTTATTGATCTATATATGCATGCATCTGCATAGCCAAGCCATTTTCATTATTATTAGGCTCGCAGCGGAACCCCCATTTACCGCAGTTATAACAGCAGTGGCGTGCCTAGGATAAGTTAGCCTGACGAAATCCTACGTCTTCAGGCCGGTTTCGAATTCAGGGTTTCCTTCTCGCGAGAGGGTTTGCTGCCTGAGAGCAAAGGAGTCAATTTTGTCCTGAACGAAGATCTCAATACATCTTTCTGATGTGGTTTTTTTCAAGACCCTTAGCGCCGCGAATCGAGCAAGAATTCTGTACGGAATGCCTAATCCATTATCTGCGTCGATATCTACTACAATATCCACTCCACCTACTTGTGTATAGTGCGCAAATGAAATGATAAAATGGGAACCAAATAAATATTCTACGTTACGAGTTTCGCCCTTCAAAAGTAATTCTGTTAAATAATTGTTTTAAGGATGTAATCTCGTATAGGTGATGGGGGGGTCGAAATGATATGTTTTATTAATTTGTCTTAAAATCTTTTGCTTTCAAAGGGTTAAACCGTATTAAAACCTGCATTTTGTATTGCTTAACATATTTTTCTGCCCTACCTTTTTCAAAATAAAACTTTTAGCATAAAGGTTTTATTTATTTTTTCTGATTTAAAGTTTTAAAAATGTCCAAAGATTTATATTAACTGTTTGTTAATACAGGGTGTCTAAAAAAAATGTAGACACATTGGCTGTCATTATTGTGATCAGGGATTGAATCTGCAAAATAAACAAAAACAGTTTAATTATTGGCTATTTACAATTATTTAAAATAGTTAAAATGCAGAGAAAAAAACAATAAACTGATGCTTGTAAATATTTTTATATTTTTCAAGTTTACACCAAGTTTACAATTATTTAAAACTAGCAGTATAACCCGGCGTTGCTCGGATGTAATGGAAGCTTTAAAACTAATCCATGGTTCTGGGGCTCAGACTCTTTGGACGTTGGCACGAAAGTCTAAAAAGCAATAGTTGTTTCCAGTTAAAGCGAAACCGTAGACTGAAAGAAAAATGAATGGATGAAAGTCAAATTTTGATTTCCTGATATGGATATCAAATTTTCTGCACTATTGTAAGAACTGCATCCATGAAACTTCTGAATATCGTTTCTTATGGCTTTGTCTATGACTGTATCAAATTTGATTAAAATTGGACCACTCCTTCTATAACCGGATTTTATTTTATTATCGATTTTCGATATTTATCGGGGGTAGCTCGACACAAAACCTAGCTAAGAACACTCGCAGACGCTTATAGTACAGCTATGTAAATTTTCAAGAAAATCGGTTCAGCCGTTTCGGAGTCTATAGGTAACGGACACACACACACACACACACACACACACACACAAAGTTTCTTTCATAAATAAGTTTAGATGTGTATACATTTTTTTGGGGACACCCTGTATAAAAATTCGAAATTTTCTATGCTTATATAAATTGATCGGAATTAGGTATATACAGATTTCAAAACAATATGATTACATTACTGTATGCTTATACTATAATTATACTTCTTCTTCTTCTTCTTCTTCTTCTTCTAGGTGCCGTGTTCCTGCAGGACGTAGGCGATCATGGCTTTCCATATCTCTCTATCCCTGGTGGCTCTTAGCAGGCCTTCTCCTGTTACACCATGCAACACTCGTTCTATCGCTCACCTGATTAGGTCCTTCAAATATGTTATCCGCTGCTTTCTCCTGTCTCTTTTCCCCTCTATCTGGCCTGTTAGTATCAGGTTCTCCAAGACCTCTTTCCTCATTGCATGTCCCAGGAACCTCAGCTGTTTCTTCCTGATGCTCAGTATTAATTTCCTTTCCGTTTCCATCATTTCCAAAATCTCATATGATTATATTACTACAGATTTCAAAACTACATTCATTAAAAGCTTAATATCTTTTAAGAATTGCAAAATTCTATTTGGTTTGAGATTGTTATTTTTTTTTAATTTGATATTTGTCTATTGGAGTGTGGCTGAGTGGTTAGAACGTTCGCTTTCTGAATCTCACCATAGTCGATTTGTCAGGAAGGTGAATTCTTGATGAGGATCCCGGTGTGCGGCACTTTTGGGACGTGGCTGAAAACCATACCATGAGTTGACCCAAGCGATTTGAGTGAAATAGGGTAAACGGGAGCCGTCGATCCTAGTGCTAAGACACAAATGATTGTGACCGTGTTGTTCAAGCTAGATAACGCGCTTTCTCTACATAGTTGTTGTATAAATAACAGGTGGGCTTTGTGGGTGGACCCTGAGCAGGTGGATTAGCTAGCTACCCTAGTAGATAGGCACCACTGAATACGAGTGTCGAGCGACAAATATTTGTGCATCCTTCGATATGAGCAGCAGGCCATACATATTTCTGAGATGAGGTATTGTAATTATTTACATTGTCCGGACTGTTGAGCGCATCATTGTTGCGACGCTCCGTCCTATTCTCGCTGTATGTAATATCGAACTGAACCCTTTATTTCATCAACAGTGGAGAAGGGAGAAAATAAAATAAAATAGTCTGTAAATAAAACCTAAAGCGGACATGAGAATGAACCGGAAACCCAGTCCTAAACAGGAAACAAAGGATAAACCCCTACTTCTGGTCATCTTGTGAGATTGTAATGTTGGTTTTTGATTTTGCGTATTTAGCTCTAAAAATATATTTGCTTTCTTGGTCATCCAGCATGAAGATGTTCATTATTTTATAATCGATTTCACCCTATGCAAGATTGTAAAGCCACTAAGAGAAGGAGTTTACTTGGTGTGGAAGAATTAGAAGCAGGGACATTAACGATGGGAAGAAAAGTGTAATCAGGAGGACAGTAGATAGCGATTGACACTGCATTTTGGAAGATTAAATTTTGCTAGAAAGCATGGAGCTGGAAGAGAGTTTAAAAGTGAGAAGTGCAATAACAGAAACCGTTAGCATATAATTTACCGTTACGTCTAGTCAGCTTAACTGTAAACCGATGAGTTTTAGACGCCAGTTTGGGACTCTTCAAAATGTCTACGTATCTATTATGGTGCCTTCCTTATCTGTTTAACTGTAAAAGGGTGGGACCTAGTTGCTAATCTAGTATCTCGTGCAAATTCGTGCTTAGGCGGCACCAGTGATCTAAGTTCAGTGGAGCAGAAGACATGAAAGTATTTATAGAAGAGGCACAGGGAAGCCACATCACGCCGGTGAGAGAGTGGTTGCAGCCGGTCTGCCAAGTCAGTATCAACCACATTACAGATTCTCCTTTGTATTTTGTCAAGAAGCCCAAGGAGAGTAGCAGGGGAACCCGACCAGATATGGCAGCAGTACTCAATACATGGGCGGATGGTAGATTTGTATATGTGCAGAATAGATTCAGGCGGGAAAAACTTCCGGGCCCTGCACAGAGAGCCGACTTTCATAGCGGTAGATTTGGCAATGGATTCAATATAGTCATTCCATTTGAGGTCCGCCGAAAGTGTACGGCCAAGGAGGCGTAGTGTTTTACTCGCTGGGAGGCAAGCCTGTTCGATGCTAATGAGAGGTAGATGCGAATGTCTATGGTGGTTAGTTGATAACAGCTTCGTTTTAGAAGCATTGAAATTTACTAGCCATTTCCTACCCAAGGCCACTACGGATTGGAGGTCCTTTTCAAGTTCGGCAGCGAGGTTCGCTTTGTCGCCCACACCGGGTATTTGATCGAGGCGAGAGTAGATTGTGGTGTCATTAGCGTACATGCCTAATTGGGATCTAATGGCGTGGGGGAGATCATTCGTGTATATCAGAAAGAGCGTGGGACCTAGAATAGAACCTTGAGGGACGCCTGCGTTTGTATGGTAGTTTTGGGAGGCATGCCGATTTAATATTACCTTCAATGTGCGGTTAGAGAGGAAGACTGGATGAGGTCAAACAGATGTCCAGTTATACCGTAGCTCCACAGTTTGCATAAGAGGCCAGCGTGCCAAACCCTGTCGAACGCTTTGGAGATATCCAAGACAACGGTTCGGGCTTCGCCATTCTTGTCAAGAGCCCGGTATATGTTCTCGGTAATGGTCGTTAGCATATCAGCAGTATACCTGGTGAAGCGAAACCCGTACTGTTTGTCAGAGAGAAGCCTGTGGGCCGTGAGATGCTGAATCACCTCGACGTTGATAATGGTTTCGAAAACTTTGCCGAAGATCGGAAGGAGACTAATAGGACGGTAATTGGCGGTGTCTGAGGGTTCGCCAGAATTCTTAAACATAGGAACTACACAGGAAGACTTCCAACAGGCAGGAAAACAGGAAGCAAATAGGCAGAGGTTATAGAGTTTAGAGAGGACAGAGGAGAGCGCTGGGGCACATTTCTTCAGTATTACGATTGGGATTCCGTCCCCGCCGCTCGCTTTGTGTGGGTCAAGTTGTGCAATTATCTTGGAGACCAGCGAGGGTGTAATGTGGACTTTATGTAGTTGAGCCTTAGTTCTGGGTGGGAAGTCTGCTGTAGGTATTCCTAACGAGTCCAGTGTCGAATTGGTGGAGAATCTACGGGCAAAGCATTCAGCCTTGTCCGCTGGGGAGGTGAGAACTTCAAATTCATTGATTAGTGGGGGTATTGAAGTTTTGCTCTTGTTGAGCACGCTTTTGCAGAGTCGCCAGTAGTCTTTGGAGCCGAACTTAGAGGATGCTATGCGATGCGTCATTCTGGTAGCAAACGCCCTCTTAGCTTCGTTCAGTACTTTTTTTACACTTATTACGTGCTGAGGCAAAAAGGCGCCTGTTTTGGTTCGACGAGCAGCTTCGATAGAGCCGGAACAAATGGTTCCGGTGGGCAATGGCGGTCGAGCAAGTGGGTGAGAACCAGGGGGACAAATCTGATTTTAGCTGGAATTTCCTGGCCGGGATAAAAGCATCGATGTCAGCCTTAACCCAAGAGGAAACCTCGGACGCAGAGTCTTTGACAGGAAGATCGAAGACGTTGTTCCAAGGGACGTCGCAGAGGAAGTCTAGGAACGAGTCCCAGTCTGCTCTCTGGTAGCATATAGACATTGGAGTCCTTCCTGAAGAGGGGAAAGTAACCAGGAACGAACAGCTCCGAGGAGGGGATAGAACGGTCAAGGTTAGTCTCACATATAGCTAAGACATCGGGTGAGTTAGTTTGAGGAATGATTCTACACTATTAAAGTTACTGCGGATACCTCGTATGTTTGTGAAGGAAACGCAGATAGGTTTGGGCGATTTATGACTAGCTGGTTTAGTCTTATGGAAGTATTTATTGAAAGGATACATGCAACCAAACTTACAGTGGTGGGAAAGTGACTGAAGCCGACCAGCAAGATCAGGGCCGATAATACTGCTGCTTTTTCTTTGGATTTTATCAAAGAGCACAAATTAAACAGCAGGAGCACCGGAAGAGATGTAGTAGGAATATTCAAGGCAAGGTCGAACTTGTAGATATGTATGATCATTTCTGAGAAAAGAAAATGTCTGACGCGACACAATGAAGCAACTTGTGGACTTATTTTATTTTCATCTGGGAACTTTTCTATTCTTCTTCTATGTGCCCTGTCTTTTCAAGACGTAGGCGATCATAGCTTTTCACGTCTCTCTATCCCTGGTGGCGCTTAGCATGCTTTCTCCTGTTACTCCACGTAACCCTCGTTCTGTCATCCACCTGATCAGGTCCTTCAAATATGTTATCCGCTGTTTTCCCCATGTCTCTTTTTCCCTCTATCTGGCCTGTTAGTATCAAGTTCTCCAAGCCCTCTTTCCTCATTGCATGTCCCAGGAACTTCAGCTGTCTCTTCCTGGTGCTCAGTATTAATTTCCTTTTCGTTTTCATCCTTTCCAAAACGTCATCATTGCTCACATACTCGATCCATGATATTCGTAGCATCCTTCTGTAGAACCACATTTCAGTTGCTTCAAGTTTTTCCTTCATCTTTGATGATATTGTCCAGCATTCACTGCCATATTGAAGGACGGACAGCACGTAGCAATCCAGTACTCTCTTCCTTGTTTCTAGCGAAATTGTCCTGTTTCTTAATACTCTTCTCAGCTCTTGGAATGCATCTTGGTGCTTATGGATCTCAGAAATCTAAATGTATAGAATCTGCTGTGACCACAAAATGAGGGTTCAGTTTATATATTGATTGTAATATGGAACTGTTCCCCCACTTTATATTCAGCATCCTTCTGTAGAACCACATTTCAGTTACTGAAGTTTTTCTTTCATCTTTGATGATATTGTCCAGCATTCACTGCCATATTGAAGAACAGACATCACATAGCAATCTAATAATCTCTTCTTGTTTCTAGTGAATGTTTCATGTTTGTTAATACTTTACTCAATTTCATGGGATGCTTCCTTCGCCATGCCAATCAGCCTTCGTATCTCTTGGTCACACTTTCCATCTTTTGTTTAAATACCTTCCGAGGTATTTAAATTTTTCTGCACGGATGGCTTGATGGTATTTTCTGTTCTTATTGAAAAGATTTGCAGAAATGAATTTTTAAGTGCTTTGAACATTACTATTGTGCCGAGTTTGAACGTCTTAATGCCAATAAACGTTAGCTTTTATAGTTAAGATTTTAACCGGAGATGTTGTGAAACTTTTCCAAACTAATCTCAGTCCTTAGGGGTGTTCTAAATCAAATTTACTTTATATGCTTTTGTTACTGCTTCATATATAAAGCAGCCATAATATAGTTATGGTGTGTCGAATGAGTGGTACAGTGGCTTTCGGCTGTGCACTAATCAGTTCGGGCTGCATCGCCTTTTGACATTTGGATTTAAGATATTCAAATGAGATATACAGGGTGCGATCGAGTAAGTGCCAAAATTACTCAAAAATTAAAATAACACTGACATCTCATATTTACCAAAATTACACAAAAATATCTTCAAATACTAAAAAAAATAATTTATTCAATAAAATCTGTATTGGCTTCAATCACCATCTCCAGACGACTTTGGAATCTTCTGCAACTCTTTTTACATGGTTTCCTTGTTAAGTTGTAACTGCTGTTATAATCATTGCCTTCAGTTCATTTTTGGCATTACAAGGAGTTTTGTTGGCCTCCCGCTCAACTGCATCCCACCCATAACAATCAAGGGGGTTGAAGTCTGGTGAGTTAGGTAACCAGATATTAAGAATAACATGGTCTAATAATTGTCTGGCAGCATTTACTAGATTCTCTTTCTTGTGTGGCATGGTGCAGAGTCCTGTTGATAGGGTTCTTCAGCAGTCACTCTCTTGAACCAGTGCAGCATTAATTTCATCAAAGCATCTTATGTAGACCTCCGTAGTGAGTATGACGCCTTGTGGGAAGATGCATGGAGGGATAACGCTGCTATCACTAGTGATCACTCCAAATATTTTCGTAGTCACCATTAGACCCACCCAACTCTTTCTGAATTCTTTGACTGTCTTCAGATCAACAATCGAAGAGTCTGAAATGTTCATATTGAAGCTTACTAAGAAGTACAGCGTGCCGTTTTAGACTTTACATCCGGGTGGTGGTGTAGCTTTTCCAAAGAAAAATAACTAGTAGATGTTTTTATTGACAAAGATATTCTGTTAAGGTCTCCAAACAAACTTGGTGGGCAACAAGACTTTTTTTTTATTTCTGAAATCTGAATGATATCAGATCCTTAGTCTTTAAATCCCATATTAATTTATCGTTGACTATCCTTTCAAAAGTTTTGCGCACATAAATAGATCGACATTTGGGAGGGGCGTGTTTTGTTTATATTTTTCTTTAGTATGGATATGAAAATGACTTGATGACATATCTTACGTATCTTGTTTCTTTTACACAGTGTAAATTTCTAGTACATAGTTTAAGTATAGTTCTGCAAATAAACTTAAAAAAAACTGAATGCATGGTCATCAGCAAAAGGTGCAAATCAAGATGTCAAATACAGGTGGGGGATACCAGAATCAAGCAAGTACAAAAATTTAAGTACCTAGGAAGTGTTCTAACAGGAGACGGAAAGTGCGACACTGAGATCCGAAGGTGAATTGGCATAGCAAAGGACGCGTTCCAGAAGCTAAGTAAAGTACTAACACACAGGAAAATTTCACTTGAAACAAAGAAAAGAGTGCTAGATTGCGATGTGATATCAGTTCTTCAATACGGCAATGAATGCTGGACAATATAATCGAAAATGAGGACAAAACTTGAATCAGCGGAAATTTGGTTCTACAGAAGGATGCTGCGGATATCGTGGACTGAGCATGCAAGCAACGATGAGGTGTTGTAAAAATGGCAACAAAAAGGAAATTAATACTGAGCATCAGGAAGAGACAACTGAAGTTCCTGGGACATGCAATAAGGAAGGAGAGCTTGGAGAACCTGATACTGACAGGCCATATAGAAGGAAAAAGAGACAGAGGAAGGCAGCAGATAACATATTTGCAGGGCCTGATCAGGTGGATGACGGAACGGGGGTTGCGAGGTGTAACAGGAGCAAACATACTAAGAGCCACCAGAGATAGGGAGACGTGGAGAACGATGATCGCCTACGACCTGAAGGGACAGGGCACATAGAAGAAGACAATTCTGCCAATCGCTTTTGGGAATTGATAATTCAACTCATCATTGTCAACGGTTGATCCCTGAGTTTTATAAATGCTCTATAATTAGAGATTGATTGACTGTAATTTTCTTTATTTTCCGATTTGAAGTTAATTCTTTTCTTCTTTTCCCTTGAGGAACTGAAACTTTTAGCTTAATATTTTTGAAGAAATATTTTCTGTGGATTTAAAAAGAAAGTTTGTCTACTATATGTCGGCTGACTTTATATTCTTGTAAACATCTTTGATTAGTTTCTTGCAAGTTTTCCTGATATCGTCTGGTGCCATATGCAACACCATTTTTGCTTTTGTGTTCAGGTTTTTTCATTAGACTTTAGATCCTCTATGTACTTTGTTTGGATTCTTCAGTGATTTATCTCAGTTGTTTTTTAAAGACTTCCAAATTTTCATTGGTTGCGTTGTTCTTGAATTTTCGTAGAATTACGCGACATGTTCACTGTGTTTCTTTGCATTCAGTGTTAAACTATGACTTTTGTTGAATTTTGTAGATGCGGAGTATTTCAGAATGTTTTCTTTAATCAGAGAGCGGAGAGAATTGATAAAAAATGATGTCTTCCTCATTGTTAACATTTGCTCTTGAAACTTGACACAAGTTTTTTTTTCCCAATTTTATTTACAGAGATACCAGCAAGATATTTTATTATTTTATTATCTAACTTTGTGTTATGATTTTCTGATAAAGTGGGGAGATTATGTTGTAGAGCAGCTAACACCCTTCTAGCGGTTTTCAAGAATGAAATGACCTTGGGACCAGGGTGACTATAAAAATAAAGTCTGAAATATTGGGGTGATAGTGAATTCCGTATTTATCTTAATGTGTTTTAGTTGTATAGTTCATGTATATAGTGGGGATCACATACTGTTCGCTCAAATTACATTACATATACGTGTTTCTAGATGGAGATATGTATTTGACTTGTAATTGAACAAGCACAACTATTCTTGGGTGAGTAAGTTCTCTATGATTCTACATTTTTGTTATTTTCTTCCTTAATGCCCTACAACTCTTTAGAATTGTTGAAGTTCACCATCAAAATAAGATGTAATTGTTGACTTAAGTTGTTATATTTGTTTCATAGTGTTGTGGAGTAGTTTTCGCACTGAAGGTTATAATCGTTTTATGTCGGTTGCTAATCGGTTTCTTGTACCCAAAATGTTAGGAACTTGGTAATCTCCACTGAAAGCTGACTCCTTAGTATTCGGCTAACTGCCGACTAATATCAACTGCTTTAGTCCAACTATGTCCAAATTGGAACTAACTAGTAGTTCTACTGAACTCCAATAGAAGTTAAAAAAACTCCTTTGAACTTCTCGTTAACTCTTAATAATATAGGAGGGAGAGTCCATTATCTGAGGAATAGGTGTGTTTCACCATAACACATAGATTGTCTTCCTTAGTGATATGCAAAGCAAACAAATGGTTATTGTTTTGTTCAAGGTTGCGGTTACAACAGCCATCTTATAGATTTATTTCTGTCAGAGAAATGTTATGTGATTCTATGACATTTATGGTTTGATAGGAAGTCAAACATTTCAGGAGTATTTCTTGCAGTAACACTTTTGCTGTTCAGTAACTTTTAACAAGGAGAAATATTTCATTATGTTTAGCTTTCACAAATATTCCATTGTATTGTTTTGTTTGCTAAGGTTTACTTTATGGGGTGATTGTTTGCACTGATTTGAATTTCTAATTTTCCGTAATTTGCTTCAAGTCTTTGAAATTTGTTCTTCAGTTCATTACGATTTTTCGTCCATAACTCAGTGGCCGAAGTCTGCTTCCATTGCTGTTTGGTCAGGGTCTTCTTGACCTCTTTTTAATTGGAGTAGATAGACTAAACTATCGCCCGGTTCACACTTCACCCATGTCTATTGAACACGTGAAGAGGCTCATCCCTTGTTCCCTGTGATATGATTTTAAAAAAATCATTCTTCCTGGGCCGATGTTTGTGTTATGTTGAAACACACCTATTCCTCTGATAATGGACTCTACCTCCTATATTAACTTCTCGAGTTAACTTCCTGTTAACTCTTATGAGTTAACAGGAAGTTAACTCGAGAAGTTCTTGACAAATTCATAGGAGTTCTTAGAAGTTCTAGAGAGTTCTTTAGAGCAGGCGTTTTCCAACGTTTTGACTTACGGACCCCTTTATATTTCAAGTTTTAATTTAGGGACCCACTATAAACGCTTATGAAATTTATACATAAATTTTACTAAAATTAGCTTATAGTTTTGCATTAACTTAGGAAAAACTGGTTTTAAGCTTACTTTAACTTGATAATTTAAATTTTCATTTGATAACATTAATAAATAAAAATAAATATCCAGACATTGAAAATTTATACTTTGAATTTCACGTTATGATTTAATCCACGGACCCCCTATCTTATCCTTGCGGACCCCTGTGGTCCGCAGACCACAGTTTGAAAACCCCTGCTTTAGAGTTCTAGTGGAGTTCAGTAGAACTATTAACTAGTTCCAGTTTAGACATCGTTGGACTAAGGTTAGTTGATATGATTCGGTAGTTTGCCGAATACTAAGGACTCAGCTTTCCAGTGGAAGATTACAAAGTTCCTAACATTTAGGGTGCGTTAAGTCGATTAGCAACCGACATAGCATGATTATAACTTTCAGTGCGAAAACTAATCCACAACAGTTTGTCCAGTATTTTTCGTATCCAGTATTTGTCGTATACGCCATTCTCTGTTATTTTCGTAATGTTTCCATTTTCGTTCGTTTAATTCTTCATTTGTTTGTTTAATTCTTCATTTCTTCTTTGTTTTTTTTTTTGTTCAATTAAGGGTAGGTTCTTGAAATTAATAACAATATTCATTGTTATTGTCAGTTATATTTTATTTAAGAATTTAGGTTAGTTTTTAGTTGCAGAAAGTTGTCTTTTTATAAGTGTTTGTCATTTACATTTTCTGTTACAATCTGAGACGTTGAGTAAATAAGGATGTGTGTTGTGGTGCAGTGGATATCGCCTCGGAACGAGAAATCAGGGAGCCGAGTTCAAATTCCAGTTGAATTCTTTGGATTCACTTACGAGCAAATACCCTTGGGAAAGGCATTAGTCCGTCTCTTCCCTCCAGTTATGGATTAAATAATAGTACAAATTGGGTTCTGTAACCTTGGTCAGCAACCAGTCTACTGCAGAAAGCAATGGCAACCTACTGCGGGATAATCTTCTGCCCAGTCACTCATGTCTCTTTCTAGATATGATCGCCAAAAGCGTGTATAACGTATGGCACTTAACTGACAGAATATAACAAATCTCTTCTCCCTCGAGCTATAAGTTAAATAACAGAACAGATTGGGCTCTGTAGCCTTGGCTGGCAACCAGTCTACCGTAGAAAGCAATGGCAACCTACTGCGGTATAATTTCTGCTCAGTCAGTCATGTCTCGAAAGAGACTTGATCGCCCAAAGTGTGTATCACGTATGGCACTTAACTGACTGACTTTTGTCTTAATAAGTTTATTCATTGTTATTTTCAGTTTTATTTGATTTATCAATTTAGGTTAGTTTTTATTTCCAATTGCTGAAGTTTGTTTTTTTATAAGTGTTTCTTGTTTGTCATTTGCTTTTTCTGTTACAATCTGAGACTTTGTGTAAATAAGACACGTTCGGTAACACAAATGAACGAGGGAAAACGACTTAAATAAAGAACGCGAATTGAGTCAAAGAAAAATCCGTTGGAGACGGTAATTAAAAAACTCTACTGGCAGCAATCTGCCTGCATACGGACAGGTAACAAAGTCAGCAGATATACAAAAATAGAAAGAGGCTTAAGACAAGGATGCGTCTTTTCACCGTATCTGTTCAACTTGTACAGCGAGACTATTTTGAGGACCCTAGATATTATGCCAGGATTTTTAATCGGAGGGCGCAATTTGAATAAAATACGATTCGCAGACGAAACAGTGCTGATTGCAGACACGGAAAGGAAACTACAAGACCTCCTACAGAAGATAGCTGAAGAGAGTAAAAAAACGGAATACAAATAAACTGCAAGAAAACCGAATGCACGGTCATCAGCAAAAACAGCATCCAAAAATGCCAAATACAGTTGTGAGATACTAAAATCAAGCAGGTATAAAAGGGAAGTGTTATAACAGAAGACAGAAAGTGCGACACGGAGATTCGAAGGCGAATTGGCATGGCGAAGGACGCGTTCCAGAAATTGAGTAAATTATTAAGAGAGGGGAATTGCTATGTGATGTCAGTTCTTCATTATGGCATTGAATGCTGGACAATATCCTCAAAGATGAAGGACAAACTGGAAGCAAACTGAAAAAACTGAAATGTGGTTCTACAGAAGGATGCTGCGGATATCGTGAATCGAGCATTCGGAAAGGATGGAAACAAAAAGGAAATTAATATTGAGCACCAGGAAGAGACAACTAAAGTTCCTGGGAGATGCAATCAGGAAGGAGGGCTTTGAGAATCTGATATTAACAGGCCAGATAGAGGGAAAAACAGACGGAGGAAAGCAGCGGATAACATATTTGTAGGGCCTAAGCAGATGGATGACAGAACGGGGGTTGCGTGGTGTTAGAGAAAAAGTGTGCTCAGAGTCAGCAGGAATAGGTAGACGTGTAAGGCCATATCGCCTACGTCCTGAAAAAACAAGGCACATAAAAGAAGAACGTTAATGGGTTATTGAATGCCGACGAGATTTTTACAGTTTGAGTTTTGTTTAACGGCATATCGACCTCAGTGGGTTATCTAATGGCAAAAAGTTGGGGTTTAAAGGTATTTTCTTAATGTCCGGTTATAGTGAGTAGGTTGGTATAGTTAGATTTCGATGAAAACTTTTTAATTTTTTGAAAATCCGGACATGTCTTTTAGTTTTGCATTCAAAATTGTATTGCTGGAATATTTTTTTTCCTTCAAAGATGTATTATGGCAATTTTTTTTCTTTCAAAAATATTTTTCTATAAATGTCTATTTTTATTTATATATTTCTAGAAAAATTTATTTTTATACTTTCATAATCTTTCGACTCCTGTTTGGGGGTTAAGTATTTGCCCATCGTTGGGACCCAAACTAGTTTGGGTGCTACAACTCAGGGTCAGTGTGGACCTGGTAAAAACAGCAATTACAAGGGGGTTCCATGCTCCTCACAACCTCCCAATTAGAGGCCTTGCTGCTGGATGCAGTTTACTGTCATACCCAGGACTGATTTTTACAGTAGATTCGTATAAATAGAATATTTGTTCTTTGTAAGAAATCAATTTGTAGATCAGGTTTCATTGACTTATTTTTGTAAAGTGGTTTTCGTTGAGAATCATATGTATTGCTGGTATGTATTTTTTTTTTCTTCAAATATTTATTTATAAAATTTTTATTATAAAAGTCTATTTTTATATTTTCATCGTGTTTTCACGATGCATTGCTGGTATGTATTTTCTTTTTCTTCAAATATTTATTTCTAAAACTTTTATTATAAAAGTCTATTTTTATATTTTCATAGTGTTTTCACCCCAGTTTATAGGTTAGCTGGAACACTAACAGGTGCTACCAATCCGTGTCAGGGTGGTCTGGGAACAACAGCAATTAAGAAGTTGTTTCATGCTCAGCACAACCTCTGTATCGGAAGCATTGTTGCCGGATGGAGTTTATTGTCATACACAGGACTGACAGAATTTCTAATGACGTCACCGGGAGTATCCTTAGTAAGACAAAATATTATAAGCGTTACAAGTGAGTTATGAAATAAGAGTAGCACTTTAGATTCTACAGTAACTATAACCATCTACAATTTTTCGTGACTCAGGAAAGATGTTTTCTTTTTGCTTGACTGTTCTTATTTTTGCTTCTTTTTGTTCATAGACAAAACTGCCATCTCTTATCATTTCCCAAGACCTGCTATATCTTGTTCTTCTCCCTTTTTCACTATACTCTCACGTAACTCTCTTCACACCAGAATTCTTATCCTTACCCATTCTGACACCCACCTTTTGTTTCGACATTACAAAATAATAAAAGATGGAAAACGTACAGCCAATTTTACAGCACTTTTCCGATTGACCAAACAGCCATCAACTTTTAATTTTTAAAAAATCTCTTTATGGAATACTAGCGGTATAGCCCAGCGTTGCTCGGGTGTAATGAAAGCTTTAAAACTAATCCATGTCCTGGAGCTCAGACTCTTTGGACGTTGGAACGAAAGACTAAAAAGCAATAGTTGTTTCCAGTTAAAGCGAAACCGTAGACTGAAAGAAAAATGAATGGATGTAAGTCAAATTTTGATTTCCTGTTATCGATATTAAATAAGTTTTATTCGTCGTAAACTAAATATTGAATGCTAAATAAGTCCTCTGAGTAAATGGCATCAGGGCTGAGACTAAGAACTACAATTATACCTACTTTGAGCCAAACTCGAAGCAAAAGCTAAAATAAAAAGGCTGAAAAAATATAGACATACAAGCAGATAAACAGACACACTCACAACACAAACATCTTGCCTTATATATATATATATATATATATATATATATATTATCGATTTTCTGCATTACTGTAAGAATTGCAACCTTGAAACTTCTGAATATCGTTTCTTATGTCTTTGTCTATGAGTGTATCAAATTTGATTAAAATCGGACCACTCCTTCTATAACCCGATTTTTTCGATTATCGATTTTCGATATTTATCGGGGGTACCTCGGCACAAACCCTAGCTAAGAACATTCGCAGACGTTTATAGTACAACTGTGTAAATTTTCAAAAAAAATCGGTTCAGCCGTTTTGGAGTCTCTAGGTAACAGACACACACACACGCAGACAAAGTTCCATTTATAAATAAGTTTAGATAGGTGTGTAAGTGGTGTGATGTGCTCACTTCGATCTCTGAATGAAGGTGTAAGGGAAGAAAAGCATTAAGATGATTCGGGTTACAGAAAATTATACCTCCCAATACTATCACACGAACGCAGGTGTCCTTCAAGGCTCTATTCTGGGTCCTACACTTTTTTATCTACATGAACGATCTCCCGATGTAATAAGATCCAAAATAGGCATATACGCTGACGACACTAAAGTATACTCTCGCCTCGATCAAAAATCTGCCGACTGGGGCAATAAATGGTTCGTGAATTTTAATGCTTCTTAAACGAACCTGCTATTAACCATCATAGACAGTCGCTCCTGCCCCCCACCCCAAGTCTCCCTGAAAGTAAAACACTGCGCCACCTCAGGTTAACTCTCACTACAGATCTCAAGTGGAATGTCTACATAGAATCCATAGCTAAATTCGCCGCTAAAAAATTCGTTTCTCTGTGCAGGGCCTGACAGTTTTTCCCGGTTAAAACAATCCTGCACAAAACAATCCTGCACAAATCTACCATCCGCCCGTGCATTGAATAATGCTGTCATATCTGGTCGGGTGCTTCTGCTATCCACCTAGGGGTGCTTGAAAAAATTCAACGGAGAATCTGCAATGTGATCGATCCCGACTTGGCAGCTCGGATACAGTCACTTTTTCACCGGCGCAGTTTGGCTTCCCTGTGTTTCTTCTACAAGTACTTTCACGGCTTCTGCTCTGATGAACTTAGCTCAATGGTGCCCCTTATATATGAATTTACTCGAGCCACAAGATTAGCAACTAGGCCTCACCCTTTTACTGTGAAACCAATAAAATATAAACGCAAATTCTACTCCATCAGCTTCTTTTTTCGCACTTCCCGCCTTTGGAATTCACATCCGTTTACTTGCTTTCCTGACGGCTACAATCTTCAAGAATTCAAATGTAAAGTCAATAGTCATCTCCTATCTCACTAACCTACATCTTCCTCTCATGCTCTCATCTCATTTCTGCAGTATTTTAATCCCTCTCTTACCAGTTTCCTGACACCCCCTAAAATATAGCTTATAACTTATAGAATATAGCTTATAACTTTCTTTCTATGTAACCCTCTGCACAACAGTGGCAGCAAAATGCCTTGCTTGGGGCGATACGATTATGTATATAAAAAAAATATTGAAAATATCAGTATCCAGATAATTAAAAAGTCTTGGAAGGCGAAACTCATCAATACTTGTTTTTTTCAACAAGAAATTAGAGCAGTGGATATCGGTTTGAAATGAGAAATCGGAGTTCGAATTCTAGTCGAATTTGTTGCTTTCACTTACGCGCAAATGCCCTTGGGAAAGGTATTATTACATCTCTTCCATCCAGCTATGTGTTAAATAACAGAATAGATTGCGTTTATAGCCTTGGTTGGCAACCCGTCTACCTCAGTAAATAATAGCAACCTACTGTGGGAAAATCTTCTGCACAGTAACTTATGTCTTTTTCGAGACATGATCGATCAAGCGTGTGTCACGTAGAGAACTTTACTGAATGACTTATTTTCCCAAAATCTGCTCGGAATCGTAAAATAAACATACAACAAAAATAAGACATTAATTATTAAGAAAAGCTTTCGAGTGTTTTATAAACAAAATATATTAAAAACACTACTGTCTTGAGATAATCTTTTTCTGATTAATAATTAATTCTTACAAGAACACTCTCTTAATTTTTTTAAATATTAAATACCATAATTTATTATATATCAACCGTTTAAAATCATGCATTAATACAATTATTTTATCTGATATTGTTATTAAGCGATACGTAGATTTACGAATCAAAACTGACACACTTAACAGAAATCATTTCTCGCCCAGATTTTTCAAATTATTATTTTCTTTTACTGCTTAAACATTCCAATTTTTGTAATTATTGTCTTCCATAAATTACATTATCATTAAACGGTGACGTATGTTAAGGGTTATCTGCCCCTTTCTAAAACAACGATAAACTTTTTTAAACTTTGTGCAGTTCTTTTTAATTTCATTATTCATTTCTGTGTTTCATCGTGTTTACGTCTCAACAGGCATTGCAAATCCTCGCTTCAAAATTTTAACGCCTATTTAATATTTTTGCTTCCTATTTCACGAAATATTTCTCAACCATACTTAGCTTTTCAGCACTTCAGGCTGTATTTAATCAATAAACATGTACTGAATCAATATTCCAATGTCAGAAAAAAACTCGTAATTAAAAAAGGCGTTCATTCAAAACTTCGTGCTATAAGCAAGTAATACTTGTTTTAAATCAGATTGATTTAACATTAAATTTGCTGATTTTTCCTCAAATAACGTGTCACGGATGTATATTTTATTTTTGCAAGAGTTTTAAAACCAAGAATGAACTTTTCTTTACAAATGAGTCAAAAATGACCCGTTGTAATGATTTAACTGAAAACCCCAAAATGATTGAGAAGACAATCAATATAACTTAAATTTGAAATGCATGTTGCTTACTAGAAATAGTAAATTTAATCATTTAGCTTTCAATTAAATCTAAAATGAAGACTTCAAAAAGCCTTGAATTTATCAAAATTCATTTTAAAGCTTGGGTATCGAAAATTACTAAATTAAATTTAACACAGTATGCATTGCACTGAAGCAGCGGTTAATCACATTAAAGAATTATCACTTTTCTTTTTCTTTCTTACATTGAAATGAAATAAAGTGTTAGATGTGACTTTTCTGTCTTTCCTCGCGATCAAAACAAAATGGTTTCTGAAGGAGGTTCTTTTTGGGGAACATCTATTGACACTCAAGTTTTCGTCAGATCTTAAGTGGAATCATCACTTCTATATTTCTAACATCTTCAACTAAACTCTGATACTTCATTTACGCTTTCTCTTATACTTTTACACATTAATTCGGTTCACACTCCTCTCAGGTTTTTTGAAAAGGAGTAAAGTTTTATCCATCATTTCTTAATAAGGAAACTTCAACTCTAAACATATATTTTATCTCTATACCTTTAATATATCCGACTGAACTCTAAAAATTTATAAAATATTTTTTCTCTCTTTTACTGGTCCTGGACATGACGGTACACTGCATCCGGTAGCAAGGTTTTTGATTGGGGGTGGGGGAGCATGGAATCACCTCTTAATTGCTGTTGTTCTCAGGTCCACCCTAACCCGGAGTAGTATCAATTGTTAGGGTGCCAGTTATAGGCAAATAGTTATCCCCCAAACTGGGCTCAAACCACTATGAAAGTATAAAAAGTACACTTTTATAGAAATATATAAATAAAAATACACTTTTATAGAAAAATATACAATTTTAAAGGAAAAACATTGCCAACAATACATTTTTGAAGAAAAAATTATTACCATAACGCATTTTTGGAGGTAAAAAATATTCTCAACAAAACATTTTTGAATACAAAACTAGAAGACATTTTCAGTTTTCTAAAATAAAAAAATATAAAAACAAAAAACAATTCATTAAAATCTGACTAAATCAACCTTCTCACTAACTGAACATTAAAAAGATACCTTAAAACCCCATCTTTTTTGCTTTAAATAACTCACAGAAGTTGATATGCCTTTAAACAAAACTAAAATTCAAAACTTTGACTAACAAAAATTGTAGATTCACCTACACAACGTTCCGGTCTTTTGAATATGAGCAGTGGTGTTTCGCTTGTCTTGAGCTTAGTATCGAGTTTCCGGTTCCATTTACTTTAATTCTATACATATAACACTAAACATCTAACATATACGCCTGAACTCTGAAATACTATTTCATTCTGTGTATTTTTTTTGTAATTTTTTAATCAAAAGGATCGCCTATCGCCCAGTTGACACACCTCTTCCTGTCTTGTTTCCTGTTTAGGATTGGGTCGCTGGTCCCTTCTAAACTCTTTTTATTCTCTTTCAGTAGGCCCCGGTTTACGGTCACTTCACGTTGAAATACCGAATTCTATACGATCACAGAAGTTAAGCTACGTCGAGCCTGGTCATTACTTAGATGAGAGACCGCTTGGAAATACCAGGTGCAGTAAGCTTAGATGTTCGGCTGGTGTAATGGATAATGACTCGTAATTGTTAATCGGAGAGCCGTGTTCAAAATTCTAGTTGGGTTCGTTATATTCACTTAAGCGCTACTACCCTTGAGAAAGGTAAGAATCCACATCTCCTCCTCCAATTTATCCGACCCTGTCTGGAATACTGTTGTCATATCTAGTTAGGTACCCCTACTGTTCATCTCAGTGTTCTCGAGAGGCTCCAAAGAAGAATCTGTAATGTGATTGGTCCCGACCTGGCAGCTTAACTCCAGCCACTTTCTCATCGGTGGGATGTGGATTCCTTCTGACTCTTTTATACATGTTTTCATGGATTCTGCTCTGATGAATTTAGGTCACTGGTGCTCCCTCAACAAGAATTTACTTGGACAACTAGACTGGCATCAAGGTCTCACCTTTTTGCAGTTAGATCAACCAAATGCCGGCGACAATTCTATCCATCAGCTTCTTTGCTCGCGCCTCCCCCTTGTAGAACTCCCTTCCATATACTTGCTTTCCTGACGGCTATAAACTCCAGCAATTTAAATGCAAAGTCAATTCCCATCTCTTAACCATTTAACTCCAGCCCTTTCTACATCACCCCGTGTATCTTGTTCTTTTCCTTTCTCTGGGCGATCATGTCTCGAAAGTAAAATGACTGACTGAGCAGAAGATTATCCTACAGTAGGTTGACATAACTTACTGTGGTAGACTGGTTGCAAGCCAAGGCTAAAGAACTCAATCCTATTATTTAACCCATAACTGGAGTGAAAAGCTGGATTAATACCTTTTCCTAGGGTATTTGGGCGTAAGTGAATTCAACGAATTCAACTGGAATTCGAACTTGGCTCCCCGATTTGTCATTCCGAGTCGATATTCACTACACCACAACGCACTGGTTAACATTAAGTTTCACAAAAAGACAAATATTTCTTACATATAAACTGGAGATAATTCAAAGAACCCCTGTTACTAGCACTAAAAAATCTTATATTTCTTTAGTGAACAGGTTTGGTAACCCTGAAAACAGTTACAGTAAGTCTCTGTAGAGCATTGGTATATTGGTTGACATTAGTGCTCTAGGAAGAGTTAATCCCTTTCTACTTCTTTCAGTCACACATATCCTGATTAGAAGATTGGGCTATATAAAGGGTTGGTATAAAATAACACATTCTCCGGGTATCTACACGTCAAGAGGTGTGTCCCATACCATACATTAATAAGGCAGGAGTGGGACTGTCCTCATTTTATGTGTGTCGCTGATCACACATTCTTCCAATTCTACCCTCTTTTTGAGAGCTTTCTCGCTCAACTACATAAATCCAGTTGGGCTTACAACTGCTTAGTCATTTGAATTAATTTGCGGTTATGTGTTATGGTTTGGATCTAGAATATTTACACATTTCACACACATACACACACACACACACACACACACGCACACATATATATATATATATGCAAATATATATAATAATTGTTAATCAGTTTTTGGTCATAAGTGAAATAGACCAGTTTGTATTAAAAGTGCTGAAAACATATACTATAGAGATTTTTAATATTTTTCATTTGGAAACGAGTTATTTCGACAATTTAGGTTTCAACCTTTTAGTAGCTTCAGGTGATTTATAACAACTGATTGTCAAACTTACAACAGATTTTTTTTTTTTTTTTACAAACGTGTGACTGTAATTTGAAAACTAGGGAGAAGTTACTTAAGGATAAACGCTGTTATACGAATTTGTATGAGCCTAAGATGTATTTTTCAGTGTGATTAAATCTAAACATTTTTTCTGAAATTTCATATATATATATATATATATATATATGTGTGTGTGTGTGTGTGTGTGTTTGTGTATGTGTGTGTGTGTGTGCGTGTGTGTGTGAATTCAGCTAAAACTTAGTTGCGAAATAGTTATTTTCAACATGTTATTTTAAAGTATGCATTCTTCGACCCCTTATAAACAGAGAATGAAGAAAAATTCTAAGCCCAGAGGTTAGCTTAGGTAAAGGAAGGGGTTGGGATGTATTTGTTTTATTTGGTTTTGCCTGGGGAATAGATAGATAGATAGATAGATAGATAGATAGATAGATAGATAGATAGATAGATAGATAATCATGAAAAGACAGCCCTGCTTCGCTTGCTTCTATGTGGGACTGAAACCAGACATCAGTCGGCGATTCTCGAGGAAGACAGATTTTAGCGTGTTATATAAACAGTGTAAACACGCCAGTAGCAGAGTATTCAAATTAATTTCTGCATGAACGATGCGTAGATAGTGGTGAGTAGCAACTGTTTTAAAAAATCTACCATTTCTACAGAGTGCTCAATTGGCTGGCGATATATATTCGTTTGTTTAGGCAGCAAATATTTTTAGAAATGTCAGATTAAATAAATTGCAAACAATGTGGCTGGTAATTTTTAATAAAATACGTTCATACTCGCGGATAATCGTTCGCGTATTATAATTGAAAGATTAAGAAATGAGATGTAACACTGAAGATGATCTCGGAAGGCGATTAAAAGCACTTGGGAACATTGAGAAATTAATGATAATAACACCTGTCAACGTTACAGCTAATTTCTGACAACTTTCAATAATAATAAGCGAAAGTTTATCCGTGAGTTTGAACGAATTTTATTAAAAATAAGCAGACACATTAATTACGATGTAAAAGTGACAGAAGCCGTGAAAGTTTTGTTTAAAGTGTAGATTCATTGTTCCTATTATTATTAATATTACTTGCGTTTGTATGATATATTAAGTGACCATGATGATATTTGTGTCGCTACACGTGTTTCGAGTCTAAAGTTGACTCTCTTCAGGCGAATAAAATTGTGACATTACATATTGAGATCCGTTTGTTTTTCTGATGACCAAAATATCGTGAATGTATATATAAGTGGTGAGCAGATCAGAAAGTTCATACTCTGATTGCTAAGTTTGATTTCGTCCTCATACTTTAAAATTGTTTTCAGTGATTTTGATTCAGTTCTACTCTACGGGTCATCCAAACTTTTTTTTTTTTTTTTGGGGAATAGGATTTTTTTCGACGGTTTGCGATTTTATTGTGTTTTTTTTTTTTACTGCGTTTGAATTTAGTGTGTCTGCGTGTGTATTTTAGATTTTTCACATTGTTTTGTTGAGGGAGGGCTTGTATTTTTTTATAAATATTTCTTCCTGCATCATGAGCGTAGGTAGGCACTACTTTGAATTTACTTCCACTACATTCGTGCAAACGTTGGGAAACATACAATTTTCTGTTATTAGCTAGTTTAATTTTACTTCTGTGAAGAGTTACACTTTTATTTAGGCCTTGTGTCGGCCCATGTATACTATTGCGCATTAGAGCATAAATTCCATTTTTAGATTTGCAGCTCAGACTGGACATGGTCCTGGAGCTCAGACTCTTTGGACGTTGGCACGAAAGACTAAAAAGCAATAGTTGTTTCCAGTTAAAACGAAACCGTAGACTGAAAGAAAAAATGAATGGATATAAGTCAAATTTTGATTTCCTGGTATTGATATCTTAATTTTTTTAGTCGTAAACAGAATTTTGAAGGCTAAATAAGTCCTCTGAGTAAATGGTATCATGGCTGAGACTTAGATCTACAATAATACCTACTTAGAGCCAAACCCGAAGCAAAAACTAAAATAAAAGGGCTGAAAAAATACAGACAAACAGACAGATATACAGACACACACAAACATCTTGCCTTTTATATATATATATATATATAGATAGATAGATAGATAGATAGATAGACAGATAGATAGATTACATTTTTATGTCATTTTTCATGCGATCTTATATTTTTTCACTACATAAATTATAGAAAAATTGTCAGAATATGTTATTTATCTAAGCAATTTTGGTGTTAGTTTTAGCCATTATCAAGGAAACTTTTTAATTTTCTTTTTATGTGAACGTAGAGATTGTTTTATGTATTATCTTCAGTGCAGTAATTTCAGTTGTTTTTGACAAAACTTGTCCAAAGAACGTTTGCTACCCAATTACGCAATTAATATATATATATATATATATATATGTATATATAAAGTGAGATTGTATAAATTATACTCGTGTCAAAATCCTTCCTCGAAAACTATCAAAAAAAAGAAAAAATGGTTTAAAAAAAAAGAAAGAGCTTAGTACATGAGCGTCAGTCAAAAGAGTTCGGACCGAAGCACGAAACCCAAAGAAAAAACTACGACACGAGTAATCAAACAAAAATCGCTCAATACAGAGGTAGAGCGAAATAAATAAATAAACACCTAATGAGCCAGACGGACCTGCTTAGGTTTCACCTAAACGGATCGTCATAGAAAGCTGGCTAACGAGGATACGAACAAACGACATATAAGGAGGAAAATAAGGCAACCCACGTGACCATAAAAGGAACACAAGGAGGAGTAGTAACAACTTTATTGCAAAAATATTTTTAATCTTTTAATTATTAATAGAGAGGTGAAAACAAAGACGAAAAATAAAATAAAGTTGTTACTACCCCTCCGTGTGTTTGGTGTCTCCTTTCATAGTCACGTGGGTTGTCATAATTTCATCCATATATGTCGTATTTTCGTTTCCTCGTTAGCCAGCTTTCCATGGCGATCCGTTTAGGTGAAACCGAGGTAGGTCCGTCTGGCTCATTAGGTGTTTATATATATATAGTCATCCCAGACAGATTTGTTTCGCTATATCACAGCTCATCATTACGTTTAGACACCGACTGCTTTTAACCCAGGATTGAAACCCGACCGAATTGGCGTCAGTCGGCGATTCTACTTCTGGGCTATGGGCGTTCGGTAGAAGAAGGCAGACTTTTTAGAGTGTACATTATTATTACACATGCCCAATAGCCAGAGTGCTCTAATTCATTACGGAATGAGCGATGCGTATATATATATATATATATATATATATATATATATATATATATATATATATCAGTCAGTTAAGTGCTGTACGTGATACACGCTTGGGCGATCATGTTTCCTCTCAAAAGTGACATTCTTGACTGGCCAGAAAATTTTCGCGCAGTAGTTTGTCATTACTTCTTGCGGTCAACTAGTTACCAGCCAGGGCTAAAGAACCCAATCTGTTTTGGTATTTAATCCATAGTTAGAGGAAAGAGACGGATTAGTACTTTTCATGATGTAATATTAAGACAAAGAGTCGTAACCCAGGAGGCGAAAGAAAGCGTGTCAATACTGAATCCGACAAGAATAGAATTAATGAAAAATAGGATAAATATAAGTTGGCTGATAAGCAGTTGGCGAGACTTGAAGCAGGAAATAGATAATAACTCGAGAGCTATGGAAAACGAATTTCAGGCACTGAGTGGATTTTTGTAACAGTCTTGTCAGTTAGTGATCATTACTAATATGGTACGGCAAACTAGTCAATCCCTGACGATCCTGATGTGAGACATGTGACATGTTGTCATTAGGGCACCTCTTCCCAAGCATAGTAACCCGAAGAGGCAAGATAGGACTGAGACGAGAAAAACTTCCTGGTCCGATACAGTGATCCAACCTTCCTAGCAGTAGATTTAGTAATTTTGTAATTGTTCGACTTTAGGACGGCTGAGTGAGTGAGACCGAGGAGGTGCAGTGTATTGCTTTCGGAGAGACTAGCTTCATCCATGCAGATGGGAGGTAGGAGGGATTGTCCATGTTGGTAGACGGTTAGCAGCTTCGTTTGGGAAGCATTAAAGCTTACGTGCCATTTCTTACCCTAGTCCACCACAAACTAAAGGTCTGCTTCAATATCAACAGCGTGGTTATCTTTGTTCACCTTGGCAGGGTTCTGACTGAGGCGAGAATAAATGGTAGTGTGTCGGTGTAAATGCCTACTTGGGATTTGAATTTGGTACCCCGATCTCTCGTTCCGAGTCGATATCCACAACGCACATCCCCACCACAACGCACATCCCCACCACAACGCACATCCGGATGTATTGGTGCAGAAACGAAATGGAAAAGGAAGAAGAAAAAAAGGAGAGAAAAATCCGAAAATTAACGAAATTGATTAACAACCGACATACCTAATTTGTTTGTTGAACATTATTTTTAACAGATACTCGTATTTGAGTAGATATTCTGTTTTTAATTAAACAGTAAACTTATAACTCTAACCCCATTAATAATTTTATAGAAACTTTGTCAGGAAAATATGTGCCATTCTGCAGGATTCAAACCTGCGACTTTTAACAACATAGGGGAAGCCATCAATATCAGAATATATATATATATATATATATATATATATATATATATATATATATATATATTTATATATATATCTACTGGCCTTACTATTATCCTATCAACTCATCTATTTGGTTACCTCGAGGTGATGTAATGGTTAGCAAGCTCGTCTCGCTAGAACCAGGACAATTGAGTAGTGAGTTTGATCCTCACTGGGTGTCCCATACTTTCGGCTTTGTGCTACATCAAAAGTACTTGCTTCAGTCTCACTTGTGTTCGTATAAGCTTTCCTTTTTTGGGAAAAGAAAATAGCTATACAATCACAAAAATTGTATAAAAAGCAGAAAAAATACCTTGTCAGCCGTCTTTAATAAAACTTATATAAAAAAAAAACGATTGCTGCCCGAATACACAATTATATATATATATACAAGAAATTGTATGAGGATTTGAAAAAATTAAGTAATTCATCGAGTTTTTATCAGACCTCAACAGAATGCCGATAAGACTGGACGGCCGTTTCGTCCTACATTTGGGACTCATTAGAAGTGCGCATCCGCTACCGAGAATTAGAAACCTAAACACTTACTTTCTTAAGCGAACGTTACACCAACTGTACCACGGGCACCGGTGCCGAATAGGTGACAAATTAAACACGATATAGCGACTCTCAATCACATATTCCGTGGTCGAACTCTGCTGAACTCCTTTTACCCATAGAATTGTGCCTCCCAGAGCCACAACTACTATCACCAATCCGCTCGCACTGGAGCATTATAAGCCGGTAACGAAGAGGTAACGAATTAAACTCGATATAGTGCCGTTCATTCATTATCGAGTTTAATTCGTTACCTACTACTACGGTAAATTTGCCTTTCAGCAGCGTTCTTGTCTTTTTTTTCATTCAGCAGCCATTTTCTGGACAGCCAAAGGGTTATTTATTTTGTCTTTTTAAGGAGAAAAAAAGAGAAGGTTCTGTAAATTATTGTAGCTTCGAAGGCTTCTTTCGACTTTAACCAAGTTGAAACTTGAAGGAAAAAAAAAAATTTACGTTTTCATTTTTTTTATGTTTCAACTTCTCACTCTTTTTTTTTCAATTGGAGTAGATAGACTAAACTATCGCCCGGTTCACACTCCACCCATATCTATTGAACAGGGGAAGAGGCTCATCCCTTGTTTCCTGTTTAGGATGCGGTTTCCGGTTTTCTTTTTTCCAATCTTCTCATTTTATTTTCAATTGGAGTAGATAGACTAAACTATCGCCCGGTTCGCACTCCACCCACATCTATTGAACAGGTGAAGAGGCTCATCCCTTGTTCCCTGTTTAGGATGCGGTTTCCGGGTTTTTCTTTTCCAATCTTCTCACTTTTCTTTTTTTTTTGATTGGTGTAGATTGACTAAACTATCGCCCGGTTCACACTCCACCCACATCTATTGAACAGGTGAAGAGGCTCATCCCTTGTCTCCTGTTTAGGATGCGGTTTCCGGTTTTCTCTTTTCCAATCTTCTCACTTTTTTTTTCAATTGGAGTAGATAGACTAAACTATCGCCCGGTTCACACTCCACCCACGTCCATTGAACAGGTGAAGAGGCTCATCCCTTGTTTCCTGTTTAGGATGCGGTTTCCGGTTTTCTCTTTTCCAATCTTCTCACTTTTTTTTCAATTGGAGTAGATAGACTAAACTATCGCCCGGTTCACACTTCACCCATGTCCATTGAACAGGTGAAGAGGCTCATCTCTTTTTTCCTGTTTAGGTTGCGGTTTCCTGCTTTCTCTTTTCCAATCTTTTCACTCCTATGTAGCCCCCTGCACATCAGTGGCGCTACCGCCTTGATCGGGGTGATATGATTAAAATATATATATATATATATATATATATATATATTATTTCATGAAACCTGCATCCATGAAAAAATGCTGCCTAAACACACACACACACACACACACACACACACGTGTGTGTGTGTGTGTGTGTGTGTGTGTGTGTGTGTGTGTGTGTGTGTGTGTGTGTGTCTGCGTATGTGACAATTTTTTTCAGTTTCCTTCTCTAGTGCGTGAGTCAAATACTAAAAGCATTGTTTCAAAGGTCACCTTGTCAACCAATCTCAGGTGTGTGAATGACTTCATTTGTTTGTATATTTATCGGTTCTCATAATGGTAACAATCTACAAGTTGTAAAACCAGGTCATCCCTGAGTGAAAGCATGGAAGCTGTCAGACACCCTTAGAGCGTGGGTGGGAATGTTGGCTCTGATGAAAAAAAAAAAAAATTTGTGCGTGTGTGATGGATAATTGACCCAGCTTTTAGCAATAAATGGCGTTTAACATCACCAAACAGCCTGTAGTTCAAGAAGGCACGCTCAACAAAAGATTATTGATAACAACTTATTTAACCTTCTGATGTTGAGCAATTATAAACTGCATAATAAATATTCTATAAGATATGGGCAGATTGAACTGAACTGAATGTTTATGTTATTATTAACAGGAAATATCAAAGTATTTTTTTAATTATCTATTGAAAATTACTTAATCCTTTGTAACACGTTCGAAATGTTAGTGAAAAATCTTGTTTTGATTTTATTTAGCGGGTAGCCAAATCATTACGAGAATTTACAATCTAACATTACATAATTTTTTTCAGTTTCTTTCCGGTAAAAAAACACATTAATTTAAAAATTCTTGAGAAAATCAAATCAGTCAGTGAAGTGATACACGTTTGAGTGATCATGTCTCGAAATAGTCATGCTTGACTGGGCAAAGCATTTTCCCCGCAGTAAGGTTGCCAATACTTTCTGCAGTAAACTAGTTGCCAGCCAAGGTCATAGAACTTAATCTGTCTTGTTTTTTAGCCCATAACTGAAAGAAAAAGAGATGGATTAATACCTTTTCTAAGGATATTTGTAACGAATTCATCTTACGCGGAAAGGTATTAATCAAATGATTGTCGGATTTTAATGAAATTTTCAGGACTTCTTAAAAAAATGAATGAATTTATTTTTTAGATTATTATTTTAAAAAAAAACTTGATAAAAATGGTTTTACATCTGCCGACACCCACATAAATTCATAAAATTTCAAGAAATTAGATTTTGTAGGCAAAATTAGTTTTATTAGTTAAACTCAGGACTCATTTGGAAATGTAAATCATATATAATTTTTTCAACAATTTGGCCTTTTTTATGAGAATCTGCTCCCAGAAGTAAAATAAACATGCAATAAGACTATGACATTATTTAATTAGATAAGGTTTTTAAATGCGTGATTAAAAATATAGATTAGGGATATTGAAGTTTTAAAAAAAATTTTTTCGATTAATAATGAAATTTTTCAATAATTGTTTACATTTTTTAAATTTTAATAATTTTTAAAGTTTCAGAAATATTTTAAAATTATTTTAAAAACTTGTAGAAACTAGGATATTAAGTTATTAAATGAAAACTATATTTACTAATCAAAAATTGAAAAGTTTAATACAAATAATCAAGTCATCGTATTTTTAAAATAATCATTATTTTTTTGTGAACGTGAAGCTTTTTGTAAGGTAACTTCTTTAAAATGTCATGTGTTTCACAGTTACTTCACCTTACAGAAAAAAATTTGAAGAATTATGTCACTTGTGACACTTAGCTTATGTCGCATCTCCTTCACATCACACGTCAAATCATACGGGAAAGGTTAGAAAGATCAACATTCCTTGATGAAGACATAGTTTTAGTCTAAATTTCATGCTATAAATAAGTACTATTGGTGTAAATCAGATTAATTTAACATTAATTTTGCTATGTTTTTAAAAGTAACATGACACAGATGGATATTTTATTTTTGCAAGATTTTTAAAACCGAGAAACAACTTTTGTTGACAACCTACCTTTTACTTTCCTGGAAGTCCTCATCTGTGGTTCTTGTTTTTAAGAACTCGGGAGGAACCTCAGACCAGTCCAATTATCGTCCTATCAGCCTTCTACCAATTTTTGGCAAAATGTTCGTGGTCATCATCATTCTTGAAATGGTTCAATATCTCATAGCCCACTGCCTGTTCTCCGACAAGTAGTCCGGCTTCCGCTTCGCTGATATATTGATATGCTAACTACCATCATTAAATAAATATCCAAGCTCTTGACAAGAACGGCGAGGCTCGTGCTTTTAATCTGAATATCTCCAAAGTATTTGACAGGGGCAGACACGCTGGCGTTCTGCGCAACCTACAGGGCTATGGTATATCTGGACGCTTATTTGACTTAATCAGATCGTTCCTATTGAATCGCGTAATGAAGGTTGTATTAAACGGGCAAGATTCCAGATCCTGTCATACGAACGCAGGTGTCCCTCAAGACTCTATCCTAGGTCCTACGCTTTTTCTGATTTTCATCAAAGAACTCTCTGATATAATCTGATTCCACGTAGACATCTACCCTGACGATACCACTGTTTACTCCCGCCTTGCTAAGAAATCTGCCGATGCATAAAAACAGACCTTTCTGCTGCTCTCGAAAAGGATCTCTAGTCATTAGTAGACTTTGTTAAGAAATGGCTCGTCAACTTTAATGCTTCCAAAACGAAGCTTATATCCTTTAACCACCATAGACAATATTTCCTACTCACCATCAGCAAGGATCACCCGGACACCTTGAGAGCAATACACTACACCTCCTCGGTCTCACTCTCTCAGCTGAATTTAAGAGGAACGACTACATTGAATTAATAGCTATATCTACTGCTAAGAAAGTCGGGGCACTGTGTGGGGACAAGAAATTCTTCTCTTCTGAATCCATCATACACATTTACAAATCTATCATCCGTCCGTATGTTGAATAGTGCTGCCATATCTGGTCGGGGGCCCCTGCACTTCACCTTGGGGTTTTCGGCAAGACCCAAAAAAGAATCTGCAATCTAGTCGATGCTGACTTGGAGGCCCGACTCCAGACTTTCTCTCACCGACGAGATGTGGCTTCCCTCTGTCTCCTTTACAAATACTTTCAGGGATTCTGCTCCCACGAGCTTAGCTTCTTGTTGCACCCTCCCCCGCTACTCGAATTTACTCGAGCTGCTACACTGGCAAAAAGGTCCCGCCAATTACTTTGAAAATAATCAAGTGCAACCACAACTTCTATTTATCAGCCTCTTTTCTCGCACTTCCCTCATGTAGAATGTCCTTCCGTATTCTTGTTTCCCTGATAGCTACAATCTCCAAGAGTTTAAATGCAACGTCAACTGCCATCTCTTATATACTTTATCCCCATCCTCCTTCTCACTTTACACTTTTCTCTCACGCAACTCTCTTTACACCAATGTACTCGCCATTCTCTCACTTATTTGCCGACACCTATTGTGACCTGTTCTCTCCCTTCACTCTCCTAGTATGTAACTCCCTACGCACCAGTGGCAGTTTTGCCTCGATTGGAATGAGACGATTTTTAAAAAATTGTGTCGATCGCTCAAAATTAACCAAAAAATTATTTTAATAAATTTTAAATTTTAGATTGAAATCAATATAATTTCTGTTTGAAATACACCAGAGTATTTCGCTTACTAGAAATAGTAAGTTTAATCATGAAGGTTTAAATTAGAATTAAAATAAAACTTTCAAGAATATTTTTTTAAGAATTCAATTTAAAACTTAGTTATTGAAAATGAGGGGTGTTACCTACTCTTGTGTATTATATTCTGAGTTCGGGCCAGAATTTCCAACGCTGTTTTTCTAAGCAGGATCTCTTTCACTAAGGAAATGAGAGTAGTCAAATTCCTATTCGTTTTTTGGTTTGAAGCGCACGAAATCCATTTACGAGGTTGAGTCACAAATAACTTCTGTTCTGTAGAATTGCTGTAACGATTGTGGCATCCTAATTATTATTAATCATATGTAGAAGTTAGGAATAACTTTGGTGTGCAGGTATTCGGTCAAGTTAGCGCTGATATTCATGAGGCTATCAAGCTAGCCATCACAGTCCTGCATCAAGGTCTTTAGGGTGGCATTCTGTGTCATAACACAGGTGATCAATGTAGGTGGTTGCCAGACGTCAAACCCGTTTTGCAATATGGCGAAGTGGTAAGGGCAGTAGATCACTTGCATTTTTTTGTTTTGATTTGCAGCAGTCTTCTGTAATGTCCATTCTGCGTTTACATAGGGGTGTAGAAATTTTTCTTTTAATCATTTCACCCCAAGCAAGGCGACACCGGCACTGATGCGCAGGGGGCTGCATAAGAGCAAAAGTTTAGACAAGAACAGAGGGAAGAGAAAGACGAACCAGTTACAGTGGGAAAGGGCAAGAAAAGGATGGAAACGCAGGTGGGAAGACAGTTGCGAAGGTAGAGGGAAAGAAAAAGAACAAGATAGAACAAGATATACAGGGTGATGTAGAAAGAACTGGAGTCAAGTGGATAAGAGATGGTTATTGACTTTGCATTTAAATACCTGGAGATTATAGCCGTCAGGAAAGCAAGTATAAGGAAGGGAGTTCCACAGGCGCTAAGTGCGAGAAAAGAAGCTGTTGAAGTAGAATTTTCGCCTGCATTTGGTTAATATAGCTGTGTGTGGCACCTTGTTGTCAGTCTGGTTGCACGAGTAACTTCTAGTGGCGGGGGCACCAGTGACTTAAGTTCGTCCGAGCAGATGCCATGAAAATATTTGTAGAATAGACAGAGGGAAGCCACATTCCACCGGTAAGAAAGTGGCTGGAGTCGAGCTGCCAAGTCGGGACCTATCATATTGTGATTCTCCTTTGGAGCTAGTTGAAAACTCTAAGATGAACAACATAGGCGCCTGACCATATATGACAGCAGTATTCTATGCACGAACGGATGGTTGATGGTATATTTGTACAAGATTGATTTAAACATTTTGATATTGTAGCTGTCAGGGTCACAAGAATCGGGAAGAGAGTTCCACAGGCGGTAAATGCGAGAAAAGAAACTGATAGAGAAGATTTGGCAGCTACATTTGATTATTTTGACGCTAAAAGGGTGGGAACCTACTTGCCAGTATAGGTGAAGGAGCAATTCATGAGGGCGGAGCATCAGAGAATGAAGTTCGAATAATACAGAAAAGACAGAGAGAAATCACATCCCGTCGGTAAATTATATATATATATATATATATATATATATATATATATATATATATATATATATTGTAGTGGATCAGAAATGAAGAATTAAAATCAACCTTCTTCACTTTGACGTGTAAAATCCTTGTTTTTCCCAAATAGAAAAATGATTGACCATGTGCTTAAAGAAAAAATCGAAACTGGATTTCGCAAGTAGATGTTAATTGATATTCTGCTCAATGGAAGCGAATTGCAAGACAATAAATACTTCGTGATCAAGTGCGAAAAAGCTAAGTTACTATAAAGGTCTTAGATCGGCGTCAGTCAGTCAGTCAGTTGAGAACAGGTAGACGAAACAACTAAAATCTAACGGGAGAAACTTCAACCACAACCCGGACACAGGTCCTCTTTCTCCTTTCTCGCGTGCTGATTTATTTTATTTCTTCCTCTCCATCTAAAGATTCCTATCGGACAAACGCTAGTACATACATACGTACGCATAAACTCTTTCCAACAAATTACTACTACGAACGTTTTTACAACTCTTGATACCTTAACTTTCTCATTGAACTACTACCTATTCTTGTCACTCTTTCCTTTTAATAAATTTCTATGTTAACATGCAAAATGTATATTTTCATTCTTCTAGTATTCCACAACCAACTTTATGATTTTAAAAACCTAATTCTGGATAAAACTTGTAAGCTGTAGGTAGTTCAGTTATATCTGACACAAAACCCAATTATTTAACATTAACCCGCTCCGTATAGTTACAATATATATATATATACCCCACACACACACAGATATATATATATATATAGTCATCCACAGACAGATCTGTTTGCTGTATTACAGCTCATCACTACGGTTAGATACCGATTCCTTTTAACCCAGAATTGAAAGCCGACTGAACTGGCGTCAGTCGGCGATTCTACCTTTTATGATATGGGTGCTCGGTAGAAGGAGGCAGACTTTTAGAGTATGTATCAAAGTGCTCTAATTCATTACTGAATGAGCGATGAGTATATATATATATATATATATATATATATATGTGTGTGTGTGTGTGTGTGTGTGTGTGTGTGTGTGTGTGTTATACCAATATTCACTCAATACAAGGTCCAATAGCCGCTCATGATAGAGGGTTACTGTGTAGTATTATATATTGCAAGTAAAGCATGAAATGAATCTTATGAGGTTATGAAGGAAAAATAACGGATATCCCTTGACATGAAGAGGCCAAGATTGTAGCGATTGACAAAACATTCTGTTGCGAGTCTGTTCTACAATGTAGAACGTTATATGTCCAGTTAAAGCTTACTACTTGCTAATGGTTTACGAATGGAATGACGATGTTTCACTCTTGTGTAAGTAGCATGGCGAAACACTATTATAAATGTCAGGTTTGGAGGAACTAAGGTTTATATCTTGTCAGAATAATTATAGGATCGTCTTCTTCTATGTGCCTTGTTCTTCCAGGACGTAAGCGATCATAGCTTTTCCATGTCTCCCTATCCCTGGTGGCTTTTAGCACGCTTTCTCCTGTTACACCACGCAACCTTCGTTCTGTTATCCACCTGATCAGGTCCTTCAAATATGTTTACCCGCTACCTTCCCCTGTTTCTCTTTCTCTCCATCTGTCCTGTTTGTATCAGGTTCTCCAAGCACTCCTTCCTCATCACGTGTCCCAGGAACTTTAGCTGTCACTTTTTGATGCTCAGTATTAATTTCCTTTTCGTTTCCATTTTTTCCTAAACATCATCATTGCTCACATGCTCGGTCCATGATATTCGCAGCATCCTTCTTTACGACCACATTTCAGCTGCTTCAAGTTTTTCCTTCATTTTCGATGATATTGTAAAGCAATTCCCTAACATATTGAAGAACTGATATCACATAGCAATTCAGTACTCTCCTCTTTGTTTCATGCGAAATTGTCCTGTTTCTTAATACTTTACTCAACTTCTGGAATGCTTCGTTCGTTATTCCAATTCGCTTTCGGATCTCTGTCTTGCACTTTCCATCTTCTGTTAGAACACTTTCCAGTTATTTAAATTTTTGTACCTACTTGATTTTAGTATCCCCCACCTGTATTTGGCATTTAGTGCTGCCCTTTTTGCTGATGAACGTGCATTCGGTTTTCTTGCAGTATATTTGTAGTCCTTTCTTTTTACTTCCTCAACTATCTTCTGTAGGAGGTCTTCTAGTTTCCTTTCCATGTCTGCTATCAGCAAAGTATCATCTGCGTACCTTTGTTGTTTAAATGGTGGACTCCGATGACGAATCCTAGCATAACTTCTAGGGTCCTCAGAATAGTCTCGGATACAAATCCTATGTCATCTAACGATTAACTAAATCTCAAAAAGTAAAATTGCACAACCACAAAAATAAATCAGAATGACGAAAAAAACCCAGACGAAAGCAAATTTCACAAGTCAGTGTGAAAAGTTAGATTCTTGATTCTGATTGGATAGGAAATAGCAAATTGAACTCTGACCTCAATCAAATTTTCTACACACATAGGAAATGGGTACGCGGTGCGAGTCGATCACATGATTAGATCCCACTACTTAACAACGTCCCTTGACCGGCAAAAGACAGTCAGAAGGGCGCAGAGATCTGAGAGGCCAGAGAACCGACAGACTTGTCCATCGAAGACTCAACCGGACACTAAAGAGAAGACGAAGAAAAGGAAAACAACTAGAACAATAATAAGGCTTCTTTAACTGACACCTAAGAACTAATGTCCGATAAATACAATTTTCTTTATTGCTTCACTTTTCATTTTCACTCTATCGCCGACTGTAAAGAAAGGGATAGGAATAAATACATTATTAGTATCCTGATTAATCTTTTTGCATACACGCATTAAGCTACTTACTACTATTTATATATGACCGTTTTCGCTCTTATCTGTTATTTCTCACTCACACTATCTTTTTCACCTTATATTGATCACCCCTTTTCCTTTCCGGATATTATTCTACCACTCAGTAGAATTAAAGACAGCGAAACATAGAAACTTCTTTATTCAATTCACTTAATAGTAAAAGAGAGGTTTTATCAAAGAAGATATAAAACATACAAATTGTCTATTCTGCATGTATGTTATTATATATACGATTTTGTAGTTCTTTGACAAACATTTTTAATTGAGTTGTCTTTTCTTGAAATTTGTGTTGCATTTAGTTGACAGGATATCCCGCATTAAATTCTCCTTTTTAATCCTGGGTGTTCTGTATCCTCTATCCGGCCTGTTAGTATCCGTTTCTCAAGGACCTCCTTATTCATTGCATGTCCCAGGAACTTCAGTTGTCTCTTCCTGATGATCACTATTAATTTTCTTTTCGTTGCCAATCCTTCCAAAGCAGCGGATAACATATTTGAAGGGCCTGAGCAGGTGGATGCGTAATGTAACAGGAGAAAGCGTGCTAAGAGCCACCAGGGATAGGGAGACGTGGATAGGGCACATAGAAGAAGAAGAGGAGGAGAAGGAGGAGAAGAAGAAGAGGAGGAGGAGGAGGAGAAGGATGAGAAGAAGAAGAAGAAGAAGAAGAAGAAGAAGAAGAAGAAGAAGAAGAAGTTCTGTACCCAAATTATTTGACATACCGATAAAGCAGCGAGTCGGCTCGTCGCATTGCGTCTATGTATCGTCGGGTGGAAGATATTTCATTAACCACAAATTGAAGATTGTGTATTTACATCACAGATATGTTATTCCGACTCTATGTTTGGTCTGATCTCGCTGTTCTAAAGAGAGATTTAGTCAGATACTTAGTGGAGCAGTAAAAGGAACCGTCCATTCATATGCGTATCAGGAAAAAATAATTTCTATCATTTAATAAACTCAGTAAGGAACTAATGCAAAATAAGCAATAATAAAATATTTCGTTTAATATATTTTATAACGTAAGGAAATGGATAATGTTTCTTTGATTCAGCCTTGTGTCAAATATAACCGTACTCTCTACAGCTTACAAGTTTTATGCAGAATTATCATCATCAGAATTACCAGAAGGTTTGTTGTCAGCAGGATGAAATATGTGGAATAGTGTTGAATAGTCTAAGAATAAAATATACATTTTGCATTTTAAAATAGAAATTTATTTTAAAAAAATCAATAACGGTAATTCGAAGAAAGTAATGTTAAATTAGAAAGTTTAAGGTATCAAGCGTTGTAGAAAATGTTCGTAGTCATAATGTAGGTATTTAAAATGTCCGCAGAAGTTTAGAGTTCATGGTTGTGTAGTAGCGGAATGTAAAGTCTTTGTTCCTTCCTCTTTTTGTTAGTTTGTGACAGGTTGAGAGAGAGAGAAGACAAAATAAATAAAGAAGTTGTACTTAACGTGTACATTTGTTCGCGGCGTGGAGTGAAAATGAAGAAAAGAGATTTGGAAGAAGAGGTCGAATGAAACTGTGACGTGCCCTGTGTCCGGGTTGTCGTGGAGTGAAAAAGAAAAAGAGAATTGGAAGAAAAGGACGAATGTAACTGTGACGTGCCGTGCGTCCGGGTCGGCTTCTTGAATTTTCTTTCATTACATTGCCACGAGATTCCAGTTAACTGCTCCCATGTCGACTGACTTTTGACAGGTCAGCATCGTGGTTTAAATCGTTAAACTTTTCATGATACCGGCTCCAGCGAAGCTTTTCACATCTAGGCGTGAAGATATGTCATAGGTGAATTTGATGTTTTTCAAGCAATCAACATTCAGGATTAGCTTTTCGCACTGACTTGTGAATATTTCTTACTTGGGTTTTTCAACAATGCTTATCGTTCTTAATTTCGTATCCCTACAATTTCATTTAATATATTTTGATTTAATAACAACATATTTAATTATATATGTACATTTTCTTAACTTTTTTCTGTCAGTCAGCCTGCAACTGGTAAGTTTTAGCCAGTGTGATCTAATTTTTTGAATTTATTTTTTTTTTCTTTCTTTTGGTTCTTATATTTTTTGTCTAATTTTTGTTCCTGTTTTGTTACTAACCTAAGTTCTCTACTTGTCGCTCTTGTAATGCACTGCGACTATGTTTGTGTAAATTGTTTTTAATTATCAAATTTAGGTTTGACTTATACTAAGTTGTAACTTAGTTAACTTCAGGCACACATTTCTTCTTTTTTTTTTTTAATTGGAGTAGATAGTACCTTCTATCGCCCGGTCTCACACTCCACCCCCTTCTTTTGGACAGGAGTAGAGGTGATTGCCTTGTTTCTTGTTTAGGAAGGGGTTCCCGGTTGATCTCTCTCTTTTTCGGTCTTTATGTCGGTTCGGCTGGAAGCATTTTGCAGTTGGTGAGTATGGTGGCAATGTCTCTTCATTCTGAGGGTACCGGGTTGTCAGTATCCTGGTTGCTGATTCCGACTGGTAATTAGGAGCCCGAACTCTTGCGTAGCGTCTTGAGAGGCTGCTCTGATCAACAGTTGAATAATATCGGGGTTCCTGTAGTGACATTTCGCGCATGGACGGGCGTCTCTGCATGAATTTCCGATGGGCAACCCCGAGGCCACATTATGCTGCAGGCGGCGCCATTCACCATCCTTCACCTGCTGCAATTAATAATCATCTGACTCTACTCTAGACCTCTCTCTATCCACAACTATAACCAGCATGAAATTAAACAAACAAAATAGCAAGCCTATACCAGCTAGTCGTAAATCGCCCAAACCTATCTGCGTTACGTTCACAAATATACGAGGTATTCGCAGTAACTTTAATAGTGTAGAATCTTTCCTTCTAACTAACTCACTATATCTTAGCTATATGTGAGACTAACCTTAACCCTTCGAACCCCTCTTCAGAGCTGTTCGTTCCTGGTTACCTTCCTCTCTTCAGGAAGGACTCCAATGTCCATATGCATGGGCTTGGTGTATATGTCAGCGAACAACTCCCCCTAGCCAGGGTCACATCTCTTGAATCCCTTGATCATTCCTTCATGTGGTTCCGTCTCTCACTTCTAAGCTCGGTTAGCTATCTCTTCTTCCTCTACCGCTCCGCCTCCTCCTCTGACTGTAAGATACTTGATAGCATCTCTACTAATATCGACAGGGCCATTTCTTTTCACTCATCTGCCCATATATTTGTGTTTGGTGATTTTAACGCCCACCACACCAAGTGGCTTGAAAACTCAGCCACCGACCTTGCTGGGATCCGCACCATGCACTTTTAAATCCCCAAGCTCTAACGCAAGTGGTGGACTTCCCCACGCGTTTCTCTAAAAACCCTAACGGAAGGGACTCTTTACTCGACCTTTGCTTTACCTCCATCCCAGACTCCTGCACTACCAGGTAACTCTGCCCCCGCCGTAGTCTCCGTAAACATATCAATCAGATTAACTCTACCCAAGAAAACCAGACCAGCAGAATATCATACTGCTACCAAAGAGCCGACTGGGACTCGTTCAGGGACTTCCTCTGCGACGTCCCCTGGAACAACGTCTTCGATCTTCCTGTCGAAGACTGTGCCTCCGAAGTCTCCTCTTGGGTTAAGGCTGGCATCGATGCCTTTATCCTGGCCAGGAAATTGCAACTAAAACCAAATTCGTCCCCCTGGTTCTCACCCGCTTGCTCGGCTGCCATTGCCCACCGGAACCATTTCTTCCGGCTCTATCGAAGCTTCTCGTCGAACCAAAACAGGCGCCTTTTCACCTCAGCACGGAACAAGTGTAAAAAAGTACTGAACGAAGCCAAGAGGGCGTTTGCTACCAGAATTAGGCAACGCATAGCATCCTCTAAGTTTGGCTCCAAAGATTACTGGCGCCTCTACAAAAGCGTGCTCAGCAGGAACAAGACTTCAATACCCCCACTAATCAATGAATTTGAAGTTCTCACCTCCCCAGTCGACAAGGCTGAATGCTTTGCCCGTAGATTCTCCACCAATTCGACACTGGACTCGTTAGGAATACCTACACCAGACTTCCCACCCAGAACTAAGGCTCAACTAAATAACACCCTCGCTGGTCGCCACGATAATTGCACAACATGACCCACACAAAGCGAGCGGCGGTGACGGAATCCCAGTCATAGTACTGAAGAAATGTGCCCCAGAACTCTCCTCTGTCCTCTCTAAACTCTATAACCTCTGCCTATCTGCTACCTGCTTTCCTGCCTGTTGGAAGTCCTCCTGCGTAGTTCCTATATTTAAGAATTCTGGCGAACCCTCAGACCCCGCCAATTACCGTCCTATTAGTCTCCCTCCAATCTTTGGCAAAGTTTTCGAAGCCATTATCAACGCCGAGGTGATTCAGCATCTTATGGCCAACGGGCTTCTCTCTGACAAACAGGACGGGTTTCGCTTCACCAGGTCTACTGCTGATATGCTAACGACCATTACCGAGTACATATACCAGGCACTCGACAAGAATGGTGAAGCCCGAACCGTTGCCTTGGATATCTCCAAAGCTTTCGACAGGGTCTGGCATGCTGGCCTCTTGTGCAAACTGCGGAGCTATGGGATGACTGGACATCTGTTTGACCTCATCCAGTCTTTCCTCTCTAACCGCACATTGAAGGTGGTATTAAATGGGCATGCCTCCCAAAACTACCATACGAACGCGGGCGTCCGTCAAGGTTCCATCCTAGGTCCCACGCTCTTTCTGATCTACATTAATGATCTCCCCGACACCATTAGATCCCAAGTTGGCATGTATGCCGACGACACAACAATCTACTCTCGCATCGATCAGAAACCAGGTCTGGACGACAAAGTGAACCTCGCTGCCGTACTTGAAAGGACCTCCAATCTGTAGTGGCCTGGGGTAGGAAATGGTTGGTAAATTTCAATGCCTCTAAAACAAAGCTGTTATCAACTAACCACCATAGGCAATCGCATCAACCTCCCATTAGCAGCCGCTCTCTCACCGGCGTGATGTGGCTTCTCTGTGCCTCTTCTACAAGTACTTTCATGGCTTCTGCTCCGATGAGCTTAGATCACTGGTGCCGCCTAAGCACGAATTTACACGAGATACTAGATTAGCAACTAGGTCCCACCCTTTTACAGTTAAACAAATAAGATGTAACCGTAAATTCTACTCCAACAGCTTCTTTTCTGGCGCTTCCCGCCTGTGGAACTCCCTTCCACAAGTCTGCTTTCCCGACAGCTACAATCTTCAGGTGTTTAAATGTAGGGTCAATAGACACCTCCTATCACACTAACTCCCAACTATTCTCAGAACACTCTCATCTACCCAACCCTCATTCTCAGTATCTGTACCCGCCTATCACCCACCCTCTGACATTTCCTATATTTAATCAGCCTTTCTCCACTATACGTAGCCCCCTGCGCAGTAGTTGCAGTGACATTCCTTGCTCGGGGTGAAACGCTTATAAAAAAAATAAATAAAATAAATAAATAAATAAATAAATAAATAATGGGATGTGCGTTGTGGTGCACTGGATATCGGTTCGGAACGAGGAATCGGGGAGCCGAGTTCGAATTCCACTTGAATTCATTGCATTCACTTACGTGCAAATGCCCTTGGGAAAGGTATTAATCCATCTCTTCCTTCCAGTTATGGGTTAAATAGCAGGACAGAATGGGTTCTATAGCTTTGGTCGGCAACCAGTCTACCGCAGAAAGCAATGGCAACCTACTGCAGTATAATCTTCTGCCCTGTCAGTCATGTCTCTTTCGAGACATGATCGCCCAAGCGTGTATCACGTATGGCACTTAACTGACTGACATTAATAATAATATTTAATTATAATAGATAATATATAATTATATAATATATAATTACATTTATAATAAACATTATGTACATTGTAATAGATTACGTATTTCCATCACAGATACGTTATTCCTACTCTATTTTTGGTCTGATCTCGTGGTTCTCAAGATATAGCGAGTCAGATACTTAGTGAAGCAGTAAAAGGAACAGTCCATTCACATGTATATTAGAAAAATTATTCCTGTTATTTAATAAGTTCAGTAAGGAACAGATGCAAAATATATAATAATAAAATATTTCATTAAATATATATCATTTAATAACAATATAGTTAATCATATATGTACATTAATAATAATATTTAATTATAATACATAATATATAATTATATAATATCTTAACTTATTTATAAAGAGAACTTTGTCTCTGTGTGTGTGTGTCTGTGTGTGTGTGTGTCTCCGTTACCTATAGACTCCGAAATGGCTGAACCGATTTTCTTGAAAATTTACACAGTTGTACAATAAGCGTCTGCGAGTGTTCTTAGCTAGGTTTTGTGTCAAGATACCTCCGATAGATATCGAAAATCAATAATCGAAAAAATCGGGTTATAGAAGGAGTGGTCCGATTTTAATCAAATTTGATACACTCATAGACAAACATAAGAAACGATATTCAGAAGTTTCAAGGTTGCAGTTCTTACAATAGTGCAGAAAATTGATGATATATATATATATATATATATATATATATATATATATAAAAGGCAAGATGTTTGTGTGTGTGTGTGTGTGTCTGTTTATCTGTCTGTATGTCCTTTATACAAATCCACAATTTTTATCCGATTCTCACCAAACTTCACACAAATATACTTTAGACTCCAGGACTATGGATTAGTTTTAAAGCTTTCATTTCACCCGAGCAACGCCGGGTTATGCTGCTAGTATGATTATATTTTTAATAAATATTATGTATAATGTAATAGATTGTGTATTTCCAACACAGATACGTTATTTCTACTCTATTTTTTGTCTGGTTTCGCTGTTCTAAAGATAGAACGAGTCAGGTGCTTAGTGAAGCAGTAAAAGGAACCGCCAATTCACATGTATAGCTGGAAAAAATAATTTCTATTATTTTCTTAACTCAGTACGGGACACGGGCAAAATAGGTCGTGAAGAATGTGTATTGATTATTTTCTCCTTGTAGAAAGGTCTGTTTGTTTTCTCAACGTATAAATTCACTTTACCTTAGACACGAACATCGTGAGGTGGGTGTAATTATGCGACTATGTTAGTAACTATGTTAGCAACAAAGTAGGTTAAAAATTTGATTAAGAGACTGAAATGTATTTTTGTATAATTTATAAAAATATCATGGCCTATTTCAGATGTACAGATTATATTCGCACATATTTGAGAAAAGAAACAGGTTTGTATCTTAGCCATATGTTATCTGCTTACACCGAGCTTTAGTAAATAAAAAGTTCTAATTCTGTCTGTATTTGTCTATATTTCTTAGATGACGTATTGTAATTATTTACACTATTGACACTGTTCGGAGAATTGTCCTCATCTTTGTTGCCATATTCACGACGTTTCGGTCGCTGTACGCTCCGACCTTCAAGTGACTGGAATTTCAAACTAAACACTTTTCTTCACTGAGGTAGATTGTTCTAGTTCAACGAGGCATGCCACTTCCAAGTGTCTCAGTATCAGTTATTCTCCTTTAACTCAATTCTTTAAGTTTTTTTTAATTTTTATTTTTTATTTTATTTTATTTTATTTTATTTTTTTAGCTACATATTGAAAACACAACTCTTTGTGTCAAGTCACTGGATCCAAACAATGATTTTATCCACTAGGCCATGTGTCCTGAAAAACATCAATGCATGAATTTTTCGAAGTTGTAAATCTAATGTCTCAGTACCTTTTTTAACAGAGCTCATATTACAATATTGGTGTTTGTAATTGTTTTTCTCTATCACTCCGTCTTACCCCGTCTTACTCCGTCTTACCCCGTCTTACTCCGTCTTACTAGTTCCCATATTTAAAAAAAAGAAATCAATTATTAATTATTGCCACTGGTGCGTATGTGGGTTACAGAGAAATAAATCAAAGTACAAAAGAAGCCAAAGAAAAGATGGAAGGTTGATGAGATTTCGGGTGGTGAATGAGATTTACGAAGGTAGAAGATGGCAATTGAGTCTGCATATAAACTTTTGGGATTGTAGCTATCAGGAAAGCAAGTATACGAATGGGAGTTCCACAGGCGGGAAGAAAAGAAACTTCAGGGGTAGCATGGCGGTTATATTTAATTATTTTGACAGTAAAATGGTGGGACCTAGTTGCAAATTAAGTAGCACGAGTAAATTCATGAGGTCAACGCACCAGAAGAAGCTCGTCAGAAAAGAAGCCGTGAAAATATTGTATTCATTTCTATAATTGGTTGACTTAGGAGATATTTTTGGCTTAACATATGCGTTGATACCTTAAGTTTTCGTATTTCCTTAGTTTCTATTGTATGCTTAAATACGTTTATCTTCTTTTTAATTCTTAAGTAACGTCTATTGAACAGGTGAAGAGGTTCATCCCTTGTTCCCTGTGTAGGATGTGGTTTCCGGTTTTCTCTTTTCCAATCTTTTCACTCTTTTCTTTTTTTTCTTTTTTCTTTTTCAATTGGAGTAGATAGACAAAACTATCACCTGGATCACACTCCACCCACCTCTATTGAACAGGTGAAGAGGCTAATCCCTTGTTCCCTGTGTAGGATGTGGTTTCCGCCTTTCTCTTTTCCAATCTTCTCACTTTTTCGATTGGAGTAGATAGACTAAACTATCGCCCGGTTCACACTCCACCTACCTTTTCACTGTTACGTAGCCCCCGGCACATCAGGAGTGATTGCTCCGGGTGATATGATTAATATATATATATATATATATATATATATATATATATATCCGAGTATAAGATACGTATGGATGGAATAATATTGCTTATCCAAAGAGACACTATTCTTAAAAAATAGAGCTAATAATATTTATTCAGAAATTATAACATGGATATGTTATAATATCACTACAAAAGTAGCTAATTTGTTACGACATATGATTAAAAAAAAAATTTCGGATGTTGACCAGTAATTGGATTGCCTTATTTTTATGTAAAAAGTATTGCTTAAATCGTTGCTTTATTTTCTTTCTGTTCTTTGATCTAAAAGAAAAGAAATATGTATCTAAATTTGTAGAACACAGTATGGAATAATAAATTTAATAAATATTTGAGCTTAAATTTACCTTTTCCTTTAAACCTTTTTATCCACGCAGACATCTGGTTGCATACCACTTCATTCAAGGGGTGCATACCACTTCATTCAATGGTTGCATACAATTTCAATCAATAGTAGCATACCACTTCATTTAATGGTGACATACCACTCAATTAAATTGTTGCATATGACGTCATTCAATGGTAGCATGCCACTTCATTCAATCAGTTAAGTGCCATGCTATCAAGTCTCGAAGGTAGGTTACCACTCCATTCTGCAGTAAAACCCAATCTGTCCTGCTATTTACCCCATAGCTGGAGGGAGAAGCATCGGATTAATACATTTCCCAATATTATTTTCAACTGGAAATCGAACTCGGCTTCTCGCTTTCTCGTTCCGAGCTGATATCTACTGCACCACAACGGACATCCGATTACTTGAGTTTTAATACTTCTTCTTCTTCTTTTAGGACGTAGGCGATCATGGCCTTCCACGTCTCCCTGCTGGCTCTTAGCACGCTTTCTCCTGTAACATCTCACGACCCCCGTTCTGTCATCCACTTGCTCAGGCCTTTTAAATATGGTATCCGCTGATTTCTTGTCTTATTTTCCCTCTCTCTGGCCTGTTAGTATCAAGTTCTCCAAGCCCTCCTTCCTCATTGCATGTCCTATTAACTTTAGCTGTCTCTTCAAAAGTTAAATATCGCTTTTCTTTTCGTTTCCATCTTCTCCGAAACCTCATGCTCGGCTGTTGTTATTCTCAGCATCGTTCTGTAGAACAACATTATACGGCCATTTTAATTATACTTTTCTATTTTCTTCGAATTAAATCTTCCACGTTGCTCATATGCTCTGTCCGTGGTATTCTGCAAAACTTATATTTCCGTTGTCGCAAATACACAAAAGTTCTAAAGTGTCGCACTGAAGGAAAGCAAAACAAAAGATAAAATAAGAACAAACAAAGTTTTATTAATAATGTCAGTTCACCTGCTGTGAACATCGAATATTGAAAATATATATTTAATAAATATACATATTTATAATATATAAATTATAATACAATATAATCTATAATTATACTTGATAATAATATGTTGAATAATCTATGCAAAAATATATATTTTAATAACGTTTAAATATATTTATTAATATATACATTAGTATTACGATATTTAATAAAATATTTAATTTAATATAATTTAATTTCTTTCATACATCTAATATAGATTTAATATATTTAATTTATAATATTTAAATTAATAATAAATATTTAATAATATATATATATATAATAACAATATTTAACAATATATTTAATAATGTATATATATTAAAAATAATATATTTAACGATAAAATATTTAAATTAATACATTTAATATAGATTTAATATATTTAATTCAATAATAATAAAATGAACTTTTCCGTTACACCGAATGGTGTGTAGGGCAGCGTTTTTGCTGTTTCCGTAACAAACTGTTTTTTATGGGGCAGGGTTGTTAGCCCTGCACCCAACCCCCAAAGCTGGAGGAAGGTGATTTTCTAAGCGTAGCTTAGATGTGACACACGGCCGAAAGTAGAGGGTGCCCAGTGAAGATCGAACTCACTACTCAGTTATAATGATTCTAGCGAGACGAGCTTGCTAACCATTACATCACGCCGAGATATCCTAATTTAATAATAATTAAATATATATATATATATATATATATATATATATATATATATGAATATATATATATATAATATTTAATAATATTTTTAATAATATATATTGATAATAATATATGCAATAAAAATATTTCATTTAATATGTTTTATTTAATAACAATATATTTAATTATATATATACAGTTTCATAATATTTAATTATTATGTATAATTTATAATCATATAATATATAATTATATTTATAACATATATTATATATAATTTAATATATATTTTTAAAGATATATTTAAGAAACTTGCATTTCTCTTGTCGACTTGTTTTAATTTCTTTACTCCGTGACTTAATTCACATAGACTTGACAAAAATATATCAGCCGTTTAGATACTGATTGACTAAATTTGCATTCAAATCTATCATGCGTTTCATGTTTTATGAGAAAAATCCATGTCTAAATATAGTTCGTAAGTTATTTTATAATCAGCGTCAGATTATTGCTAGTGATTGTAGTTATGCGTTTCGTAAACAGGCTGGTATGTTGGAAAAGTGTCTTAATGTAAAGGTTAACGTCATTATTCAGAGTCATATTGTGTTTTTAACCCAATACATCTTTAAAAATTATATCGCCCCAAGGGCAGTTTAATGCCAATGGTTACATAGGAGGAAAGTTATGAGAAAGGCGGGCAGGTTATAGAGGGTGACAGATAGTGGATAAGAGAATGATGAGAATACTGATGAGAGTGAAGTGAACGTAGAAAAGAGCATGAGAGAAAGGATGCGAGTCAGAGAGCTAGGAGATGACTATTGACTTTACATTTAAATTCTTGGAGATTGTAGTTGTCGGGGAAGCAAGTAAAAACGGATGAAAATTCTACAGACGGGAAGTGCGAGAAAAGAAGCTGATGGAGTAGAATTTAAGTTTACATTTTATTGATTTCACAAGAAAAATAGTGGGACCTAGATACTAATCTTGTTGCTCGGGTAAATTCAGGCATAGAGGGCACCAGTGAGCGAAACCCAAAATAAGGCATGGGAGCCATTTACATTAGAGAGGTTAATGAATGATTATGTTTGAACTTTAGAGGAAGAGCTATGAAATGTCCTTTATCAAGGTATAATAGGAAAAATAACTGTTAACCCTAGACGTAAAGAGGTTAAGTTTGTAGGGTTTGGGATAGCTTTCTCACAGTAGAATGGTCCACAAACAAGAGTTTTATGGGTGACGCTATATGTAATTTCTTTCCTACTAAGGGGATAAGAATTATTCGTCCTTCACCTACTCCTTTAATTACGCGCAAATATCCACGGGAAAGGTATAAATCCATTTCTACCCCATCCGACTATGAGCAGGGTGTTGGGCTTTTTTGGTTACATATATACTGTGCAGAACCCTATGAGTCAACCCATTTTATAGTTCACCAATAGAAAGCTTAACCAATCAGAAAGCTCAAAATATTCAATGCGACGTGTATAAAAGGCGGCCATATTTTTCCGCGTATTGGTGTTCAATTTCGATTCTGGAGAGTGTCTGATTCGAGAGTGATGGTCTTCGACGTTGTTTCATTGAACAGATTACGTGCGGCGAGGACACTCTATATCCATATACTATGACGGACATGGTCAACAGATGGCAAGAGGATACTCTATATCCAGGAACGTTGTCAACATTACCTTCAATTTCTCACTTTGTGACCATCATGGAATGTTGTTGCTATATAACGGGAGATTGATTCTCTATTATAAACAAACAAATGAACTGATCTCTGCACTTTATCCATAAATTATGGCAAATTTTACCAACACAGGGCAGTCTGGATTATATAGTCTTGGTTGGTAACCAGTTTACCACAGAAAGAAATAGGAACCTACAGTGAGAAAATATTCTGCCAGTCAGTATTGTCTCTTTCGAGACATGATCGACCAAGCGTATGGCACTTATACGTGGAATAATTAAAATTAGCCCCGAAAATGAGAACTGGTAAAAATAACGAATGTCGGTCGTCAGAACTTTTGCCATGGAAACTGTCATAGATTAACGAGAGTGTTGCCATGTTTCATCGGTTGGAAAGGGGTTGAAGAGTGGAAAATAATTAATTACCAACATGGTGGTGAAGACGCATTTGAACTCTGCAAAATTGTCTATATTTTTGAGATGAGGTAGTATTTACAGTATTTACATTATTTGGACTATTGTCCTCATCTTTGTTGCCATTTGCACGACGTTTCGGCCTTCTTCAGGTGCTAGGAATTTCGAACCGAACCCTTTATTACAATCACTGTGGTATATGAACTCCATTCCTTAAGGACACATAGCCCAGTGGATAAAGTCGTTAGTTAGTTCCTGAATGACTATTAGAGTTGTGAGTTCAATACCAGGCTACAGCAGTATCCTGCAGGGTTAGAGGGAGATAACTCATGACTTCCAATCGGGGCATTACACGAGGGAATCCTAGCATCTGAAGAAGGCCGGAGCGTACAACGATCGAAATGTCGTACAAATGGCAACAAAGCCGAGTACAATGATTCGAATAATGTAAATACTGGCTATCAAAACTCTATGAAACCAACCCAGATATATCCGCAATTCTTCATATCTCAGTATTTCTTAATGTTTTTAAGCATCGGCACACCTAGAAGCAAATGAAAATATTTTAAAGGGTATACATTTAAATGTTATGAAAAGAAACCATAGATTAAATGAAAATACATCCACAAATATGAATTGATTTTATGTCAATGTTTTTATTCAACTATCGGTGAGTTTTTTTTTCTTTTTTTTTTTGTATGAAACTTTTGCCTGGTGTTTTTTCTTTATTTCTTCAATGTTTGGTCGAATTTGCCATAAGCAGAAACCTCATTTCTTCTTCAGCTGAGCGTAGTCTTTCTCGCTTTTAATTTTTTATGTCATTTAATATTGAAAATATACGCTCTCACACCCTGATTGTGCACTCTGGAAGAATGGTAGACTTTGAAAAACAGTAGCTACTCTAGCATCTACGCATCGTTCATTCAGCAATGAATTAGAACACTCTCAGCTATTGGGCGTGTATAATGATAATATACACGCTAAAAATTCTGCCTCCTTCTACTGAGCGCCCGTAGCTCAGAGGTAGAATCACCGACTGACGCCAATTCGGTCGGGGTTCAATCCTGGGCAAAAAGCAATCGGGTGTCTAACCGTACTGATGAGCTGTGATACAGCGAAACAGATCTGTCTGCGGATGACTATATATATATATATATATGAGAAGCAGAAAATTGCAATAAAACTGGTAAAGCCATTTTAGCTAATGTGGGATATTCCTTTTCGTATTGCAATCTATGATTACTGTCGAATGTTTTATTTTGAGCCATCAATTACTAGAAATGGTGGTCAATTCTTCTTTTTCACTTAAGTGAAGTGTAATATTTGAAGGAACATTTACGAAGGAATTTCAAATCTAATCATACTTCTGCAGTACATTTAAGAGAATCGCGCGCAGTTGAGAATCACTACCATATTTGGTGGCTCTTATAAAGAAACACAATAGGAAGGGGAGTAAGATCTTTACTGTAAACCGCAGGTAGTTGAAGCTAAAGACAGCATTTTACCTTTTTTAGTGTGAATCGCTGTAAAAGCCAAGGGTAACAAATTGGTGCAACAGCTCAGTCAATACTCTTTACAGCATTGTCGTCAAAAAGAGAGATTTCAAGAGATGACAATTTATCCCCTGATATTAACGTAGCGTGTCGCTTAGGGAATGTGCCAAATAAACATTGGTACAAAAATGATGTCTGGGGATGTTTCAGCTTTGACCTTTTGAGAAGCAGACAAGATAAAGAATTGTATGCTGTGCAAGTGAGGAAGTTGAACGTGTTCATGTTATACTGTTGGCAAAAAATGATTGAACGGAAAACGGTTTAATATCTAAGTTTGAGTGAAAATGGGCCAAAGTGCTATTGAAATGTTACCTCATTTATAAAATAGCTAATGTTGAATATGCTATAAAAAAATTGATTGTTTCTTTTTTGTGTTTATAGGCTGTCATAGTGGCATCACCATCCAACGAACTGAAATCTTCCTACAACTACATATATTTCCCCTCACAAGCAGAAAGAGCTTGACAGCGATAAGCAAATAAGCAGAAGAGAGAGTGATAGGCAGAGATAGCCAAGACTGCTACCGTAACTACCATTGCGAGTTCCAGTTCTAGTATTACTACCTAACCCGTGTTTATCGTTCTACTAACAGAGTTCTAAGTATTTGTATTTTGCTCTGTTTTGTGGTGATACCGACCGAACAAAAGCGATAAACCGGATGTTTGCTATCTCACAACTAATAGTCAAATGAATAAAAATCGTCGTGTGCATCCGAGTTCGCGCAGATGTTCCGGTTGAAAAATAAAAATTAATCAAAGATCAAATTACCAATTTTATTTATCAGCCAATACAAGGAAGAAATTCGAAATGAGCCAGTTGATCCAAAAATGCTGCTATAAAAAGCAGAGACTAAGCATAAAAAAACAGACAGGCACAGACAAGAGGAGAAGATAGTAATAGTTTCTTACTTGACCTATGTCAAGCTGCTACTATGCTCGCCTTCTTCTTCCTCACCTATTATCAAAGTACTAACTGACCTTTTCTAAGACATTCCACACAAACCAACTCACTGACTCATTGACCTTAGAAACAGCAACTTGAAAATGAACATTCTTTTCTTTCAGATCACCATACCTTCCATGAACCCTTTTACCTCCGTTGAACTTTTATTTCAAGCATTACTTATTTTGTAAAACATTGATTGAAATGTATATATGTATAAATGTTATTTTACACTCAAAAATTGCTTTTCTTTAATTTATGAATTATAGTGGGCTATCTTCCCACAAGGCCAAATTGCGTTAACCTACTAAGACTACTTGAAAAAGAATAAGAAGATACCCGTCATAGTTTAATATATATATCGTTATTTCCTATCTTGGTTGTTGTTGTATAATTTCTTGCTATTATTTCTTGACATATACAATCCAGGGAAAATCGGGAAGATGTAAGCGATAACGGAAGAAACGGCCAATCAAAACCCGTATGTAAATGTGGGCAGAGTGCGATTGTTGCTGCGCGAAGATCTAATATTAAATACTAATTGCTGAGAATATAAAAACGTACAGGAGAACAACAGGAATTTTTAAGACAGGATTTAAGAATAAGAACGAATTAAATAAAACCAAGAGTAGAAATGTTGCCTTGGCCTGATTTTTATTTAATAAACCACAAATATGAGGAAGCTTCCGTATAGAAGGTGAAACGTAGCATTTTTAATCCGTTTCACCGATATCGTTAATATCTGTCACCACTTGACGACATTACTGAAAATTATTTGGCGGATGTGCGGGTAGTGTAATGTTCAGCGGTTCGAGCAGAGAAACCCGTTACTCAAGTTAGAATTTTGGCTGAATTTCTTTGCATTTAATTTCGCACAAATTACTGAGGATGGGAGATGGATTTACACCATTCTCAAAAAAAGATATGAATTCATCTCTTTTTCCATCAGTGCTCTAGCTTTCATGGTAAACCACTCTCAGGGAAGATAAAATTTGAAATTATAAACATATCTAACTTCAGGAAGACGTTTGTTATATGCTGCTTGGGAAATAATTAGAAGTTCCCAACGAACAGTAGTGTGGGTTTATGGGTGCAATGATCCCTAAAATCTCAGGAAAACGAGTTACATTAAATTTTGAAGCAATTAAAGCATGTTCACGCGATATTTTTTGATTACACGATTTGATATGAACGATTGGATTAAATCAAAGAATCGTCAGATAATATCGTAGCTCTGTAGCTTGCGTAGAAGACCAGCACAGCAAACTCTGTCATCAGCAGTAGTCCTGGCGAAGCAGAAGCGGTATTGTTTGTGAAAGAGTAAATCGTGATTCTTAATGACTTCAGCTTTGATTAGAGCCTCGAATACTTTGCTGAAAAACGCTAGGAAGATAAAGTTAGAAGGGTCAGAGTGATCACTTGAGTTATTAAAAACAGGAATTAAAGATTATATCAAGCGACAAAGTTTTTTTGTGTTTCTTAAACATCTACCATCCGCCCGTGCATTGAATACTGTCGCCATATCCGATCGAGTGCTCCTGCTATCCACCTAGGAGTCCGTGACAAAAACCAACGAGGAATCTGTAATGTGATCCATCCCGACTTGGCAGCTCGAATACAGTCACTTTCTCACCCGCGCAATGTGGCTTCCATGTGTCTCTTGTAAAAATACTTTCACGGCTTCTGCTCAGATGATCTGAGCTCACTGGTACCCCACATACATGAATTTGCTCAAGCCACAAGGTCCCACCGTTTTACTGTGAAACCAATAAATGTACAAACGCAAATTCTATTCCAGCAGCTTCTTTTCTTGCACCTTCCCAGCTACAATCTTCAAGAATTCAAATGTAAAGTCAATAATCATCTCCTATCTTACTAACTTGCATCCTCTCTTTCTCTCTCTCTCTCTCTCTCTCTCATGCTGTTTTCTTCGTCCACTCCACTCTCATCAGTATTTTCATCTTTCTCCTACCCTCTTTCTGACACCTCTTGTAACCTGTCACTCTTTCTCAGAACTTACCTCCTATGTAACCCCCTGGAAATCAGTGGCAGTAAAATGCCTTGATTGTGGGCGATATGATTATCATAGATAGATAGATAGATAGATAGATAGATAGATAGAATCACCAAGAACTTGAATGTAAAGTCAATAGTCATCTCCTATCAAACTAACCTGCATCGTCTCTCTCATGCTCCTTTTTCCATCCACTACCCACTCATCAGTATTCTCATCCTTCTCTTACCCACTTCCTGACACCCTCTATAACCTGTCAATCTTTATCATACTTTTCCTCCTATGTAACCCCCTGGAAATCAGTGGCAGTAAACTGCCTTGCTTAGGGCGATATGATTAGATAGATAGATAGATAGATAGATAGATAGATAGATAGATAGATAGATAGATAGATAGAATCTCCAAGAATTTGGATGTAAAGTCAATAGTCAGCTCCTATCTCACTATCCTGTATCCTCTCTTTCATGCTCCTTTCTCCGTCCACTCTGATCTCACCAGTATTCTCATCTTTTTCTTACCCTCTTCCTGACACTCCCTATAACCTGTCACTCTTTCTCGTAACTTGCCTCCAATGTAATTTTTGCATTTTGCTGCTACTGTTGAGCAGGGGGGCTCAACAGTAGCAGCAAAATGCCTTGCTTGGGGCGACACGATTATGAAATAAATTACCAGATTTATTTGGTTCACTAAATATTGCATTTCTTTTCTTAGAGTTCTATCTTTAATTGCCCACTTAGGAAGCAACGTTTGTGTGAATTTGATGTCCAACTTTGTGGCAGAACCTCTTAATAAACACAATGTTAAACCCAACAGATGTAAAAAAAGCTCACCGTCTTTTTGAGTGGTTGATGATAGTTCATTTCGTTGTTGCCGAAGTGTTTTCGCTCGGCATTGTTGTAAACAATCTATTTATCATTGCCTGTGATTATTCATTTTAAAAAAATGTTGATGGTTATGGTTAGAATGAAAAGGATGAATGAGATGTGCGATGTGAATGAAAGATAATTTTGCAGGAAGAGAAAATTGTGTCAATAAGGAGCATTGATAACGATAGCCCTTGAATTGAAGAGTTGGAAATATTATATTTTAGAAAAGCATTTGGGGGGAAACTGTGTTAAATTTGCTTTTATATTTGGAAAATTGTTCGCCGCTGTGTATAACACACTCAGTCGTGAGAGCCACTTTCATAGAATTTCTTATAAAAGGAAAAAATATAAAGGTAAATACTAGGTAGGAAGTCATATTTCCGGATATTCAAACGTACAATTAAATTCCCGTTCTGGTTATGATGATATACGATATCCTGGGTAAGCTTTCTGATCAAGAAGTTTTGATAACTGTGGAAAGACCACGTGATTGCCATTTTTTTTCCTGGTCCACCCTGATCAGCGGTGTTAGCACCTGATAGAGAGGAAAAATTTTAAAAACAGTTACTACTTCTGCGATTTACACATTACTCTTCGGCAATGAATTGTGTTCTCCCGGTGGCTAGCGTGTGCATACACAGCATTTTTAAAAATCATTTCACCCCAAGCAAGGCGGTACTGCCATTGATGTGCAGAGGGCTACATAAGACAGTTAAAGTTTTAAACAGGGGAGAGAGTGAAGACAAAGACGAACCAGTTACGGGGAGCGAAAGAGAAAGGTCAAGAGAAGTATGTGAACACAACAGTGAAGATTGTTGCGAATGTAGAGAGAAAGAAAACGAATCAGATATATATAATACGCTAAAATTTCCTAGGGTGGTTTAGAGGGTAGGTACTCCGACTGACACCACATCGGTCGAGTTTCAATCTCGGATGGAAGCAAGTGGATGTCTAGCCACACAGATGAGCTGTGATACCGCGAAAAAAGCTTGTATGTGGATGACTAAATTATGCTCTCAATACGATTGAGCTCACTAGAGATGAAAATTTCGAAAACAGCTACCACTTCTGCGATTTACGCATGAAGTAATTTTCCTCGGTGGCTAGCGTGTGCATACACCGCATATATATAACACGCTAAAATTTCCTCCTTTCTTATTCCATGTGCCGATAGATTAGGGAGTAGACACTCCGACAAACACTAAGTCGGTTGATTTTCGATCCCGTATGGAAGCAAATAGATGTCTAAAAAAACTGATGAGCTTTGATACAGTGAAACAGGCTTGTATGTGGATGACTAACATATATATATTTATAATCATCTCATCCCAAGCAAAGCAGGAATGCCGCTGGTGAGTAGGGGTTACATAAAAGGAGAATGAAGGCAGTCGAGAAAAGGTCACAGTAGGTGTCGGAAAATGGGTAAAAGAAGGACGGGTACATTGGTGTAAAGGAAGCTGACTGAGAGAAAAGTGTAAAGAAGGATGGGAATCAAAGAGATAAGAGATGGCTGCTGATGTTGCATTTCAACTCTTGGAGATTGTAGCTATCAAAGAAACAAGAATACACAAGGGAATTCCACAGGCGGGAAGTGCGAGAAAAGAAGCTGATGGAGTAGAAGTTGCGGTTACACCTGACTGTTTTCACAGTAAAAGGGTTGAACCCTGTTGCCAGTTTAGTAGCTCGAGTAAATTCGTGTAGGAGGTGCATCAAGGAGCTATGCCCGTCGGAGCCGAATTCGTGAAAGAATTTCTGTGCATATACATTTGCACAGAAATAATGCTATTTTGGATAAATTTGAAGGGGGAAAAGCCGTCGGCACCTAAAACGAAAATTTACCGAAATTACTAATGCTCCAAAGAAAATTAAATTTTGGCATTAAATGACCCATAGAGATTTGAAATACCGGTAAATAAACAAACGAACAGTTACATCTATTTAGTTTACTTTTATTAAAAACTTATGGACATTTATTCAAACTACTAGATAACAATAAAAAATATGAAATTTGAACAAATTATTCTATGGATTAATTTGCTGGGCATCCCATTTCCCCCTAGCCATGTCATATATCGCATTCAGAAAAAAAAATTCTTATCAATTTTAAGGAAACTATTTTGACAAATACACTGTATAAATAAAAAATGGCTGGCTCCTCGCTTCCGTGTCCGCCCGACTGGACAGCTAATCTCTGCGAGAGCCAAATAAATAATAAATCAGTATATTTCTTTTGTCTTTATTGATTGCACAACTAACGAACGTTGTTGTACAGGGTGGGGCAGAGCAAGTTGCTTATTTGAATTTGGCGCCCTGAAGCGATGGTTGCTCTGAGGATAGTGGCGAGGGGCTTACTCGAGAGTGCAGGATTTAATGTTTGTTTTTGTTTACTTTACACGACACACACAGCGCGCGTGTCAATAAAAGTTTTGCAGTATAACTTTCCAGGACACCTTATCTCTTTGAAGGGCGATCTGCATTGGCCAGCACGGTCCCCTAATTTATCACACAGTGACTATTTTCTATGGGGCTAGCAGAAGTCAATTGTTTACAACGAACGTCCTAACACCATGCCTCACCTGAAGAATAACATTCGTCAAGCTGTCGGCAACATACCCACCGATATGCTAGAAAGAGTTGACCAAAACTTCAGAGTATGATTAACCCAGTGTATTGAGCAGAATAGACGCCATCTGACTGTCATATTTACAACTTGTGAAACAGTAAATTTAAATATTGTAATTGATACTGTTTAAAGAATTACATGTCTATCTGCATTACTTTTGTTTTATTTGTTATTCCAAATAAGCAAATTGCTCTGCCCAACACTGTAGAATACGTCAGTCAGCATGTTATGAATAAATATTAGCGCAAAGAAAAATTCAGTTTTCCAGACGACGCATGAACAGAAAATGATTGTCATTCGATGGCGATCTACGATCTTTCAATTTAAGATGTATGCAGAATATTCAGCGAATATTCTATATAAAGAATGAGACAATAACATTTATTATATACGCAACTCAGAGGCATGTAGGATTTCCAGCCCATATTTATAGAGAAAAATGGGAAAAAAGGATGTATACAAAACACTCACCTTACATAGAAGAAAAAAATAAAATGCTTGCAAAATTTTCAACGTCTTTCATTGTGTAAAAAAGAAAAAAATTATTTGTAAATTTATTTGCAGAGAAACGATTAAAAATAAGATGTGCAAAGATTTCAGCGTTTTTTCTCAGATAGAAAAAGAAAAAAATATGTAAAAGTTTACATTGTGTATGTAAGTAATCGAAGAAAATGTACATGAATGCAACATTTTCAGCGTCTTTTATTATAAAAAAGAAAAAAATAATTATATTAAAATACGCTGAAAATCGTTTGTAAAATTTTCTGATATAAAAATTTTGCGTACATCTTAATTTTCTCATCTAAAACAAGAGACAACTCATTTATTCAAAAGTTTCAACGTAAGACAGAAGAAAATTAGGATGTATGAAAATTTTCAGTGTTTTTTCATACCAACCAAAAAAAAAAAAGAAAGATGTATGTAAAATTTTAAAAAGGAGAAGAAATTTAAAATCAATAAAAAACTTTCAGCTTATTTTTTAACTAGCAATATAGTCCGCCGTTGGTCGGGTGTAATGAAAGCTTTAAAACTAATCCATGGTCCTGGAGCTCAGACTCTTCGGACGTTGGCACGAAAGACAAAAAGCAATAGTTGTTTCCAGTTACAGCGAAACCGTAGAGTGAAAGAAAAATGAATGGATGTAAGTCAAATTTTAATTTCCTGGTATCGATATCAAATAAGTTTTTTTCGTCGTAAACTGAATTTTGAAGGCTAAATAAGTCCTCTGAGTAAATGGTATCATGGCTGAGACTAAGAACTACAATTATACCTATTTAGAGCCAAACCCGAAGCAAAAACTAAAATAAAAGGGCTGAAAAAATACAGACATAAAGGCACCCCCCCCACACACACACAAACACAAACATCTTGCCTTTTATATATATGTATACATATTATCGATTTTCTGCGCTATTGTAAGAACTGCAACCTTGAAGCTTCTGAATAGCGTTTCTTATGGCTTTCGTCTATGAGTGTATCAAATTTGATTAAAATCGGACCACTCCTTCTATAACCTGATTTTTTCGATTATCGATTTTAGGTATTTATCGGGGGTACCGCGACACAAAACCTAGCTAAGAACACTTGCAGACGCTTATAGTAGAACTGTGTAAATTTTCAAGAAAATCGGTTCAGCCGTTTCGGAGTCTATAGGTAACGGACACGCACGCACGCACGCACACACACACACACACACACACACACACAAAGTTCCATTTATAAATAAGTTTAGATGTTAAAGAACAAAACAAAAAATAGGCATACGCAAAATTTTCCGTGACCTTTCTTTTATAAAACCTATGTAAATCAAGTTGCATGCTAAATTTCCGGCCTGTTTTTAATTATAAAGCAACAAGAAAAATAAGATAAATGTAAAATGTTCAGCGTCTTAATTATGTAAATATTTAACAAATGTCTATTGTATATTCAATGTCTAGTTTTAAATATGAAATTACTGAGAACATTAGCACACTTCATAACATAAATCAAGACATCACGACTCAAGAAACTTTTGAAAATATTTTTGGAGTTAAGTTGAACAAATTTAAAGCAACAGATTTTTATGTAAACTCGTAATGTTTGACAAAGACAAACAATCTTTGATGGCGCCAAATATTGCAAAATACATTACATTATTATACATTATAGACAAGTGCGTCTAACGCATCCCATCTTCAATTTTGAAAATGTTCGTAAGTAGATATTTCATTATCTTTAATTTTCGTGTATAATACGCACGTAAAAGATCTACCAGGATCCATTATTGGTGACCACAATCTAAACAACGTATGTTATGCAGATGACAGTGTTGATAGCAGGCATAGAAAGAGGACTACAAAAACTCCTAGGAAGTTAGTGAGAGACAGCGATAAGAAAGATAGTGAGAAAGAACGAAAATGGATACGCAAAATCTTCGTTTTCTTCGTTTGTGACAATCTACGGCCATGTTTTGGTTATATTCCGCACGAGTTTGTTAGAAAAATACCAAAACAATAAAATTTTCATTTTTATCAGCTGTGTCAGCGAAAACGACAATTGAACTTCTCTTAGTTATTTGCGTCTGCTTGTCAAAAAATGGCCGACTGATGCAATGACCATTGTAAGAAGACATAATGCCAAAACCAAACCTTGTAAAGTTTGACAAAGACAGACAATCTTTGAAGGCGCCAAACATTGCAAAATACATTAAGATACCACAAGTGCGACTAACACATCCCACCTTCAATTTTGAAAATGTTCTCAAGTAGATATTTTATTATCTTTAATTTTCCTGTATAATAGGCACGCAGAAGATCTACCAAGATTTATAATATGAAACAAGAAACATTCGTCGGAAAAAAAATTATGCCTACCAAAAGCTAAACAAATTACTGAGAAAACATTACAACTAAATACACTTTTCATTGTTCCCAAAGAAGTGTTTCCACGTTTCTTAATATTTTGCATAGTTTTCGGAAGGATGTTTTTAGCTATTGCATTGCTCCTCCGTATTTCGTTGTCCTCAGTAAAGCACTCCCCAGATATTAAAATGTTGCAATTCACATATCGGTCCTCCTGTATGCCAGGGAATGCTGTATAAGGTCATCACAGCCGAAGAAAAGACTTCACAGACAACAGAAATGTGGTTCTACAGAAGGTTGCTGAGGATACTGCGGATTGAACGTTTGAACAAAAACGGGGTTTTAGAGAGAATAGAAACCAGAAAGAACACTAATGCATAACATCGGAATGAAACTACGGAAATTCTTAGGGCGTATAATGAAGAAAGAAGGCTTGGAGAATTTAACATTCGCAGTACATGATTAGGTCAAAATGGATAGAAAAGCTAGTGCAGAATCTACCTAACGAGCTTGCGTGAATGCTTGTCAGAACAGGAATTAAAAACGTGATATGTCCTGGAAAGGGACATATATATTATTCGAGATAGTTAAATGGTTTAGGCAAATGGAACCGGGTAGAACAAGCTAGAATGTAAACATAATAGACGATACTCGTCGTATGCAGTATCCTGAGACGTAGGCGTAGTCGATAGACGTAGACCAATAGTGGAAGACCAATAGACCTCTAGTGGAAGAAATCTACTGGAAGACTTGTAGACCTCTAGTGGTATATCTCTCATGGAAGACCAATAGACCTCTAGTGGTAGATCTCTGGACGTTCTCGACTTAGTCTATATTTATGGCTGACACCAGCCAGTCACATTCGAGGGGAAACCAAGATGTATACATATTCATTACATATTCATTCCATCAAGAAGTAGCAAAATGACAACGTTTGAAAGGAAAGAAAATTGTAGATAATCATGATCTTTAACGCTCTGAGGAATCATGACACAAAAAAGATTGTAAAAGAGAACTAAATTAACTTTTTGCATCGACATATTGGGGATGGTATGATTACAAATAAATTATGGCGAAATCTTCGTCGCCAAATTGTTGGGCCCGATTAGGCTCGGAGGAAAGACACGAAAACAAGAAGGCAGATTCAAACAGTGTATTAGAATAACAGAACGTATATACAATAAGTGTTAGTAATCACAAAATAAAAGTGTAAGTCCGAATGGTATTGTTACGTTGCGACTCGACTGTCTCTAGTTGTCACTTGACTGTCACACAACTGCGTTTCAGCTGCATCCCTGGATGCCACTCATGTTAGTATTCATTGACGTAGAAAAAATTCATTCCTATAGATAGAGCACCATAACAAAGTAAGTATATATAATTCCCGATTAATAGTTATCCATTAGGGGATGCTCCCTGTTTTAAGAGACTATTGGGCTTAACTCACACCTGACCTCAAGTGGAACTCATCAATAAAAATAGAAAAAAAATTTTCGGCTCTCTATATCGTTGCAGTAAGTACCTGACACCTCATAACATCCTTTACCTTTACAAGAGCCATGTCAGGACTAAATGGAGTACTGTTGTCATATATTGGCGGGAGCTGCCTGTTCCTCCTTTTCCTTACCTTCACCGAGTTCTTGTGGGTGACAAACTATTTTTCGCTATTCAACCTCTCCGCAATCCCTTGCAGGAGGGATATGGCAAGACACTCATTGGTCTATCATAACTTCCATGGAAAGAGCTTGAACTACATATTTTGGTTCCGTCAGTTCTAACAGTCACGGTTAGGACATTCTATTTCATTTACATTGTAGCAAACAACCCACATTCCCACCGTATTCTATCATCGAGACGTAATTTCCACTCAATCTGCTTCTTCCCACGAACCACTGTTCTGTGGATTCGGGAGGATGAATCTCCATTCACTACAATCATAACTTGTGCAAGTCTCAAGTTAATTCCCTTCCTCTCCGCATAAACCCCCTTTTCATTCATTATAAGCCGGTTTATACTGATAGAAGGGGGTCGAGTGGCTACAGGCATCAAATATGATATATATGTGCTCCAGAACCTATTCTCTCAGAAAAGTACCTTATCTACGCTGAAAAACAAAATGACTGCTATTTTTCAAGATGGTCGCAATTTCAGCTGATATGAATCTGTGTTTGAGCTAGATTTTGATGGAATTATGCCTTTAACGTTCTATGCATCGAAATATATGTTTTTGAGTTAGAAAAATTCAGTTTTGCTCTTACAAAATCGTAATTATTTAAAACTAAGATGATATAGCCGGAATTACGTGACGACAGGTTCTTTTAATGCAACATTTTGCAAAAAGAAAAAATGAAGAGCAACAATGATCAACAACAACACAAAAAATTGAAGTGATATCGGGACACTAGACAACTTTTTTATCTAACTTTGTTGCGCTGAATCTAAAAATGACCTTATTTTTTCTCGGTTAGCTACCGTTTTTCTTATAGAGAAATGTCTCATTTTTTTTTTTTTTTTGGAGGGGCCAGTTTTTTCCATTTGTTTTCTGTATATATAATATTGACTAATGGCAATATTTCTCAAGGTAAAATAGTAGAAACCTCTAAATTCGTATTTAAACCAACAAATATCAATTGAGAAATATTATTTTTTCAAAAACAATCAGACACTCCTCAACAGGTACTTTCCATCCGCCCTGGTAGACAGAGATACTTAGATATGAATGACCATCTACTACTTAACGAAGGTGTGAAAATCAAACCTGCTTTGTTTTTTAAACTATAGCTGACACACGAGCTGATTTATTGCTGATAAATTCTGTGCACTTTTTCAGTAACGGAACAGTTAACGAAATATTCATATTAACCATAGTTGCACCGACCTCTATTTTTAATGTTTGTTCCTCGTTTGCAATGTGACATTCCATTATCTCACACTTTTAATACCATACCTCTGGAGAACTTCGATGATCCTGGCTCTCAGCTGAAATCTTATTATAACTTTCCACTTGGCTGGCTGACACCAGATGCTAAAGAGTTAAGTTTAGCCTGCTATTTCACCAATAGCTCTGTTACTAATTGTTTTAATGTTTTCTTTGTTCAAAATATCCGAGGATTAAGAGGGCTGTAGTTAGATAAAATATCAAAAGAAAGAAGTTTATAAAATATTCATACATAGAAAGAAAAAAAAATTTGAGTAAATAAAGTTTATAAAATATTCGTACATAGAAAGAAAAAAAAATTTGAGTAAATAAAGTCGTCTGCAAATCATACCCTAATGTGACCACTTGCATTATTTATAAGAACAGTCCATTGTCACAGTAGTAGGAAACAGCAGGAAATCCACTGAGTCCTATTATATAATACTAATCAATAAATTATTAAGTAACAAAAAGACGTATCACCGTTGGACAATACTTATCAACCAGATCTCGAAGCAGTCTACCGCAGAAACAATGGAAAACTACTGCGGGGTAATCTTCTGCCCAGTCAGTCATGTCTCTTTCGAGACATGATCACCCAAAACGTGGATCACGTATGGCACGTAACTGACAGACATTTGAACCTACCAGCCACGACGTACGAAACACGCAATATTCTTTAAATTGGTAAGAGCTAAAATATCTATTAAAATTGAAATTTTGGTGACTCAACTTCAGAATATGATCAGCAATATTTTTCTTCCTTCTAAGTTAAAAGAAATATTTAAAAATTTGAAAATATATATTAACCAATAAGTTTGTGATTAATAAATCTAAATTTTAGATTCAGTCGGAGTCTACAAGTTTATTATAAATATGATCAATTTTAAGTAGTTTTTAATGAATTTAATGGTGTTTGATCGATTGGTTGCAATACGAATAATAGTGTAATTTTCACAATTAATTAATTACTTACATATTTCGCATATTTATTCGATTATATAATATTACGAAAATGTGCGTACTAACTTGTTTATCTGCGGCAACAGTAGCAACTAACTTTCTTGCCTTTATTTCATGCGGGTGAATGCTGGAATTTCATAGACATAAGGGATGTAATGTCAGCCTGTGTCATATACATCAACACGCATAGACGCATTTTCCGCAAGGTCAGTTCACTGTGTAGGGCCAGTTTTCCTCGTCTGAGTCTATCCTGCACATATATAAATCTACCATCTGCTTGTGTATTAAATACTGCTGCCACATCTGGTGGGGTGCCTCTGCTATTCACCTCGGGGTTCTTGTCAAAATACAGCGGAGAATCTGTCATGTGATCGATCACGACTTGGCAGCTCAGCTGCAGTCACTCTCTCCCCGGCGTAATGTAATTGTAGCTCCCGGGGGAGCAAGTAGACGGAAGGGAATTCCACATGCAGGAAGTGCGAGAAAAGAAGCTGATGGAGTAGAATTAGCTTTTACATTTTACTAGTTTCACAGTTAAAGGGTGGGACTGAGTTGCTAATCTTGTGGCTCGAGTAAATTCATATATAGGGGGCACCAGTGAGTTAAGTTCATTAGAGTAGAAGCCGTGAAATTATTTTTAGAAGAGACAATTGCGCCGGTGAAAAAGTGACTGTATCTGCTTTGAATATCTTATAATGGAAACAAGATGAAATTAATACGGAGCATCATGAATAGATAGCTAAAGTTCGTGGGGTATGCAATGAGGAAGAAGGGCTTGGAGAACCTGTCTCCTTTGCATCATGTTAATAATCTCTTCAGTCATTCACTCGTTTTCCTTTGGGGCAATGTTGCTTGCTGATGTCACTATTGCTTCTTTGGTGAGTTTTATTTCGAATATCCTTTTCCGATTTATCCTTCGTATTTATTTTACGCTGTTAGCGTATCCTTTCGGCAGGTTGAGGTCATTCACGAGCATTTTGTATTTCAGTCTTGGCGGCGTACTAGGCTTCTTCATTCTCAGGAATTTCACCTTCAGTTTGCAGATGACTGGGACGTGGTCGCTTTCAGAGTCGGCGCCTGGATAGGTTTTGCATTGAACCACTGCGTTTCTGAATCTCCTGTTTATGGTTATGTAGTCTATTTGCTTTATCATGTCACCTCCTGGGCTTCTCCATTTCAATAGACGTCGTGGGTTTTCTTGAAACCAGGTGTTACTTATTACTTGGTCATTTGCTGTGCACCATTTAACCCATTTTTCTCCTCGTTCGTTGCGCATTCCTAATCCAAAGTTGCCGGTTATCTCTCCTTTGCTCTCTTTACCTACCTTGGTATTCATATCACCCATTATGATTCTAATTTCTTCTCTTTTTCACTGAGCCTTGGCATTGTCCAGTAAAGAGTAGAATGATTCTATTTCTTCCTCAGTGCCTAGCGTTGTCGGTGCATAAACTACTATAATAGATATGTTGAAGGGTCTTCCTTTCAATTTAACCAAGAAGACTCTCTCTGAAACCAGGCAGTATCCCAGAACGCATTTCTTCATTTTTTGTTCAGTATTGAACCGACACCTTTTTTATTATTTTTGCCTCCTGCGTGTATTATCCTGTTGTTGTCGCTGCTGAAGTCTCTATTGTTAAGCCATCTGGTTTCGCATATGCCCAGGATATTGATCTTCAGTCTTGACATTCTCTAGTTGACCACAGTTGTTGAGCGTCCTGTCATTCATGTCCCAAGGATAATTCTTTCTTTGTTGCGCACAGTCGCAGGGTAACGGTCCAGTGACGCCTGTTGCTCGTGTCGTTCCTTCCCGGGCGAAAAACAAAGTTTAGAAAAAAGTGTCCCTTTACGCCTTTGGTGCCGGATGACGGTCAGGTGACACTTGTAGCCCATGTCGATCCTTACCGAGTGATGATTTGCTTTCTTTGGAATTAACCCTCTTCACGCCGTTGGGTTTCATATATTTATTGTGAAAAGCCGTGATTGTGCCCAGAATAAATAGTGGCGTGGTATCCCATTGCCTTCTCCACAGTGATTTATTGAGACACCACCACTAGTTAACTGGCCGTTGGCTTCTTAAGAGTTCTTCCGCCATTTATAGGTTTATTTTTTATCCTAAAGTGTTGCTAACATCCCGTAAAAAAGGGTGAGAATGTGGTGGGTGGGAGATAGAAAAATAAAGATTAAGTATTGACTTAAGTTAAAATGACTAGTCATGTAGAGGAAGAGGAAGATAATGTCAGTTTCTCAGAGTAGCATTTCGTTACCAGTAGACAGAAAAAGCATGAAACAAAGACAAACCTTTACTGACTTGCTTTGGATAACTTCACCGGTCACTCTTTAGTTTAAGAACACAGGCCAAGAGAAACAGACCAACAAGTGGGTGGGAGTGTAGGGGTAGAAATAGAACGCTATGCAATATTTTACATTAAAAAACTCAATTACATTTTAAATTAATAATTCATTTATTTCTTTTAGAAACTGTTGTGAGGAAAGAAAATAAATAAATACACCTGAAAGGCAAAATTAAGACAAAACATTGAACATGGGTGAAACGATTTTTTTAAAAAACTAGCCTAAACTACCAAAAGACAAGAACGTCTGCAAATCTAAAAATTATCATTTTGTTACTAGTATACAGAAAAAGCGTGAAATTTTTGTTTGAAGACAAACCTTCACTGACTTTGTTTTGGATAACTTCACACAGGCCACTATTGAAATATTTCACTGGGTCATTGCTAAGGAGAAATAAATACTTCGTACAACTTTATTTTTCACTATTTAGTGTTTTGGGGCCATATATATTGGGTGTCTTGAGTAGGCAAATTAGAAAGCAAGCCCAGTGATACCTGATATCATTAGAAGAGAAAATTAATTGTAACTCACATATCGCTCGAATGATCAGCAATCTTGTTTTGACTCCAGTTCTTTTCTACATCGCCCTGTGTATCTTGTTTTTTTTCCTTTCTCTCTACCTTCGTAAGTGTCTTCACTCCTGTGTTCACATCGTCCTCTTGTCCTTTCTCTTTAACACCTTGTAACTGGCTCGTTTTTCTCTTCATTCTCTTCTAGCTTAAACTTTTATTCTTTTATGTAGCCCCCTGCGCATCAGTGGCGGTACCGCCTTGCTTGGAGTAAAACGATGAAAAAAAAAATTTACTGGTCAGTTTTTTAAAGACATTTTCAGGGCTCCCATGGTCGCTTTACGGTATTCTTAGCCTTCGTCAATATAACCAGTGAGGATATTATCCAGCATTCACTGTCATATAAGATATTAAATATTACACAGCTCTTCAGCATTTTTTCTATGATTCTAACTTTGTTTTAACATATCTTAATTATTTGCTTAGTTTCTCGAAGACATCTTTCTCATCCTCATCAGCCTTCAGATTGTCGTATCGCATATACCGACGTTGTTTACTACACAACACAGAAAGTTTATTTTTGGTTCTCTTTTCATTTTAAAGTTTTCATTACATAGCTGACGAGCAGTATAGCCCGGCGTTGCTCGGGTGTAATGAAAGCTTTAAAACTAATCCATGGTCCTGGAGCTTAGACTCTTTAGACGTTGGCATGAAAGACTAAAAAGCAATAGTTGTTTCCAATTAAAGTGAAACCGTAGACTGAAAGAAAAATGAATGGATGTAAGTCAAATTGTGATTTCCTGGTATCGATATCAAATAAGTTTTTTCGTCGTAAACTAAATTTTGAAGGCTAAATAAGTCCTCTGAGTAAATGGTATCATGGCTGAGATTAAGAACTACAATTATAGCTACTTAGAGCCAAATCCGAAGCAAAAACTAAAATAAAAGGGTAGACATACAGGCAGATAAACAGACACACACACAAACATCTTGCATTTTATATATATATATATATATATATATATATATATATATTATCGATTTTCTGCACTATTGTAAGAACAGCAACCTTGAAACTTCTGAATATAGTTTCTTATGTCTTTGTCTATGAGTGTATCAAATTTAATTAAAATCGGACCTCTCCTTCTATAACCCGATCTTTTCGATTTTTGATTTTTGATATTTATCAGGGGTTCCTCGACACAAACCCTAGCTAAGAACACTCGCAGACGCTTATAGTACAACTGTGTAAATTTTCAAGAAAATCGGTTCAGCCGTTTCAGAGTCTATAGGTAAGTAACACACACACACACACATACACACACACACACACACACACACAAATTTCCATTTATAAATAAGTTTAGATAAATTAGACTATCTTTACCTCTCCCCGATACGCTTAGCATTTGACAGTAGATCCACATCTCTGTTGCTTCAAGTCTAAACTTAGCTGTTTAGATAGATATTCAATATTCTTTTTATTTATTTACTAATTGTTCAACTAATAAAAGGCTCATTAGCCACTCAAGGTAGATTTATTGAATAAGTTTGTTGTCTGAGCGTAAGAGTAGAAGTTAAAGATGCTAATTATATCGAAAATATAGGCGCTCAACTGGAGTAATGTTTAACTGCTTGGATTGAAGAATCGGGGAGCCAAAGTCATTGCATTCATTTCGGTTTTAATACTGTAGGGAAATATATGAATCCGTTTGTGGATAAATAGCAGGGCAGACTGGTCCCTATATAGTCTTTGTTGGCAACTAATTTAGAAGAATGAAATCTCTGAAATGAAACTCTTTGCCAGCTTATAGATCTTTAACTTCTGAAAAAAAAAAAAAAAACGGCAAGCCATAGCACTATTCATCCTTGAATTTCAAGGTGAATCACGTTTGCGAAATGGAGGGGTGTGGTGATGAAAATGTGCTATCGCAGAGGTCAGCAACCTTTTCGAGAGTGGGGGCTAAAAAGCTATGTAAAACATGGAGGAGAGCCAAACAGCTATGGCTCCAGTGCCATGGAGAAGAACCATGTTATTAAATATGTGAATAAATTTTCTATGTGTTTGAAGAAAGCAAGGATTCAATATAATTTAATACTTGACAGGAATTTTGTTAAAAAATATATATCTTAAAAATAAATGTTTCATAAATCAGTACTGAAAGAAAATCCACTAAAATCGGTTGAAAACACTATTTTATATTCATTTCAAAGTGCTCGCACGCGAAAGTAAAAAGTGAAGTACGGCCACAATTTCACTGTAAAAGTGAAATTGTGGCCGTACGCTTATTTTGGCGATCCCTAAAAATAAAAAATAAATCTAAAAGACATCCTCCAGGTAAAAAGAAATATTTTTAACAATTTCGACGCAATATATTCAGACTATCAATTGTCACTTTGGTTTGGTTTACCTATATTTATATCGTGTCCAGAGTAAGGTAGAGAGCCAGACAAGATTTACTCGAGGGCCGTATGTGGCCCGCTGGCCGTGGGTTGCCGACTGTTGTGCTATCGGAATAAAATGAGTGAATAGAAGATTAGATATGACGTAAGAGTTCATCATGCATTAGTTTTCCTTATGTCTTAATAATTTCTTTAATTTCTTCTAGTCACATTTTGACATTCCTATGATCCTTCTCATAACTGTGTCACATTTTTTCATCTCATTATACACTAAGTTGAGATGTCTACATAAATAACAGAGGTGGAGTAAATACGTAAAAAAACAAAACAACACAAAGCATCCGTGTTGTTTAGAACGCACGTATTTCCTCAGGATCTCACACTCTTGCGCGCGCGCGCACGCACACACACACACACACACACACGCACACACACGTATATTTTCTTTCTTTACGCAAATAATAGCGTTTGTCTAGAGTAAGAGAATGTTAGGAATTGCAAACGAAACTGTGTAACAGATAACTAGCTCATCTCGGATTACATTGATCGCAGATTTGGAAAAACAAAAACCTGTTTCTTTACTTTCATGGGTGAAAAATTTCAATTTTATATTGTAATGGATAAAATACAACCACCACCACACTCTTCTTCTTGTTCTTTTTCTTCTTGTTCCTCCTCCTCCATTTCTTTCGCCTCCCCCTTTCTTTTGTAGATCAACGTCCGAACCATTGATGTTCACAATTTTTTTTTCGAATTAATATACAGTGTTCTTCATAAATCAACGACAGACATAATTCTGAGTGGTCTTTTGCGCAGTTTTATGCATTTCTCCAAGACGCTCACTCAAACTTAACCAAAACCGAGTCACTGGTAGATCAAGGTTTAATGCCTTGATATGCGAACAAATATTTCAATGGTGCGGCAAAAATTAATGGAACATTTTGATTTTTCGTGATCGTATATTTCTCTGAAACACTTAGTTGTATTCCAACAAAAATTCGAAGTTTTTTGTAACTTCTACTTTATTATATGCCATAACAATTTCACGTTTTCTTACAAGGTGCCAACTCCTCCGAGGTTGCAGGGACAAGCCATCCACTTCTGCGTCACAACGTCATCGCATCACATTACAGGCTCTAGTTTTTCCAATTGTACTTCATTCTCGTTTATTGGCAAAATTGACTAAGCATGATTCCCGTTTTACAAATACAACAAAAATCGCTACTTACTTCGCATTGTTTTAACTTAATACGTGACGGCAGTCTCATACTGAAGCTTTTTAAATAAGTACTTGACCTTACTATTTCAACATAACCACTAAAAAAATTCGTGCAACACCGGTCTATACAGCTAGTCATAAACAAAATTCGGTGCTTACGTATTATCGGGAGGACCTTTAAAAAAACGACTCAAAAATTAAAGTAAATTATTTATTGAAACGGTTAAAACAATAAAATAACATTACATTTCTAATTCCGGAGGCCAGAACGTCGCAATTGCTTCCAAAAGTGACTCAAAGACATCAGTACAGGCAACATGCTTCCGCCACATGAATTCGGCCAAATACGACTCCAAATGGTGACGTGCAGTGCCACAGTGCTTCTTGTTTCGCCACTTTGTCGATCCCCATAGGCGTTCCACTGTCTGCGTATGAGCCCCGGTGTTCGAATCCACAAAGTTGTACTTGTGGTTGACGTTGAGGTGATGAAAGCCTGATTTTTCCAGAAAAAGTAAAAATCAAAGGTCCTCCCGATAATACGTAAGGACCCAAAATTCACTTGTATTATTTGTTTCTTTGGCAAAACTAAAAAAAACGGCGGTGTTTGTATGAAAAAATACAGCTAATTTATTTGAAACAGATTACATCGCATAATTTGATATTTGAGAACTCTAAATTAACTCTTTCTGCAAGAAAATAAATATTATTACTTCCAGTGCGCATACGGCAACTGAGAGATTATAGAATTAATTAAAACTGACTTTTCCAGAAGTTTTCTCAGAAAATCTAGGGACAAAAAACAAGCTAAATTTAAGGAAAAAGAGAATGAAATACCAATATTTAAGCCTTTTATTGCTTTAATAAGAAATTAAAGAAACGAGAAAAATTAGGTGGGATATCAAAAATAGATAAATGGGCATCACCAACAGTTTACGTAAAAAAAAAAATCCTCATATGTACTGATTTTTCAACGTAGCTAAATGAAAATTTGAAGCAATATAATTGCCAGATGATTTCTTTATTTTTTATTTAAATGGTGGTAAACATACATGAATTAAGGGCTCCCTTGAATAACCTATTTAGGAAAGATACTAAATTGATTTGGTTAGACAAATGTCATAGTGTTTTCGAAGAGATTAAGAAAGTCGGACAGTTTGTCGATACGTTTAAAGCGGTACGAAAAAATTTGGAGAGAGAGGAAGTTATTTCTAGTATTTGTAACTTTACAAAAACAAGATTATTCAAAGCCCTGCAAATAGTAGATTAATAAATGTGCAAGATGGATTTTGATGAGAAAAAACATTTCTGGTTCGACACAGTGACACAACCTTCCTAACAGTAGATTTCGAAGTAGACGCTCCACTTCAAGACAGTTGAGGGTGTGAGGTCAAGAGGACGCAGTGAGTCGATCTCCAGGATACTATTATCGTCCATTTTGATGTCTGGTAGAAAAGTTTCTGTATAGTGTTTAAAGGATAGTAGTTTCGTTTCTAGGGTATAAAAATTTATTAAACATTTCCTATTTTTTTGATTGCCCATCACAGATTGGAGGCTCTTTCTAAGAGCAGCAGAAAGGTCAGATTTGGCAACTTTGCTATTCAGAAGGGAGTAAATGATGATTTCTTCTGCATAGATACCTACTTGGAAGATGATTACATGAGGAACATCATAGATAAAGATTAGAAAAAGCGTAGGACCTAGAAAAATACCTTGGCGGATGCCTGCTTTCGGGTGAAATAATCTGGAAGCTTGCGCGTTTAAAACTACCTTTATTTCACAATTTGATAGGAACAATTAGATTAAATCAAAAAATTACATATATATTGTGAGTAAGGAAAAGTGGTGGTAGGGGTTAAACAGAGTTTCACTTTACCTTAAACTGGAACGAATCTAATAGTATTGGACATCAATGCAATATGACTCTAAGGATTTGTTTATTCTGACGTATGCTTACAATGGTGTAGCAAATCAATCGATTTAAACTAAACAAATCGACAAGCGAAGCTGTCGCCTGATGTCCTGCCAATAAACAATACTATCCGGAAAGTACGCTGAACAGAATACAAAATAATAAGCATTTTGCACATATCTACTGGCATTTTGAAGGCGTTATCATGTGAACATACATGTTGAAATTACATTCTTCTTCATCTAAGTGCCTTGACCTTTCAAGACGTAAGCGATCATGACTTTCCACATCTCCCTATCCCTGGCTCTTAGCACACTTTCTCCTGTTACACCACGCAACACTCGTTCTGTCGTCTACTTGATCAGATCCTTCAAATATGTTATCCGCTGCTTTCCCGTGTCTCCTTTTCCCTCTATCTGGCCTGTTAGTATCAGGTTCTCCAAGCCCTCTTTCCTCATTGCATGTCTCGGAAACTTTATCTGTCTCTTCCTGATGATCAGTATTAATTTCTTTTTCGTTTCTGTCCTTTCCAAAACCTTATCACTGCTAACATGCTCTATCCATGATATTCGCAGTATCCTTCTGTAGAACTACATTTCAGTTGCTGCAAGTTTTTTTTTTTCATCTTTGTTGATATTGTCCAGCATTCACTGCTATATTGAAGAACTGACACCACATAGCAATCCAGTACTCTCTTCTTTGTTTCTAGCGAAATTGTCCTGTTTCTTAATACTTTACTCAACTTCTGGAACGCGTCCTTCGCCATGCCAATTCGCCTTTGAATCTCTGTGTCGCACTTCCTGTCTTCTGTTAGAACACTTCCCAGCTATTTACATTTTTATATCTGCTTGATTTTAGTATTCACCACCTGTATTTGGAATTTTAAGCTGCCCTTTTTGCTTATGACTATGCATTCGGTTTTCTTGCAGTTTATTTGTAGTCCTTTCTTGTCACTCTCTTCAGCTAACTTCTGTAGGAAGTCTTCTAGTTTCCTTTCCGTGTCTGCTATCAGCACTTTAAGTGTGCAAATATTATAAAGTGAATATGTACGCATTCGGGTATGCGGTTTTGGTGTAATCTTACGTCCCGAACAAACAGAGGCATACACTTATTTACATTTTTAAAGTTATGTGACCCCACTGAACATCTGCACATTGAAGATGAAATTTAAGGCGAAAAAAATGGGGTTATACAGAAAAATGCCGAGAATACCATGGACTGAACATGTGAGCAACGAGGAAAATTTTAAAAGAAGAGAATACAAAAGGACACATATTTTACATCAGTGAGGGATATTAAGTTTCTAGGAGACAAATTGAGAAAAGAGGGTTTGGAAAATTTGATACTCGCAGGATATATTCAAGGAAAAGAAGAGAGAAAACTTGCGCATTATATATGATGTAATGAATAGGTAATGAATATGTATACACCTTAGTTCTCCCTCACTGGAATGTGATTGGCTGGTGTTAGCCATAAATACAGATGAAGGCAGAGAGTGAGAGATAGAGAGAGATCTTTCCACCAGAGGTCTGTTGGTCTACCACCATTGACTACGCCTACGTCTCAGGACACTACATACGACGATTACGTCTACGTACTAGATTGATCTACCCGGTTACATTTGCCTTAACAAACTCGTATTGATATACATCCCTTTCCGGGACATATCAATATATGCAAGCATGTTGTGTAAATGGCTGACGGAACACGGTTTCTGTTGTTACTATTACTATGCAAAATTTTACATGACAGCCAGGAAGACTTTGCTTCGGCCCGACAATAAGAAAAAAGAGACTAGCATGGGGAAAAGATCACAAAAACTGGACACCATAACAGTTCATTTGATGCACATAGTATAGTGCAGTGTTAAAAAAGGGCCATTCTATTTTCATTTGAATGATCTACATGGCAATAAATACTAATAATAGTATGAAATGCATCATTTATTTTAAAAAAACTGGGGCCGCCTAATAATTATGGCCAGTAGTATATATATATATATATATATATATATAGTGTTTAACTGTGATAATGTTAACGTCAAAGTTATCGTTTTTCAGTGGTTTTATTGAAAATGCACTTTGGCAAACAGGCTTTTTTGTTGTAAAGTGCTAGATATCAGGGTGGAAAGAGAGCATTGATAAGTAGAACGTCTTTTGCCCCTTTAACTGTGCAGATTCATCTTGACTTCAAAGTTTCATGAAGGCACCGTTATGCTGTTCTCACTCATCAGGGCTATATATAGATATAAAGAGACAAAAGTAAAATATATTCTTTGCCAGTGCATTTCGTCCTCTGAGCGTCATTATTATGGAAATGTAGAATGTATTTTGTTTCATGTGTTTATATACAAACAGGAAAGTAGGAGAGTTTTTTATTAATTTACTTGAAGCACCGTGTATATAAGGAGTATGGATAGGTATTTGAAGGCCAACACAAAGCGTCTAGTATAATAAAAGAAGGTATAGGACGATGCAGCAGTGGACAACTTGAATCCAAGCTCTCCTATCATTCTGAAGATGAGATTCTGATTAATATTAATGAATAATAAGTAATACCCAACACCTTCTTTACCTTCCTTTATTATATTAAACGCATTGTGGTAGCCTTCAAATACCTACCCATACACCTTAAAAATTAGAATATCTTTGGTTTTGTATATAAACACATGCAAACAAATAAGTCCTAAGTCCTAAATTGACTTGACAAAGTTATTCAAAATATGAAACATGTCAACTAAGATAAATTTTTGCCTATGTCTCTTTTTACCCAGTTTGTTCATTTACAGATAGATTATATCTAAAAAAAATTATATATATATATATATATATATATATATATATATATGTATATATAATTTATATATATATATATATATATATATATATATATGCACTACCGCCCATGATTATTAGGCTACGCCAGTTTTGTAAAAGAAATGATGTATTTGTATTATTTTTAGTAGATAATTCTAAGTGAATAGAATAGAATGGTTCTTTTGTTATTATTACTTTTCAAAATTTTACAAGACGGTCAAGATGAACTCTCTCGAATCAACATAAATTTTCTTTATTCTTTCATTGATGGAACTGTAATATAGGTAATTATTAAATATTCATAACTTCATTTGATGCACAGGTTATTGTGCAGTATTAACAAAAGAACCATTCTATTTTCATTTACAATTATACACTTGGCAATAAATACTAAAAAATAGTATAAAATACATCATTTTTATAAATACTGTAGTGGCCTAATAATTATGGCCGGTAGTATATATATCTATATATATATATATCTATCTATCTATCTATCTATATATATATATATATATATATATATATATATATATATGTGTGTGTGTGTGTGTGTGTGTGTATATATATATATATATATATATATATATATATATATATCCACCGGCCGTAATTATTAAGCCAGCCCCAGCTTTTCAAAAGAAATTATGTATTTCATACTATTTTTTTAGTATTTATTGCCAAATATATAATTCTAAATGAAAGTAAAATGGTTCTTCTTTTATTATTAGTTTGCAAAATTTTGTAAGGCAAGGAAGCAAGGACAAATTCGTCCGAACCACCCTAAATTCTCTTCATTCTTTCATTGATGGAACTGCAATATAAGTAATTATTTGATATTTATAAATTCATTTGATGCACCCGTTATTGTGCAGTATAAACAAAAGACCCATTCTATTTTCATTTACAATTATTTACTTGGCAACAAATACTAAAAAGTAATATGAAATACATCATTTTTTTAAAACACTGTGGTCACCTAATAATTATGGCCGGTAGTATATATATATATATATATATATATATATATATATATATATATATAATTAAAAGAAAAGTCAAGGGGAAAAATATATATATTGTTATAGCTGACGAAAAGAATTCGAAAAGAATTTAATTGAAAATTTAATTGAAAATAAATTATATATAAACAAAAAGTTGTTGGTTACTGGAATAAAAAAAAATCTATTCAACATAAAACAAATGAAATATATAATTTTTCGTACTCGAATAGAAGTTTTCCTGCGAAAATTGTTATCATATTGTTATGTTATAAGATGTTAAATGAGGAAAATTAACTGTTTCCTTTTGATTTTTAAAAATGTTTGTTGTATATGTTGGCTCAGGAAAGTATTGGTTTTAATAGGAATGGGAAAAGCCTGGGTGCAGTTTAATATTTTGGTAATATGTGATGTCGTCGCTATCGAGGAGTTTTCTTAGGAGTAAATTATTTTCTCTTTTGACAGTTATGGAATTTTTTAAGTCAAAACTGTGGGGGAAATTATTTCTCTCTATAATCAGCTCATTCGTTAAATTGTTATTTATGAAGTTTCTTTTGTATTCATAAACACCCTTTTTTAATTTTCTGCATGTTTCTCCAAGGTATTGCGCGGAACAGTTTTGTCAACTTATCTAAACTTATTTATAAATGGAACTTTGCCTCTGTGAGTGTGTCTGTGCGTGTGTGTGTCCGTTACCTATAGACTCCGAAACGGCTGAACCGATTTTCTTGAAAATTTACACAGTTTTACTATAAGCGTCTGCGAGGTTTCTTAGCTAGCTTTTGTGTCGAGGTACCCCCGATAAATATCGAAAATCGATAATCGAAAAATCGGATTATAGAAGGAGTGGTTCGATTTTAATCAAATTTCATACACTCATAGACAAAGACATAAGAAACGATATTCAGAAGTTTCAACGTTGCAGTTCTTACAATAATGCAGAAAATCGATAATATATATATAAAAGCTTTCATTACACCCGAGCAACGCCGGAATATTTTTATATATGCCTGCTTCTGAGATGTTTTTTTAGATCTGATTATAGATTATATCTATAATGGTTTTGGATCTAGTTGTAATTATTCGGATTTTGTTTACATAGGATAAGTTGTTCTAGATAGTGGGTGTTACATATACATTCGCCTTGACTGTATCCAATATGTAGCAATTTAGTCTGTTTAAATGTTAACGGACAAACTGACAAGTCGATAAAGACTAACTTTTGTAATTTGTGTATGTATATATGCGTGGGTGTATTAATCTGTATATGTGTCTGTTTGCTAATGTTTGTGAATATACTCGTCTATTTTTCCATGTGTGAATGTTTGTAGGTTCTTTCTCATCCTCGTTTAAAATATGTATAACTTTCTAAATCTACTAAATTATTAAGCTAAAAAATAGTTTTTTGTTTTTTAATTTCGCAACAAAAATAAAGTAGATATAATAGTTAACCAATAATTCCTGATCTCAATTTAATCAAATTTTAATACCAATGCCCACCAAGATTAATTTTAGTCTGCCCACATATTCTCCAAATTAGAAGTTGCTTTACTCTGATTGGTCCACATTGTACATACAATAATGCCTCCCTGATTAAAGGGGTCTTGCTTGTTTTTAACCTTTTAAAACCATTCAATTTAAAATAACCACATCACTTGACAAGACACAAGAAGTGTCGAAACAAAATAGCTACTTTTGTAGTGATATTGTAACATATCCATGTTATAATTTCTGAATATATATATATATATATATATATATGACAGAATTGCGTTGCTTGAGCAGTGTGACATGGAGTTTCATCTTCCAGAAATAGGAATCAACTTTGCTCATTCTACTACTTGAGAATATTGGAAGGAGCCCTTTCTTTAATATAGAAATATTTTTGGCTGAATTGATGTTTTCTTCACACTCCACAAGTTTTGAGCGACCATCACTCCAAATTGCACCCCATACCATTACTAAAGGGTCTCCATGTTTCACCGTTGGTTGCAGTCTTTTTAAATCAACTTCTTGACTATAGAGTCTCCATACCCATACTTTTCCACTGTCGGAAAATAATGTGAATCTTGACTCATCAAAGAAAATGACAGTGATCCAAAATGGTCAAAGGTCTCTCCACCATCTCATGAGCCCAATCCTTTCTGCGTTTGATATTGGCTGGACGGAGAAGTGGTTTCCTTCTCGCAGCTCTGTCATAGTTGCCCAACCTGTGAAAATACCTGACAGCTGATCTGGGACAGACATCAACTTGTGTTGCTATGTCAGAGGCCTTGAAACGTGGATCCACTTCAACATTTCTTTAGACAAGACGCATGATTATTTCAGAGGGCTCAGGGCGGCTTGGATGAGGTTTTGTGCACTTCTTGCCCTCTCTGGTGAATTATATGATCACTCTATTAACAGTAGAAAGAGGTATTGAAAGATGTTCAGATATTTTTCTTTGACTAAGACCATCTTCTTGTTGGCCCACGATACGTCCTCTCTGAAATTCGGATAGGTCTGATGCTCCTTTGGTTCATGGCATGTTCCAGTATTGTTATCTGCAGTTTTAATCAGATAATCTATGTTAATTTATCTTGGTTATTAAAAAAAATCAGAAATAAAATTTAATTTGGTGTCTATTCAATTCTGTCATATATATATATATATATATATATATATATATATGGTTAATCTGGCTTTAAACACATAAATGCAAACTACCTGTTAGTGTGTGTGCATTTATATAACTTTTGAGGAGTCATATTTGTCCCTAGGCTTAAATTATTTCTTTACATAGATTCTAGATAAACGCATATTTTCCTACGTTCATTTTTTTTATTTCTTTGTAGAAAATTAAAACGATTCAAATTCCCAACCATTTAATGCTTTTAAATATAAATAACTCAAATAAATGAACATGTAAGAACAGTAAATACTTATACGAGGGTGTCCTGAGGGATTACTTGGCTAACTTCTGATATAATATGTGTTCTATTTTATTAGTAGTGGTATTTGCTAATCCTTTATTGCTCCGAAGTTATAAATTATTTTTCTTCTTCTACGTGCTCTGGCCTTTCAGGACAGGAGCTATCATGGGCATCAAAAAACCCTTATCTACTGTGGTTCTTAAGAGTGTTTCACCTTTTGCTAAAGATCCCATTAACACATTTCGGCTATCCATTCAAGCCCGTCGTCAGGCAGGTGGTTTGCTGCCTTTCTCTTCCTCTCAATATGCACTGTAAGGGTCTTCCCATGATTTCCCGTGATTTCTTTATTATCATTTGTCTAAGAAATTTTAGCTGCCTTTTTCTGATCCTGAGAATAACTGTACTTTTTGGCATGTTTTTCCAGACTTCCTTGTTTCTTACGCTCACCGCACATGCATTTCTCAGTAGCCTTCATGATGCACAAGTTATTGAGCAATATTAACAAAAGAATTCTATTTTCATTTACAATTATTCACTTGACAATAAATACTAAAAAATAGTATGAAATACATCATTTTTTAATACACTGGTGTGGCCTAATAATTATGGCCGGTAGTATATATATATATATATATATATATATATATATATGTGTGTGTGTGTGTGTGTGTGTGTGTGTGTGTGTGTGTGTTTATATATATATATATATATATATATATATAAGATTTTCGAATCCTTTGTAAAATAAAGACGGAAGCTGATGATGGTTCGTCTATTCTCCCGATTTACCATGAAATAACGTGTTTGCTTATATTTGTTCTGTATGTATTTATATACATATATATTTAGAGCTCTCTTAGAGAGTTATCCTACCACTGTATGTACAGGATACTCCTTTGGATTCTTCTATACTCACACTGCATGCTGATATATATATATATGTGCTACCGGTCATTGCTTTCTGCAGTATACTGGTTGCCAACCAAGGCTCGAAACCCCAATCTGTCCTGTTATCTAACCCGCATCAGGAGGGAAGAAGCAGATTAATATCTTTGTCAAGTGCATTTTCGCGTAAGTGAATGCGAGGAATGCAACTGGAATTCCAAGTCGGCTCCTTGATTTCTCGTTTTGTGCCGATATTCAACGCACCACAACGCACATACTATATGCAGTACCATTCCTATTTAAACTGATAATTTCACCTTAGTATTAATAAAGTGAATGAGAATACACTTTAGCCGCTTTACTCTTTCATGTTGTTTGAGATTGCTTAATTTATTCTCTAAATTGTTTAATTTAGTCATTTCACTCCAGAGAAGGAAATAATGCCACTAACAATACAGGGGTTAGTTTTTTCTTTATAATCATTTCACCCCAAGCAGGGCAGTACTGCCACTGGTGCGCAAGGGGTTACATAAGAGGATTGTAATGAGAAACAAGAACAGGTTACGGGGGGTGCTAGAGAATGCATAAGAGAAGAATGAGAACACTGGCGCGAAGAGTAGAGTGAGGAGGGAGAAAAACATGATACAAGGGTTGTCAGGGAAAGGATGCTAATCTAGGACGTAAGAGATGGTAATTGATATTGCATTCAAATTCTTGGAGATTGTAGCTGTCACGGAAGGTCATTTCACAGATGGGAAGCGCGAGAAAAGAATCTGTTACGGTAGAAGTTTCTATTACAGTTGATTGGATTTACTTTAAAAGGATGGGACCTTGTTGCTAGTCTAGTAACTCGAGTAACTTCATGCTGAACCACTTCTTACCCCAGTCCACCAAAGATTGGAGGCCCTATTTAAGGTCAGCAGCGACCTTTGCTTTGTCAGCCTCGGCAGATTTCTTATTTATTAAATGGCGGTTTCGTCAGCTGTGATATATTGAATCACTTCAGCATTAAACATAGCCTTGAATACTTTGCCAAGAATCGGTAGGAAGCCGATAGAGCGATAATTAAAAGGGTCTGAGAGTTCTCCAGAGTTCTTAACTACAGAAACCACGGAGGAGGACTTCCAACAGGCAGAAAAGCAAGAAGAAGAGAGTTTAGAGTGGATAGAGGAAAGTTCAGGGGCATATTTCTTCAGGACGATGATTCGGATTCCATCACCTCCGCTTTATGGGGGTCAAGCCTTGAAAATATGTTAAAGACCAGCGAAGGGATAATGTGAGCGTTACTAAATTTAGCCTCAGTTCTAGCGGCGAAGTCGGGTGCGGATTCCCGCATGACAAATCAAATGTTGCGTTGGTGGAAAATCTGGGTGCATAACACTCCGCTGAAGTTGTGGGGACCTTCGATTTATTGATTTAAAGAAAGATCGAAGGTTTGTTGTTGTTTAACACATTTTTACAGAGCCGCCAGTAGTTTTTGGAGGCGAAATTGCGAATGCTATACGCTGCTTCATTCTGTCAGCAAACAACATCATTAGCATCGTTTAGGGGTAAAATAAGGGGTGAATGGAAACTTCCTGGGATGAAAGCATCAATGCCAGCTTTAACCCAATAGGAGCCCTTCAACGGGACGACTAAAAACTTTGTTCCAAGTGACGTCACACAAAGTCTCCTCTTTGGTAGCAATAATCTATTCTGCTGGTCGGAGGTTTCTGCTGGAAGCGGGAGTTGAAGGACATATTAACAAAAACCACAGCATGATCAGAGTTACCAAAATGGCAAAACTGCATGAAATGGCAAGAGACATGGATAGAAGTTAAACAGATATCTAGCAGTGAGTTAGTTCCATTAGGGTTATTACAAAACGTGTGGGAAAACCCACTACTTGCGTAAGGGATTGAGTGATTGGAAAGTTAATGATATGGACACCAGTAAGATCTGTGACAGAGATTTTCAGCCACTTGGCGTGGTTGGCATTAAAGTTTCAGAACTGAAATATATGAAGAAATAGCTTTTAACTAACCCTAACCCTGTTCGAGATGCTGTCCAGTACGGAACAGTTAGGAGATTAAGCGGGGCGGTACAGAAAGAAAAGATAGCTAGCTGAGATTAGTAGATATATATATATATATATATATATATATATATATACATATATATATATATATATATATATATATATATATATATAGAGAGAGAGAGAGAGAGAGAGAGAGAGAGACTGAGACGCATTTAGGATTGATCTGGAGATTCAAGAAAAATCCCCTCTAGCTAGGGTGAGATGTTCGCCAACATAAACGCCAAGTTCATGCATATGAATCCTTCCTAAAGAGGGGAAGGTAACCGGGGATATAGAAATCAGAGGAAGGGATAGAAGGGTCAAGGTTAGTTTAACAGAGAACGAAGATTTCAGGTGAGTGTACGTTGAAAGAAGAATTAAACGCTGCTAAAGTTAGTACGGATACCACGGACATTCGAGAAAGAGATGTTAACAGGTTTAGGGGAGTTTTGTTTAGCTTGTTTGGTTGTATATCTTACTTTGTGTGATGTTATAATTAAAATCTTTTGGTAAGAAAAGGCTAAGAGTAGTAGTATCAGTATCAGTAGTATCAAATGCAGCATGTGTAGAAAGAAAACTAGTGCAGACTGTAGCATAATGTGACCTCAGGGTTGTCACCGGAGTTAATTGCAGGGACACCCATCCATGCACGAGATAGCACTTCCAAAATCTCAGATTTTGGAATTCATTCTCATATTATTGGCCATGCAAGTGTGCCCTCAAATCTCAGAGTCGCACTTTCCGTCTTCTGTTACAACACTTCTCAGGTATTCAAATTTCTGTACTTGGTTGATTTCAGTATCCACGGTTTATAATTGGCTTTTTGGGCTCCTCTTTTTACTGATAACAATTAATTGTCTTGTGTGCGGACTGTTGTCCACAATTTTATTGTCATATTATAGACTTTTGACCGTTATAAGGGCTTTTTCAAGAATTTTTCTTTGTACTGTAGCAGTTTTCCAGGATCATTTTGTTAATTAGCAATTGGTCTTTACATCCATAACAGCCACGTTTGCACCCTTTTTGTTCAAGCGGTATCATGTCATTTCTTTCTAAGAATAAATATGTCTGTTTTGTTAAAATAGATGTTAATAGTTTATATGTTGTCGGAAGACATGTAATTGGTCTGTAGTTTTTCGAGTTGTTTGTGTCACCATTCTTTGGTAGAAGAAATGCAATTCCTTTGGTCATCCATGCAGGAATTTTAGTGGGATCGTCAACCATTTCTTGAAGTTCTTTGGCTAGTTTTTTATGTGCTGTATTTAAATAATATATCCAAAAGTTAGGAATTTTATCTATACCTGGGAATTTCCAATTGTGTGCTTTTTTTTTAGTGCAAATTTAACATCCTTTTCTGTAATTCCAGACCATGTCTGTTCTGGTTTATTTTTCATTCGTTCTGTCTCTTGTGCAATCCAATGTACTTCCTTGCTATGTTCTTTAGGGCAAGCCCATATCTTTTCCCAGAACTGTGTAAGTTCTTCCATTCTGGGGGTGGGGCTGTCACTTCAATTCTTTTTTTACCTATTTCCCTGTAAAATCTCTTTGTATCAGTCTGAAAAATCTTATTCTGTCTGTAAAATCTTGCTCTTTTTTCATATCGTCTTATCCTTTGAGCCTTCAGTTGGATTTTTTGTTTTATTTTTTCTTTATTTGATAAGATTTCATTTTCATTCCTAATGTTATATTTACTTTCGGCTCTTCTGCTTTTCCTAGTTCTTACAGTTATTCCTCTACTCAGTTCATCCAGTATTGATAGTTCACTTCTAAGTTGTTCGATTTCTTTTTCTATTTTTCTTTTCCAAGGTGGATCTTCACGTTTGTGAGACTGCCTTGTTTTTATTTTGATTTTCAATTTTTTTAGTGCTGCTGTTGCTGATGCATATATTATTTCGTTAAGATTTGTATGAGGGTCTTCATCCAGTATTAATTTCAATGCTGCATTGTAGATTTTAATAGTACGGAGGTTATGTTTTGTTGGTTGTAATTTTGGAAGCTGTTCACGTTCCTCCATTGTATTATTTTGTATTTGACTTAGATGGTTTTTTATTTCTATCTTGGCTTCCTGTATATTGTTCTTATTTTCCGTCAAATAATTATCTTTGATGTGTTCTGAACTCGTTTTATTTTTGTCTTTTAACTGACTCAGATCACACCTTTCCAGCACTTTTAAATTTACAGCATTATCTTCGCAGTGATTTGCGTGTTTCACGGTTTCTACATTATGACCTGTGGCTGGTTTGATGTTATTACTTTTTATTTCTGATTCCGGTTTCTTTTCATATTTTGTTGATTCGTCTCTTCTTGTTACAATTCTTTTAATTTCATTGATTTCAGCCTCTGTCAGTCGGTTATTACGAATAATGTACCTACGTACATTGGCTAATTTATTTTCGTCAATATACTTTCTATTTGCTTGACCAACTTTTTCACGCCAAATGTCATATGTTTGGCGAGTCACATTTTTTTGAGGTTTGAGTAACGCTTCATGAAATGCAGTCATAACGACTTTGTACTCCTCACGAGACCATTTTATTTTTTCTTTCTTTAAATATACGGTTGTAGATCTAGTTGGTGAATTTTCAAGACCATCGTTAGGATTATCCTGGTTGTGGGGACCAGAAGATTCATTCTTTGTGTAGGAGTTTGTTCCTCTGGCAGATTTTTCGACCTCAGGTAGGTTCCCTTCTGAAGGACGGGCTCCCTGTTTATCCACTGGAAGAGCCATACTGGACTTTTTATTTCTATTTGTATTTTTCATGTTTTTCCCACGAGTGACGCACGGGTCCAAAAGTCCACCCAAAGTTGCCCGGCACGTTGGGTAACGGTCTTTTACAAACAGGGTCCGGAAGCATGTAGGGAATCGTTTGTGACCTCATAACGCAGTAGCCATTCACTCCTCGGCACGATTAACACCTTGAGTTGCGGGTTGTTGTTCGGAGTTTTCCTTCTCCTAAATGGGCTGTCAAGCAACATCTGACATAGACGCGATTGGAATTCAAGGAGAAAGACGCTGGTTAAAAAAAACAAAAAACAAAAAAAAACCTTTGGGGTAGCAAAGGCTCAACGAAACAACACATCAATACTAGAGTATTTTGTTAAAAAAAAAAAAATTTTATGAAATGTCGACAGCTAAAGGAAATATAATACGGATGATTTTATTTAGGTTCATTTAAAGAGCAAATAGATAAATTAATTAAAATAAAACAGAATTTCATAAAAAAAAAAAAATTCCTGTTTATATTAAAACAGAATTTCATATTGAGAAAAGGAAAAATTCAAATAGAGAGACGCTGGTTAAAAAAAAACAAAAAAACAAACATACTTGGGCGTAACGGTCGTTCAACGGAAAAAAAAATGTAATAATCTGTTCGTCCACTCTATCATTTATTTTTTCAATAAAGTCGCTGGTCAAAAATAGGGTTATCAGAATAAGATAAATTAAATAAGTTAATTAAATTAAGTAAATTGAATCAATAGATAAACAAAAATAAATATATCAATAAATAAATACGTCTACTTTCTATAAAATGATACCATATAAATTGTTTTTCAACGGATTAAATTCATTTAATTTATTTTCTTGTTTTGTTTTGTTTTTAAGAAATTTAAAATAGTCAAAAAAAAAAATTCGATAATATCTAAAGAAAAAAGTCCTGTTTATATTAAAACAGAATTTCATATTACATATTTCATATTTCATATTGAGAAAAAGAAAAATTTAAAGAGAGAGACGCTGGTTGAAAAAAAAAAAACAACAACAAACTTGGACGTAACGGTCGTTCAACGGAAAAAAAACATCACTGCACTTGGAGAGTATTGTTAAAAAAACAAAAACAATTATTATTATTATTATTATTATTATTATTATTATTATTAAACGCTACAATGCAGCACAATGCATAACCTCCGAACTATTAAACTCTACAATGCAGCACAATGCATAACCTCCGAACTATTAAACTCTACAATGCAGCACTCAAATTAATCTTGGATGAAGACACTCATACAAATCTCAATGAAGCAATATATGCATCAGCAATAGCAGCAACAAAAAAATTGAACATCAAAATAAAAACAAGGCAGTCTCGTAGACATGAATATCCACCTAGGAAAAGAAAAATAGAAAAAGAAATCGAAAAACTTAGAAGTGAACTATCAGTAATGGATGAATTGAGTAGAGGAACAAATGTAAGAACTAGGAAAAGCAGAAGAGCCAAAAGAAAATACATTAGAAATGAAAATGAAATCTTATCAACTAAAGAAAAAATAAAGCAAAAAATACAACTGAAGGCTCAAAGAATAAGACGCTATGAGAAAAGAGCAAGATTTTACAGACAAAACAAGATTTTTTCAAACAAAGAGATTTTACAGGGAAATAGGTAAAAAAAGAATTGAAGTGACAGCCCCACCCCCAGAATGGAAGAACTTACACAGTTCTGGGAAAAGATATGGGCTTGCCCTAAAGAACATAGCAAGGAAGTACATTGGATTGCACAAGAGACAGAACGAATGAAAAATAAACCAGAACAGACATGGTCTGGAATTACAGAAAAGGATGTTAAATTTGCACTAAAAAAAAGCACACAATTGGAAATTCCCAGGTATAGATAAAATTCCTAACTTTTGGATATATTATTTAAATACAGCACATAAAAAACTAGCCAAAGAACTTCAAGAAATGGTTGACGATCCCACTAAAATTCCTGCATGGATGACCAAAGGAATGACATTTCTTCTACCAAAGAATGGTGACACAAACAACTCGAAAAACTACAGACCAATTACATGTCTTCCGACAACATATAAACTATTAACATCTATTTTAACAAAACATACATATTTATTCTTAGAAAGAAATGACATGATACCGCTTGAACAAAAAGGGTGCAAACGTGGCTGTTATGGATGTAAAGACCAATTGCTAATTAACAAAATGATCCTGGAAAACTGCTACAGTACAAAGAAAAATCTTGGTAATGCCTGGATAGATTATCGAAAGGCATTCGATAGTGTGCCACATCCCTGGATTTTAAAGACTTTAAATATATACAAGATATCGCCCGTCATCATCAATTTCATCAAACAGTGCATATCTATATGGAAAACAACCCTTTACCTCAATCATATCAATGGAACCTATAAGTCTAATGAAATAAACATCAAAAGAGGTATATTTCAAGGTGATTCTTTATCTCCCTTACTATTCTGCATATCATTAATAGCACTAACCAGTCAACTTAATAAGACAGAATGTGGTTATAAAATAGGCCAAAAGAAAATAAGCCATCTATTTTACATGGATGACTTAAAGTTATATGCTAAGAATGATAATGAGCTGGAAGGTCTTCTGCAAACTGTAAAATGCTTCAGCGAAGACATTGGAATGAAATTCAATTTGAATAAATGTGCTAAAGCTACAGTTTTACGTGGATCAATACAAGAAACATTCTCAATTTGCTTAGACCCTGCTGTAACAAATAAAGAATTGGAACCAGAAGAAGCTTATAAATACCTAGGTGTAAATGAGAGTGAAAACATTCACCATAAAAAAATGAAAGAAATAGTGCGTAAAGAGTACTAGAAAAGCTACGAATGATATTAAAAACTGAATTGAATTCTCAAAACAGAGTTATGGCCATTAATAGCCTGGCAATCCCAGTTGTCCAATATAGCTTCAACATCTTAAACTGGACTCTAAACGATATCAGGCGAATGGATTCTAAAACAAGAAAGCTTCTTTCTAAGCATAAGATGCATCATCCAAAAGGCTGATGTAGACCGTCTATGCATACCCCGTAAAGAAGGTGGAAGAGGTCTTATTCAGCTGGAATTGTCATACAAGACCACAACTACTGGCTTACTAGCATACATAGAAACAACAAAGGATTGGGTGATACAATTAGTAAGGCAGCATGAAGAAAGAAAGAAAAAATATTCAATAATAAAAGAAGGCAGTAAACACAAACAAGATTTACAGTTAGTAGATTCTGTAGAAAAGCAAAACAGAAGCCAAGAAAAACATATGAACATGAAAGCCAAAGATAAAGCTCTTGAACAGATGAAACAGCGCTGGCAAGACAAACCTCTGCATGGCCAATATCCAGAACGTGCCACTAAATCCAATGTTGACAAAGTTAATACTCATCGATGGTTACGTGCATCTGGATTAAAGTCTGAAACTGAAGGCTTTATTCTTGCAGCACAAGACCAAAGTCTTTTCACTAGAAACTTTCAGGCAAATATTATGCATAATAATATGGATCCAAAATGCAGGTTTTGTGATAAACACTAAGAAACAATAGACCACCTAATCACAGGCTGTTCTGTGCTTGCTCCAAATGAATATAAAAATCGTCACGATAGAGTTGGGCAATATTTACATTGGGCAATGTGCAAACATTATGGAAAAGCTGTAAACCAACACTGGTATGAACATCACCCAGCACCGGTTACAGAAATAGAAGATGTAACCATTCTATGGGATTACACCATCTACACAGACAAAAAAATTGAAGCAAACAGGCCAGATATTATTGTTAAAAACCAGAAGGAGAAAACTTGTCTATTAATTGATATGGCTTGTCCAGCGGATTGTAACATAGCAATCAAGGAATTTGAAAAACTGTCAAAATATAAAGACCTGGAAATTGAAATAGAAAAAATGTGGAAATTGAAAACAAGAGTTGTGCCAGTGATAGTAGGTGCACTTGGAATGATAAAAAATGGAACAAAACAACACATTGAAAGAATCTCTGGAAACCCAAGCTTAAGAGATATACAAAAATTGTCTTATTAAGTACAGCCCACACACTAAGGAAAACTTTATCTATGTAATGCTAGGGATCATAGGTAAGATAGAAAAACATTAAATGGAGCCATAACAACACGCCATGGCCTGCCTTAGCTCTCCCCGCAGACTTGGTTGGTAGTGAGACCAAAGCAGAAATCGAAATATGATGAAAAATGAAATAATGACATAATAATAATGACATAATAATAATAATAATTGAAAACAAGAGTTGTGCCAGTGATAGTGGGTGCACTTGGAATGATAAAAAATGGAACAAAACAACACACTGAAAGAATCCCTGGAAACCCCAGTTTAAGAGATATACAAAAAATTGTCTTATTAAGTACAGCCTACACTAAGGAGAACTTTGTCTATGTAACGCTAGTGATGTTAGGGGAGATAGAAAAAACATGAAATGGAGCCATAACAACACGCCACTACCTGCCTTAGCTCTCCCCACAGACTTGGTTGGTAGTGAGACCAAAGCAGAAATCGAAATATGATGAAAAATGACATAATAATAATAGAAGTGTTGAGTGAAATAAAATTAGGGAAATATTTTTTCTGAAATTAGAATGATAATTAGAAAATAAATAGGAACTATATCTTTTTGGTTGCTTAAATCGATTAACTACCAGCGTTTTGATTAACAAACAGTAATTCTATCAATTCGTTAATTCACTTGAGATATTACATTGTATTTAGGAACATGGATTATGGGGTAAATATTGTATAATAAGAGAGAGCTTCCGAAAACCGTGACATCATCCCTGGTCGGCGGCTGATGAAGACAGGGTATCGCACGTGCTAACACACGTTGTATATTACAAACTAATTAGTGTTTGTAACCAAGATTGTTGTTTTTCAGTAGATTTATAGATAAAAGCTATTTTGGCAAGCAAGTTTATTTATCGTAAAGTGCTCGATATTGGGGTAAAGAGAAAGCGTTGATACTTTTAGTGCAAAGAATTTGTCACTTTAATTTAGATTCTGGTCTCAACAGCAAGAAAACCAGTCCCTTAAGTTAATTAAGACAAACTAACTAATAAACAGTTCAGAAATTTATTATTAATATGGTTCTGGTTAACAACAATAAAATGTTTTGGTATGCAACAGCTCATTGATTACCGATACATTTCTAACTGCAATTCCGATTTGCTATTTTTTTATAATATGCAATTGTATATTGACTTTATTGCTACCCTGTATTTATATATAAATGGTGTGAAAATTTGATTCCTGTTGAAGGCCACATTTTGAAAACATTTTCTTGAGTATACAGGCCGGTAGACTAAATTAACAGTGCATATAAAAACCCTGTGTCTACTCAAATAATATTTAAATGAATGCAAATGCATGTATTAACTTGTTAATTATCAACTGTATAGTGACTTTATTGCCACCCTGTATATATATATATATATATATATATATGTGTGTGTGTGTGTGTGTGTGTGTGTGTGTGTGTGTGTGTGTGTGGTTAAATAAAATAAAGACAAGAGGAAAATATTACAAAGAAAACGGTTGAATTCCCTTCATTTTAACATCTCGTGACTTAACATCATGTGCGCTACACATGAAGAAATTCTAAAACAGACTTACACACAAAATAAACAGTTTTCAAAGAAAACGGTCAAATTCTCTTCATTTTAATATCTCGTGACTTTACACTACACATGAAGAAATTCTAAAAGCTAAAATGTTCTGTTGATCTTTTGAAATGATTTGTGAGCGTCTTTCTGGTTACCAACACTGTTTGTTTACAGATACGTAATTTAGAATAAAGCTCATTTTGTCTTTTTGCCTTGATAAAGTCCATCACAGGACGAAACGCGTAGGCAATTTAAAATACACTTTTCCTCTTGTCTTTATTTTATTTAACCATTCTGTCCTTAATCTCAGATTATAACTGAGTATATATATATATATATATATATATATATATATATATATATATTATTTAATGAAACATGCATTAATGAAAAAATGAAAAGGCAAATTGAAATAGCCAAAGAAAAATTGAACACCCTTAATAACAAAAAACAGGACATCTATGGTTTGTCCGTGTTTAAAAATATAACATAATTGAAATCTTTGAAAATGGCTTATGTAAGCTGAAAGCTCAGGTTTGATTTATTAAAAATTATGTTTCAATATTGTAATTTTAATTGCTATTAAGCTTATCAGAGAATATAAAAAAATTGCATAAAATAAAAAGACAAAACCTGTCTATATTATTTAATGAAACATACATTAATATATATATAAAATAACCTACAGATATTGGTGGCCATTAAATACAAACAATCAACACTTAATAAAATCACGTTTAAATCTGGTCATAACACATTACATTGCATTTAAATATATGGTTCTGTTAATATTTCAAGCTCTCACGCGGTGTGACGTCATAGAACCGCATTACAAATTTACGAACTGTATTTTTGGTAATTGTTATTGTTGCTTAGCAAAGTTTTATGTCAAAACAAGATAAAATCGTCCTTCATGGTGGATGTTTTTATGTTAACGTACTTGTAACTTCTCTGAAGACTGCTCAGGTGAGTCGAACAACGGTACAGAATGAATCAAGTTGCATTTGGTCGTGATCAAAACAACAAGCAAACAAAATTCGCTCAATATCACGATCTAATATGCGCAAGTGAGATATTTGTGTGGTCATCTATAACTTTTTTTTCTTCTTCCTTCGCTGAGCGCGTTAATAACGACAAACGCGTTCAGGAAATTTCATTGCCGATACAAACTGCAAAGAGAAACGATCGTTTTATTTACTTCTTTATGCGAATGTACTAGAGGGACAATCAACAAGTTTATCTTCATACCCTGCCTGGGGCGCCAGGGGTGGCGGTCCCGCCATAGCCATCGAAACCGTGACATCATCCCTGGTCGACGGCTGATGAAGACAGGGTATCGCACGTGCTAACACACGTTGTATGTTACAAATTAATTAGTGTTTGTAACCAAGATTGTTGTTTTCAGTAGTTTTATTGATGAAAGGTATTTTGGCAAGCAAGTTTATTTATCGTAAAGTGCTCGATATTGGGGTAAAGAGAAAGCGTTGATACTTTTACTGCAAAGAATTTGTCACTTTAATTTAGACTCTGGGCTCAACAGCAAGAAAACCAGTCCTGATGATTGAAGGCGTTACAACGATGCTCTCACGAAAATTTGAAGTTGGCATGAAGTTGCTGACAAATTATCTGCACTTAATATATATATATATATATATATATATATATATATATATATATATATATATATATTAAAGTGACGAGGGTAGACGTTGTGTGAGTTTTTGTTTGTTTAATAGATTTGACTTAACGTCTGCATTTTCCGGTCTAGCGCGACAGGAGTTGCCCTCAGCTGTAGATCAAAATTTTAGAACGCTAACGACACCTTGAAATTTTTCAGAAAACCAAAATTATGAGTAGAAAAATATATACTATCACCCCACAAAGTCAGGGATCAGTATTGATTATAATATAGAATCGATCACCCCACTTTATATTATCTATATCTATATATGTTGCCCCTCTCCCTCCCACCCTAATCCAATAGTGACATTCTACATTGCTATCTATATTTATAAAAGTGACGAGGGTGGACGTTGTATACATATTGGCTATGTAAATTCATTATATGTTTTTTTTTTATTATTATTCCTTAAACTACCCGAATGAAACCAGGATAAACTGCTAATATATATATATATATATATATATATATATATATGAGTAGGAAACTTTCATTTTGACATGTTTCGTTAAATATGACAGGCAAGGAAAAATTGATGAAGTTTGTATAGTTTTTCAAGGATTTATTTTCTATTTGTTGTGAGTAAGGGAGTGTAAGATTATACGGAGTGTCTATTGTCCCAATCGCTTTCGAACACTTCTTTAGCCATTTTCACGGATTTTCTTGTTAATTTATTTTCAATGTTGTCTTTTAATATATATCTATGTTCAGCATATTACATGACAGTATATATACACTACTGGCCATAATTATTAGGCTACCCCAGCTTTTTATAAGAAATTATGTATATCATATTTTTTTGTATTTATTGACAACTAGATAATTCTAAATGAAAATAGAATTGTTCCTTGTTAATATTGCACAATAACATGTGCATCAAATGAACAGTTCTGTGCTCTATTTTTTTTTTTTTGTGCTCACTTCCCCATGCTAGTCTCTTCTTATTGACTGGCTGAAGCAAAAGCTTCCAGGCTGCCTTGTAAAATTTCGCAAAGTAATAATAAAAAAAGAACCATTCTGTTTTCATTTAGAATTATCCACTTGACAATAAATACTAAAAATAGTATGAAATACATCATTTCTTTATAAAAAAAAACCGGGTGGCCTAATGATTATGGCCGGTAGTGTGTATATATAGCAAATCTACAGGATGCGACGGGTAAATTGCCGCTATTTGCCTTGTAAAATTTATAAAGTAATAATAACAAAAGAACCATTCTATTTTCATTTAGAATTATCCACTTGGCAATAAATACTAAAAATAGTATGAAAAACAATTTTCTTTAAAGAACTAGGGTGGCTTAATAATTATGGCCGGTAGTATATATAGCAAATCTACATGGTGCGATGGGTAAATTGTCGCGATTTGCCTTGTGAAATTTTATAACGTAATAATAACAAAAGAATCATTCTATTTTCATGTAGAATTATCCACTTGGCAATAAAAATACTAAAAAATAGTATGAAATAGATACTCTTTTTTTTTTTAATTCATAACAGCTGTGAGATTGCGAATAAAAAGCGGCTCAGAAATGAGAACTGAGTTTGACTTCCAGTCGCTTTCGCTACATCCACTTAGACGCTGATATACTTTTGGGTGATGTAGGAATCCACGTTTTCTCACTCAGCTATGAATAAAGAACAAGGTAAACTGGACCCTGTGTCTCTGCTTGGAAACCAACATATAAGAAAATAATTTGCCTGGTGAGTGTTAGGAAACGGTGGATTAGCTTCTTAATTTAGAACAAACTGGCTTCTTCTTCATGTGCCGTCTCCCTTCAGGATGTAGGCGATCATGGACGTCCACTTAGCTCTGTCACTTGTCACTCTCAATAATTTTTTCTCTTGGTATCCCCTCAAGCCCCGCTCCGTAAACCATTTGCTCAGAACTAACAGGTACGTCTCATGCTGCTTTCACATGTCTCTCCTTCCATTTATCCGACCTGTGAGTTTCAAGTTCTCCAGGCATTCTTTCCTCGTTACGTGTTCCAACCTCATTTGTCTCTTCCTGATATTTATTATCAGTTTTCTTCTCGTTTGAATCCGTTCCAACATCTCATCGTTGCACACGTGCTCTGTCAATATCCTCAGGATCCTTCTGTAAAACCATATTTCTACTGCCTCAAGCCTCTCTTTCATCTGATTAAAATATTCTTTCTTTTATAATATTGCAGAAAAGCATTCTTAACATAGTGATGGGCGTTTTTATGTGGCTTTTGACAAGTCTTAATACACGTATGCTTCGGAATTTTTTCAGAGGTGGACATAAATGTAACAATTACCTGACAAATATAACGTGAACACTTTTTTTTATACTTTTAACAACCCATTCACCTTAAACTTTAGGAAAATTTTCTAAGCAATCTAATATTTTATTGAAGTTGAAGTATTTTGTCTTTATAGTTTTTTGTCATGGATATGTTAAAAAATCACTAACAAATTGTTACTTTACTATAGTTATACTCTTATTTTATAATAATATTGTGCTTAGACTTCCTTATTTACAAAAGTCGAAATTTTATAGACATATAAAATAAATTCAAAAGTCTTTTTAAACTACTGGAGTTTGTTGAGCTTTTATTATGTATGATTCGTTAATACAGGCATAATTTAATAATAATAATACTTGATCACTAGAGTTTAATAAAGAATTTTTAAACAAAACAGTTGTGAAAATTCATTATTCATCGAAAAAATGTTGCTTATGAAAATAATGTCCATAATACATTTTATATGTAAAAGCAAAGAAAAACGTTCCTTGTTAAATAAGGTAGTGGTTTTATTGAATCCTTATTTTGGGATTCAGAGAATATTTTATACAACTGAGGTCATTTTTGATCAAAACAATTCATAATTTAGAGTCTCTAGAGATATTTCTTTGTAACTAATGTAAATATTAAAAAATATTTTCTCAAATTTCATAAAATTAAATAATTAGTTGCGGGTAAAAGATCTAAAGAAAACATTTTTTCAAATATTTTCTTAAAAAGAATCTTTTAAAAGTAATGAATAAGTACTGAAAGTTTCATTAGAATCAAAAAATTTTCTGACACTATCAGTATAGCCCGGCGTTGCTCGGGTGTAATGAAAGCTTTAAAACTAATCCATGGTCCTGGAGATCAGACTCTTTGGACGTTGGCACGAAAGACTAAAAAGCAATAGTTGTTTCCAGTTAAAGCGAAACTGTAGACTGAAAGAAAAATGAATGGATGTAAGTCAAATTTTCATTTCCTGGTATCGATATCAAATAAGTTTTTTTTTTTTGTCGTAAACTGAATTTTGAAGGCTAAATAAGTCCTCGGAGCAAATGGTATCATGGCTGAGACTAAGAACTACAATTATACCTACGTAGAGCCAAACCCGAAGCAAAAATTAAAATAAAAGGGCTGAAAAAAATACAGACATACAGGCAGATAAACAGACACACACACAAACATCTTGCCTTTTATGTATATATATTATCGATTTTCTGCACTATTGTAATAACTGCAACCTTGAAACTTCTGAATATCGTTTCTTATGTCTTTGTCTATGAGTGTATCAAATTTGATTAAAATCGGACCATTCCTTGTATAACCCGATTTTTTCGATTATCGATTTTGGATATTTATCGGGGGTACGACACAAAACCTGGCTAAGAACACTCGCAGACGTTTATCGTACAACTGAGTAAATTTTCAAGGAAATCGGTACACACACACAGACACACACAGACACACACAGAGACAAAGTTCCATTTATAAATAAGTTTAGATTTGTAAGAATTCCCAAATTAGTGTAATTTGTACCGCAGAAAGATGCTAAGATTAATTTCTGAATAAGTACTGATGCCATATAGTCACTGTTTCGACTGGAAACCAACGCCGGGGTCAATTCTGATAAAACAAATACAGCTGCAATTTCGGGGAACAAACAAATTAAACTTCTGCAAATTCGGAGACAATGATGTCTGACTATTATACACTAGGGCATAGGTTCCCTCTTTTCGCTGCGATTAACCCAGAATACAATTTCACTAGTATCCATTCCCCCAATGAAAAAAATGCCCGTAATATAGGAAAAAGAAGTAATTATATTTTCATTCATCAAAAGCAGACAAAGTTAATAGAAATTATTCAATACAATAGTACCAATCTATAATAATCAGAGGTACAGTAGCCGTAACCTAGCTGTGATTCTTAATGTGAGTGTTGAGCTTGTATTGCCTGTGCCAGTTTATTTATTCGTGGCTTTGTGACTGAAAAGGCTATTCGGGGGTCGTTTGCCACATTGAGTCTGCTACGTTTCTTGGTCTTCACTCCAAGGACAGTAGTAAAAGCCTGTTCACATAAATAAGTGGCTGAAAATCCTATGAGAAATTGTTCTGCTCTAGATGCTAGTGTTGGTATACCCTGCAGAGGAAAGATTCAAAAGGTGTTTAGACCAGACTTGGTCTCAAACAAAAGCTTCCATGCATTTTTCATCCTGAGTGTGAGAAATTCTTCTTTTGCTGAATAGCCCTTATCAGGAATGGTATCTTCACTCACAAGATATGGATTTCTTACCCATTGTTGGAATTATTCAAGTTTGGAAAGTACTTACGTAAGTTTTCCAAGACGCCATTTAGGTGATCACTGATGTCTGTCTTCATGTAGTTGAGGATGTCTTCAGAATTAACTTTATCAAGGAAGGCATCCAATGCAGAAATTTGTGCAAACATTTCCTTTCCATTACGCCTGGTCCATAGTTCCAATTTCCAAAAAATGAATCAATACTGTCCTGAAGTTCCCAAACCAAACATCCATTACCCCCAAAATATAGGCTCATTACGCCATTGGGGTAACCATTGGGGTGAACCATGGCACTAGGGGTTTCTCACTATATCTGCGACGGCAATGATTAAAACTTCAAACTCATATACCATATTTGGCGGAAATTACCACTCAACCCGAAATCCACTGGAAACAATGTTCACAATCATCTTCTCCATCTTTTTCGCCGGTGGCAAAAACAATATACTCTTTTTGCTTTCTCGTCAATAACAACATGACTTTCACAAAGATCAAATCACACAATCTTCTGCTGCGACTTTTTCGTCATTCTTGTCAGCAAAAACAATAATAATCTGCAACAAAAGACTGCGTCGAAAACAATAGTCAGTCAGTCAGTTAAGTGTCATACGTAATACAAGCTTTGGGTGATCATGTCTAGAAAGAGACATGACTAACTGAGCAAAAGATTATCTAGCAGTAGGTAGCTATTACTTTCTGCGGTAGACTGGTTGCCAGCCAAGGCTATAGAACCCAATCTGTCCTGCCATTTAATTCATAGCTATAGAGAGAAGAGATAGATTATATTACATTATTATATTATGTATAATTAATGGGGGATAAGTTTATTACATCAAAACAATAGAAAACTGATCCCCATTTTATGCACAGTAGAAGTTTTAATTATGTTTCCAACTATTATATTCACTCAGTCAGTTAAGTGCCATATGTGATGCACGGTTTGGGCGATCATGACTGACTGACTGAGCAGAACATTATCCCACAGTAGATAGTCATTGTTTTCTGCAGTAGACTAGTTGCCAGCCAAGGCTATAGAACCCAATCTGTCCTGCTATTTAACTCATAGCTGTAGAGAGAAGAGATAGATTATATTACATTATTATATTATGTATAATTACGGGGGATCAGTTTATTACTTCATAACAATAGAAAACTGATCCCCCACTTTATGCACAGTAGAAATTTTACTTATGTATCTGAATATATTATATTCAGTCAGTCAGTTAGTGCCATACCCGATACACGCTTTGGGCGATCATGTCTTGAAAGAGACATGATTAACTGGGAAGAAGAATATCCCGCAGTAGGTTGCCATTGCTTTCTGCGGTAGATTGGTTGCTAGCCAAGTCTATAGAACCCAATCTGTCCTATTTTTTAACCCATAACTGGAGAAAAGAGATCGATTAATACCTTTCCCAAGGGTATTTGTGCGTAAGCGAATGCTAGGATTTCAATTAGAATTCGAACTCGGCACCACGATTTGTCGTTCCGAGTCGATATCCACTGCACCGCAACGCACATATAGACTAGGCCAAAAATGTAAATAAAATATAACCATATATTTTAATTTCCTTTTTTAAACAAAGATATCTTTGATGGCATGCTGTAGGTGAGAAGGACCTTTGGTCTGAGTTTTCAGCACCCCCGAATAATGACAGAATTGACCAGCCTAAGAAGGCTGGCCCTATCTCCGAGCTGTTCTCAATTCAACCAATCTCTTTGACGGTTGAAATAAAATTCGCAATTCGAACTCTAAAAATTAGTTCTTCAAATTTTACTTTTTTCAACTGTCAACTTGACGTCACTTTCGCTCTACTGACAGCTCTCTTCAGGTGCAATTTTCTCTATAAGAGCTAACCTTTGTGACCTCGCCAGTCATAATAAAAATTCTAAATCCAACATGTTCTTTTTTTTTTTTTTGCCCTTGCTTGACTTTCCAAATCTTTAAGCACATACTCGTCGGTCAGTGCAAATGCACTCCATGTCAAAACTCTACACCGACCAAAATATCGTAATAACGAACATTTAACATTTCTTCCTCGATATTCTTTCAAAATGTTCACCCATTGACATTTTCAGTGCATTTTCTACATGACCAAAACCTTTACAGCACACTCACATCACCGTACAACAATTTACACAATATGGCATAATAACAGAAATTCATAATAACACATTAACAACAACAACAACAAAAAAATACACATATCAAAGGGAACATAACTCTCTTTTCCATTGTGCATATTGGTTTAGCTCGTTTATTTTATCAATGTAAAAATCTATGTTAGTCTTCTAACTTAGGCATAACAACAAACCAGGCTAGTACATGATTTACATAAAAAATTGCTTTCTTTTTTTTCTTCTTCTCTTTCTTCTTTTTAACTTTCACTGGGTAGGTCACGCCTGTCTATGCCTGAGACGCTTTGGCACCACAACGTGAAGTAATGGTTAGAGGCCAAAAAATTACTTCACCCTCACACGATTCTGCATAATTTCGTCCTTATGCCACATTTAAGTCACACTTAAAAAAAAAACATTCCGAGATGTGTGATTCAATGACCCATAACCATAAAAGAATTTATATTTTCCGCATATCTCTGTCAGTTTCCAAAGTTTGTTGCACGTCTTGGGTTCATTATTTCACAAACTGACCTTATACCATTCTCTTGCAATGATGAACCCTTTCCCTTTATCAGTTAGACTGATTCGATTTGTTCCTTTACTCTTTTTTTTTCTCCATTTATTTATTCGTTTATTCAAGCGCTAAACACACTGGCCACTGTTTCTTTTTTTAGGGTTGGGTTCCCGGTTCCTTCTACAGATTATTAATTCGCTTTTGTTTTCCTAGTCACAGCACTTTAGAACTTCATAAGTGTAGAGTCAACCATTTTTGTCTTGCAAAGCCACAAGAACTGACTTTCTTTCCATTTCTTACGCCCATACACTATTACACAGTAACCCTTTATTTGGGTGGTTATTGGACTTTCTATTGGGGAAACTTTAGTAAAATAAATGGAAAAAAATATTTCCTTTCCCGTTAGCGGGTATTTTTATAAGGTATGCTTATTTTTAGCGAATCTTTAGAGGTAGCTACTTATATATTATCCTTTATCTCACAAGATAATTATAGGGTATACTGATTGAGAATAAATTATAGGGTATACTGATTGAGAATAAATTATAGGGTATACTGATTGAGAATAAATTATAGGGTATACTGATTGAGAATAAAAAATCCTCTTAGAATGCATTTATTCAATTAATTACTTATATTTTCGTTGAATTCAGTAATAACCCATTTATCTCTTCATTATAAAAAAAACGCCAATAGCCGAAACACATGCCACCTTAATTTTTAGAGTTAATGCTCACTTAGATATAAACTAGTAGTAATAAAAAAATTCCTAAAAGAGCTCACGAGAATTCATCCCCTTGTCCACTTTTCTTTAAAGAACTTAATGTAAAAGAAACGCTATTTAGCAATGGTCTTCCTAACTACCTCATCGACCAGTAGACTATTTCTTCTAATGTAACTAATGGCGATATTGAACATACAAAAAAAACAGTAACTGAAGCCAAATATATATCAACTATAAGCAAGATTAATTTTCTCTTAGACATATCAGAAAAAAATATACGACCCCATTGAACCTGAACAAGAAAAATTTCTATTAAAGAAATTAAAACAGCTTCCTTTATCATCAAAAATAGCAACACATCAGCAAAAGCAAAACTACAAGGAACCAACGTTATATACGAGTTCAAACGGTCCTAAAAGAACTGAATTCCTGATCAAACTAAATTCTTAAAAAATACATTTGTCATACAACTACAAGATTATCAAGACGACTTACCTTGCAGCTACCCACTATAGCTCAAATAGGGCTCATTTAAACACATACACTAGCCTAACAAACCCCTATCCAAAAATACTAGTAGAAACTTTTTAAAAAAGCCTCATTCACATATTTAAAAAAATGATTAAAAATAATGGAAGCGCTAATAATATAAAAAGGAGAGCCAAATCTCAATAACATTAATTACGAACACGGACAAAATGTGTTGATTGTGTTTGGAAAATAACACTCTCTTATAATTTAAGAAACATACATAAAAATCCCACATATTCAGTTAAAAATAAAATCAAAGATAAAAACAGCTCTTGATAATGGCCAAAGTAATAAACGATAGCGCTCTGCTTTGCAGCCATTTTGGACAGATGTATTCATGCCTTTCTGGAGAGATGGGCCAAGTGAACACAGTCTGCCTCACTCTTTAACATACCATGGCTAGAAGACGATATACCCATGCGTTCCTAGACTAATTGGCCAAGTAAACACAGCCTGCCTCACTCTTAATCTACTATAACTGGAGAAAATATATTCAAGTCTTCATAGACCAATTCGGTGATTAAACTCAGTCTGCTTCAATCTGTAACCTACCATAGCTCGACGAAGATATATTAATACCGTTTTAGACTAATGGGTCAATAAACTCAATATGACTCACCGTTTAACTCACCCTAGCCGGACGAAGATGTATCCATGCCAGTCCAGACTGGTCGAGGAAGATGTATTCATACCTTTTTAGACTAATGGTTCGATGAACTCATTCTGACTAACTGTTTAATTTACAATAGCCTGACGAAGATGTATCCATGCCTAGTAGGCTATGTGAACTCAGTCTGCCTCACTCTCTCATACCTGGGAAAAGATGCATTTATGCGTTTCTGGACTAGTGGGCCAAGTTACTCAGTCTACGTTTCTCTTTAATCTAACATAGCCAACAGTATTCAGAGATGGAGTACCATCCTGCTAAATGACAACTTTAAAATTGAATAGGTGTCATAAAATAACTCGGCCATGCTGATAGATTGTCAAGGTTAATTTTAAATTACAAAGTACTACAAAGTACCTCTGTAAGATACAGTGCTCGCGCCCCTTCATTCTGAAGGAGAATTAAAAACTATCCTTTGGGAAGCAGTCGAGACTCAGTGTAACTTGACAGTTCGGACGGACACTTCTATCTGCTGACTAATAACACACTTATTTTGTAGATCTGTTCTGTTATTCCAATACACTACTTCAACCTGCCTTCTACTTTTTTGTGTCTTTCTTCCTGGCCCTAATAGGCCACAACATGAACTCTGTTTCTTTAAACTACCATAGCCAGAAGAAAACGTATTCTTGCGTTTCCTGCCTGATAGATCAAGTGAAACTCTACATCACTCCTTAATCTACAATAGTAGATGAAGATATATTTGTCTTTCTAAACTGGTGGGACGTAAACTTAGTTTACCTCACTTTTTACCTACAATAGCTTGACGAATGTGCATTTATGGTTTCAAACTGGTAGGCTAAGTTAACATAGTCCGCCTAACATTTTGACCCCTTATAGCTAGACGAAGATGTATTCATGCCTTTCTGGACTAATCGGCCAACTGAAATCAATCTCCCTCACTGTTTAACTAGCCCTTTGAAGATGTATTATAACAGGACAGATTGTGTTCTGGATACTTGGTTGGCAACCAGTCTACCACAAAAAGCAAAGGCAACCTACTGCGGGATAATATTCTTCCCGGTCAGTTATGTCTTTTTCGGGACATGATCGCCCATAGCGTGTATCACGTATGGCACTTAACTGACTGACTGAACATAATAGTTGGAAAGGATTAAAGCTTCTACTGGGCATAAAAAGTATGAATACATATTCGTCGACCAGTCTGGACTAGCATGGATACATCTTCGTCCGGCTATTTTCATATAAGTTATGAAAATTAAAAAAGAAAACACACAAATGATAATTATTAGCGGAACCCGTGGAATTTCCATGGAAGGATAATTATGATTTCCTGGGAAAATTTTACTTTGTCATACTACAAATGATAGTAACGTCTTCAAACATAAAGGTATTGGTGAGCCAGGTAATCCCAGTCTGTCTTACTCTTTAACCTACTATAGCTGGATGAAGATATATTCATGCCTTTATAGAGTAACAAGCCAAGTGAACTCTGTCGGTCTAATACTTTAACCTAGCATAGCCGGATGAAGATATATTCATGCCTTCTTAAAGTAATTGACCCAGTGAGCTCAGTCTGCATCATAGTTTAACCTAACATATCTGGACGAAAATATACTATACCATTAAATGAGTACTGGACTGCTATGTGATGTCAGTTCTTCAATACGGCAGTGAATACTGGATAATATCATCGAAAATGAGTACAAAACTGGAAGCAGCGGAAATGTGGTTCTGCAGAAGGATGCTGCGGATATCTTGGACTGAGCATGGAAGCAACGATGAGGTGTTGGAAAGAATGGCAACCAAAAGGAAATTAATACAGAGCATCAGGAAGAGACAACTGAAGTTTCTGGGACACGCAATGAGGAAGGAGAGCCTGGGAAACCTGATACTGACTGGACAGATCGAAGGAAAGAGAGACAGAGGAACGTATTTGCAGGGCCTGATCAGATGGTTGACGGAACGGGAGCGAACATACTAAGAGCCACAAGGGATAGGGAGACATGGAGAACCATGATCGCATACGTGCTGAAAGGACAGGGCACATAAAAGAAGTGAGTCGTGGGCGTAACTGAATCAGCTGGAATTTGAACTCTGCGTTTGCACTTTTCGAAAATATAATCGTTACACTATACAATCATTCAAGTACACTATCTTTATCAACGATATAAATTTTCTATTTGAAAAGTCTCTTCAGGGCGAAGACGATCAATGTTCAATCTTTCTATCTGGTTTTGTTCTTAGCAGTTTTCCTCCTTTTGGTAAACAACCCACCTCCTTTCTGTCATCCATTAATACGAAATCAGTTAAGTGACCCACTGCGTTCCCATATCTTTTCCGGGACCTTATAATGTGTTCTAGAAATTTCTGTCGTTTTTTACCGATTCATATTTTATGTTATCAAGATTTTCACTGCCCATAATTAATCCTGGTAGGACTTTTACTTTTCTAAAAAAACCGCTTCACCGTATGTGTTGCATAAATCCAGCAATTTCTTGAATTAAAAAATTCAGTTTCTATTTGTATGCAGGGGCTTTGCTCCAACTATAAGCTATGGATTAGTCAGTCAGCTGAGTGCCATACATGATACACGCTTTGGGTGATCATGTCTCGAAAAAAACATGACATTGAGGAGAAGATTATCCCATAGTAGGTTGCCATTGCTTTCTGTGGTAGACTGGTTAACAGACAACGCTATAGAACCCAATCTATCTTGTCATAGCTAGAGGGAGAAGAGACGCATTATATTATTTCGTAGTGATTAGTAGGGGATCAATTTATTACTTCATAGCAATATAAGACCGATCCCCCACCTTATGCCCAGTAGAAGCTTTAATTCTTTCCAACTATTATGTTCAGTCAGTCAGTTAAGTGAATACGTGATACACGCTATGGGCGATCATGTCTCGAAAGAGACATGACTTACTGGGAAGAAGATTATCCCGCAGTAGGATGCTTTTGCTTTCTGCGGTAGACTGGTTGCCAACCAAGGCTATAGAACTCAATCTGTCCTGTTATTTTAATCATAGCTAGAAGGAAGAAGAGATGTATTATATTATTTCGAAGTAATTAGTGAGGGGTCAGTTTATTACTTTATAAAGATATAAAAACCGCCCCCGACTTTATGCCCAGTAGAATCTTTAATTCTGTGCAACTATTATGTGCAGTCAGTCAGTTACGTGCCATACGTGATACACACTATGGGCGATAATGTCTCGAAAGAGACATGACTGACTGGGAAGAAGTTAATCCCGCATTAGATTGCCATTGCTTTCTGCGGTAGACTGGTTGCTAGCCAAGGCTATAGAACCCGATCTGTCCTGTTATTTTACTCATAGCTAGAGGGAGAAGAGATGTATTATATTATTTCATAGTAATTCGTGGGGGATCAGTTTATTACTTCATAACAATAGAAAACCGACACCCACTTTATGCCCCGTATAAGCTTTAATTCGTTCCAAATATTATGTTCAGTCAGTCAGTTAAGTGCCATACGTGATACCCGCTATGGGCGATCATGTCTCTTTCGAGACATGACTGCCTGGGCAGAAGATTATCCCGCAGTAGGTTGACATTGCTTTCTGTGGTGGACTCGTTTCGAGTCGATATTTACTGCACCACAACGCACATTAGTAGTTTAATCGAAATGAGTCAAAATCAATTACTTAACAAAGATGAAGAAGCAATCATTGTCTTTCGAGTATTTGATACTATTGAAGTCATCTTTGTGCAGAATGGATCGGTGCGAAATTTGTGGTAAGCCTAATGGCAACACAATGAATGAAAACGTTTAAGTCCAAATACTTCAGTAATCGAAATAACTGTTATGGAAATCTGACGGCCTCTAGAATCAATCATTTTTTATTCCTATAAAATCAAGGATAACCACGGTTATGTAGAACTTTTTGCGAAAAACATTTGTTTGAATTATAAATTACTTGAACGAAAAGTAATCGAATATTCAATTTTACTAAATGATAATTATTTTAAATAAAAAAGTATTTATTGCAATATAAGTTAGGAAAATTAAAAAAGAAAATACACAAAAGATAATTATTAGCGGAACCCGTGGAATTTCTACGGAAGGACAATTATGATTTCCTGGAAAAATTTTACTTTGTCATACTACAGATGATTGTAACGTCTTCAAGCATAAAGGTATTGGATAATAAAATAACGATAACACTGAGTGTAATTTTATTAAAATACCTATAAATCGTAATGTCCATAGAAGCTACTTTACTGTAAGCGGCGTATGTAGAGACCATACCCAAAAATACTGTACGCTATTTTATGACAGATTTTGAAAGATAATTTTTTTTATTACTGAAAATACATCTCTCCTCTGTCCATTGTAAGCAGAAAAGACCAACTGAGTCATGGCCAAGGGTGTAGAGGCCAGAAATTTCGTTATTTCGTTAACAAACCTACATATTTTTACTATATTTTACAGTACACGCACATATAAACATGCACAATTACTGCTACAACCACAACCTTAAGCTGCTACTGCTACGGTAATGCTATAGGCTCTCTTCTCCTACTCTCTCATTCTTTACTACCCTTCCGTTTAGCAAAGGTGAAAGAAAGGCTGAAGAGAGTAACGTGAATAGATTATAAAAAGATAGAGAGGAAGGAAAAGCTCGTATAGAGAGTAAATATGTTAAGTAATTACTTAACTAAGGAAGGAACAAGCAGAATTATTATATGATTCGAAATACAAATATCGTTTCTAAAACAATTTAGTTAGAAGAAATTCTTATAACTTTATGTCATATGATACTGAACGCAAACAGTCAGCTACTGAATAGTACTCGTTAAAGGATGTTTTGTGGGATCTACCCCTTTTCTATGATAATGGGCTCGACTTGAGTATACATACACTCCTGCTATAGCGAGATACGTCAGATCCGTAAAAGAACAGTGGCTGATCCGTAAGTTACCGAGAGATACTGAAGTTACACAAAGAATACCGCGTCAGTAATCAGAATTGCTCTGAGCTCAACTCAGACAGCATAATATTACACGAATATACTATTTCCAACACGGGTTCACTTTATATTTTTCTTACAAATCGTATTCATGGACTACTAACCTGCGTTCCAGTCTGTACATTTACGTTCAATATAACCTATTTTTCTATCTCAAATATCTGTTTTGTTGTTCATTATTTTGTGTGGTTTCTCACCCAGTATCCACAACAGGATGCCACTAAATAATATTTTTTTTATTTACGTCACGGTATTTCTAGGCGCTCTTGATATTTTTGTAACTTGCTCTTACTTTTGCGATAAGAATTTATTGCATGTCCTATTCTCTTTTAGAAGAGTCTAAGAATCTCCAGATTATGGGATTAGGAGAAGACAAGTTCTGCAAAATTCCCTATGGCATCATTCAAGGGCGTTATCGATTCTAATTAAGTCAGCATTGAGTCTTAAAAAGCTCACAGATTTATTTCAAGCAGGTATTTCGAATAATTATCATCTAATATAATTGTCTTTTCGAGTAATTTTCATTCAAACAATATACTATTCAAATAAATCTTTTCGAATAATTGTTTCTGAACAATTATTTTTCAACATTTTTTTTCTTTTTTTTTTGATACTATAGCCACGAAATAGGACAAACTACTGTTCACTTAGGATCTGTAAGGTTTAGGTCTACTTTTTCTGTCACATAGCATTTTAAATTACCAGTTTGGGAAAAAATAAAATTTAAACTGAAAGAGGGACGTAACGAATTTCTGACGCGTTGAATAACTATTGTACACCGTGTTTTCAAATTTTTGACCGTTCTGTATTTTGTAATGTTTTTCTTTTTTGCTTTTTCTCTTTTTTTCTTTTCATTGACATTTCAGTTTTTGTTTTGTCGTCCTTTTACACTCTGACTGAGTCAGGTTATATTAGATATTTAGTACAAAAAAGAAATTTTAGACTACGCCCACTATTATAAAACAAGTATTTTCATAAAAACCGGCTGTCACAATATCCAGTGTGTTTTCAAAATGAAATTACGGATTATGCATGACATGTTTTGTTGATTTTTTTACGTAAGCTGAAGACATTTGCCTCGACTGGACGCATAAGATTTAAAGAGAGAGAAAAAAGGAAGAAAGAAATGATACTTAAAAAATTGAACGACTATATACAACATCTATTTCAAAACAACAAAGAAGTGAAACGTCAGTCAGTCAGTTAAGTGCCATAGGTTTTACACGCTTTGGGCGATCATGTCTCGAAAGAGACATGACCGACTGGGCAGAAGAATATCCCGCATTAAATTGCCATTGATTTCTGTGGAATACTTGTTGCCACCCAAGGATATAGAACCCAATCTGTCCTGTTATTTAACCCATAAGTGGAAGGAAGAGACAGATGAATACACTTCCCAAGGGTATTTGTGCGTAAGTAAATGCAAGGAATTCAACCGGAATTCGAACTCGGTATCCCGATTTGTCATTCCGAGTCGATATTTACTGCACTACCACGCACATTCGACTGACAGTTGCATCCGGCAAGTGAAACGTACAATACATAAAAATATGCAAATGACTTTTTATATATATAGTAAACTGCACCAAGTTCAACGTTCCAAACCTACCTACGCTTCTTCTTCTATGTGCCATGTCCTTTCAGGACGTAGACGATCATGGCTTTCCACGTCTCCCTATCCCTGGTGGCTCTTAGCACGCTTTCTCCTGTTACACCACGCAACCCCCGTTCCGTCATTCACCTGATCAGGCCCTTCAAATATGTTATCCGCTGCCTTTCTCTGTTTCTTTTTCTTTCTATCTGGCCTGTCAGTATCAAGTTCTCCAAGTCCTCCTTCCTCATTGCATGTCCCAGGAACTTCAGTTGTCTCTTCCTGATGCTCACTATTAATTTTCTTTTCGTTGCCATTCTTTCCAAAACCTCAACATTGCTCACATGCTCGGTCCATGATATCCGCAGCGTTCTTCTAGGTGGTATTAAAATCTGGAGTAGGAACAGTACTCGTTAAGATGAACAGAAAGAAACTGACAAGAAATTATTGTGTCATTTAATAAAGATGCGATCAGATTTTGATAGTATCAGGATTGGTACGATCGAAATGCTTAATGAAATATATAACAGACGTGAAATACCGGAGATCTCATCTGAACTTATTCATAAATGGAACTTTGTCTCTCTCTGTGTGTGTGTGTGTGTGTGTGTGTGTGTGTGTGTGTGTGTGTGAGTCCGTTACATGTAGACTCAGAAACGGCTGAACAGATTTCCTTGAAAATTTACACAGTTGTGCTATAAGCGTCTGCAAGTTTTCTTAGCGAGGTTTTGTGTCGAGGTACGCCCTATAAATATCAAAAATCGATAATTGAAAAAATCGAGTTATAGAAAGTCTGGTCCGATTTTGACACTCATAGACAGACATAATAAAAGATATTCAGCAGTTGCAAAGTTGCAGTTCTTACAATAGTGCAGAAAATTTGATATAGATACCAGGAAATCAAAATTTGACTTACATCCATTGATTTTTCTTTCAGTCTACGGTTTCGCTTTAACTGGAAACAACTATTGCTTTTTAGCCTTTCGTGTCAACATCCAAAGAGTCTGAGCTCCAGGACCATGGATTTCATTTTCCAAGAGTAATTCCAAGTGAATATTAAAATCCGGACTAGAATTGGAACTCGGCTATCCGATTTACAATTCCGAACCTTTATCCATTTCACCGCTCGCACATCCACGCTGACAGCACCTAACATTCCTAAGCGAACACCCATCTATGTACTGACCACGATAACGTGGTTTCAGTATACGAGAACTGGTGTTTCAACGTGGTATGGCCGTCAGCATGAAATCTCTGGACTTTAACCGGAGAAAGACTGAACATATGAGCACTAGGTTAAGTGCCATACGTGATACACTCTTTGGGCGATCATGTCTCGAAAGAGACGTATCTGACTAGGCAGAAGATTATCCTGCAGTAGGTTGCCATTGCTTTCTGCGCGTTGTTTTTGACTCTGCTTCGCGGCATCGTCGTCGTCGTCGTCGTCGTCGTCGTCGTCGTCGTCGTCGTCGTCGCAGTCATTGTCATCTCGTTTTTGGCGGTGGGAGCAGCGGCAATGGCAACATTGCCGCAGCGGCAAACAGCAAACGGCGGACGACGTTTAACAGCAACGAACCCCGGAAGCCGGTAACTGTACGCCAGGGCTAGATGGACGAGACCTAGCGCACACGACAGGCTGACGGTTAAGCAATTCTTCTTCTTCTTTTATGTGTCCTGTCCTTTCAGGACGTAGGCGATCATAGCTGCCACATCTTTCTATCCTGGTGGCTCTTAGTACGCTTTCTCCTGTTACATCTCGCAGCCCTCGTTCCATCATCCACCTGATCAGGTCCTTCAAATATATTATCCGCTGCTTTCCCCTGTTTTTTTTCCCTGTATCTGGCCTGTTAGTATCAGGTTCTCCAAGCTCTCCTTCCTCCATGCATGTCCCAGGAAATTTAACTGTCTCTCACTATTAATTTACTTTTCGTTTCCATCCTTTTCAAAACCTTATCATTGCCCACATGATCGATCCATGATATTTGCAGCATCCCTCTGCATAGTAACATTTCTTCAAGTTTTTCCTTCATCTTTGATGATATTGTCCAGTATTTACTGCCATATTGAAGAACTGACAACACAGAGCAATCCAGTACTCTTTTCTTTGTTTCTAGCGAAATTGTCCTGTTTCTTAATACTTTACTCAACTTCTGGAATGCTTCTTTCGCCATGCCAATTCGCCTTCGGATCTCTGTGTCGCACTTTCCATCTTCTGTTAGAGGTTTAGCTCCTAGGAAGCTTTAACAAATGGAAGGAAAAAGAACACAGGCGATCATAAGCAAAAAGTTGAAAGCGCCATTAAACGTATTAAGAAAAAAGGGCTAAGAAAAATTAACACTCACTTGAGCATCGAGAAAAGTACTTAGCGATTTTAATGCGAAGAAATGGAATTGAAAAAGAATTAAAATTTGCTTAGAGCTGCAAAGAATAGGAAGATTTTGGGAGGCATGATCTCACACGCCCTGAACATACTGAGCACTTAAAATAATTTTCTAAATGAAATATAAAATATTAAAAAATACAACTCATGGCACCAAATGTAATATTTTGTACTGGTAGTTTTTCTATGACAGATTATCAAGTTAATTCGCATGTGTTATTTACTGCAAGATCACGTTTCATTTGGGTCTTTTAGGGATCATTGATATATAATTAGTGAGTATTGACGTTTCTAATTATGGATATAGGTATATGTTTGAAAATGTACTATGTAGTATGTAGGATGCTATCCAAACGTGCTTCTTATTAGTTCACAGCTTGACGTATTAAGTAGCCTACGTGTTTAATATAAAGTGGCGATCGGTGACCCACTTTTCACAAAACAGTGCGCACCAATCAAAATGCAGAGAGTAGGGAATCAATGAAAATATACGGTCACCAAATAAATGGATACAATCTCTGTTTTTTCCAATAACTCAAATTTGCATTGCATAACTAATTGAGTAAAATGAGATGAGATAAATATATATACATATATATATCCAAGTGAATAAGGAACGAAGAAAAAGATATTTTTTTACAAAGTCCAAAATATTCATTTAAAACAGAGCTCGATATATAATATATAGAGCTGTGAATATTTATTATAAATGATATTTTAGAACAAATTTTTTATATATCCACTACAAATCGTACATTTGTTTCGACATTGGAACTACAATGTCTCATCAGTTGGTGTGGACAGGAATGGAAAGCCTCTTTTCTTATATTTGATGAGTGGTGTGTGAAATGTTAGTGGGGGTTAGTGAATTGTCCGATTGAATTTTGAAGAAAGTCGTGTGGGTAGTGAATATAGTTGATTAATGTGTGTCCTTGGAATTTTGTAGACAGATTTAATATTATCAGAGAGGATGTAAGTTTTATGATCTTGCGACTAGATTTTATCCTTTGGATTTCTTAGCAAAGCAGAATAGGGAGGTGTCAGAAGTGGGGAGGGATGGGATCGTACTTACGGCTTATTTATACAACTATAGAATATTTTGTATTTAAGCACAGTTTTTATAATTAATCTAATTGTGTATATTTAATCTTAATTTTGGATTTAGGAAATCGATTTTTTCTATTAAATTTTAAATTAGATCCCAGTTTGTGTTGTGTAATAGGTAAGATTTAATGTAAAAGGTAAAATTTAATGTTAGTATTTAACGTAATATGTAAGTAGATAATGGGTGCGTAATGAGTAGAATTTAATGTAGGAGGTAAGATTTAATATTGTATTTAAGGTAATAGGTAAATATGTAATAGGTATGTTTGTATTTAAGGTAAGAGGTAAAATTTAATGTGTGTATTTAAGCACAGTTTTTATAATTAATCTAATTTTGTATATTTAACCTTAATTTTGAATTTAGGAAATCGATTTTATTTCTATAAAATTTTTAATTTTTTTAAATTTTAAATTAGATCACGGTTTATTGTGTGTGTAAGAGTGTTGTTAGAATTATGAAGGTGTATCATTTCTAACGGGTCCTAGCTCTGACTTTTGTAGTATTTTTAGCATGATTGTAAGGTTAGTTTTTTAATGTGGTTTCATGCCTCTGGTTTAAAAGCTTGTTGCTATTCATATATTTAATGATTTCAAATTTTTTTGAAGACAAATATACATGGTTCCTTTATTGATTCAGCTGTTCTTGCTTGTTTGAGGATTTTCCATTGAATTTTTGTGTTTTATTTTCATCTTTTAATTTCCAAAAGTATTTGGATAGAGACGTCATGTTTTGTTTTTTTAGTTATTGAAAGATGAAAAGTGATTGTAAAATCGCTTTTTAAATACATTCATTGTAGTTTCAATGTCGAAACAAATGTGCGATTTGTAATGGATATATAAAAAATTTGTACATGTTCTAAAATATAATATATATATATATATATATATATATATAAAATCCAACCCTCGAGCTATGGCACTGAAATTTAAAGAGACTTTGAAGTTTTGATATTTTTCATCCATTGGATATAGTGGGGTTTTTTAAGCACAGCTTAGACGTGCCACAAAGTCGAAAGTTTGGACCATCCCACCCAGTGGTAATCGAATTAAGTACTCAATTGTAATGATACTAGCAAGACACGTTTGCTGATTATTGTACAAAGACGAGATGCAAACATCACGCAAATGGATATAAAGTTTATATATATATATTTTTTTCCTAACAAAAATTTATCGTAAATAATCAGGCCGATAGAAATAAATATAAAATACTGTTTGATTATAAACAGAATATCTACTTAAATACGATCAAATATAATGCTCAAACAAATCATTTCAAATTGTCGGTTGTTTATAACTAGTTTAGTTAATCTTCGTTAATTTCAACAATGCTTATATATATATATATATATATATATATATATATATACAACGTAGAATATTTGGGAATTTTGTCAGGTAAATTCCAATAGTGACAAAAAATTTTATCAAAAATTTAACAGGGTAATATAATATTTCTATTTTTTTTTTTCGTTTTTTGAATAAGTGAGAAAAATGTTTTGGAGATTGCCGTTACATATATATATTCTCGATATGGGCACGTATGTGTCTATATGCGACAATTTTCTGGATGATTTTAAACATTAACTGTAGTAAGATTTGGATCTGAGGAGCTGCATTTTAGCTGCGAAATAGTTATTACACATTTCTTTCAAGATTATATATATATATATATATATATATATATAATGATACAGGTGGAGAGCTCAATGTAATTAAAATTACAGAGCCAATTATAAAATAAAATAAATTTCGATGTTCAAAACTTCGATGTTCGATCATTTCAACATGAAATCCCTAAGAGAGATTTCACATCTCATCGGCAACTACCACATTTCAAAATGAAATAAAAAAGAAATAAAAAAAAAGAAACCAAAAAGAAATAAAAAAATTGAAGGTTAAGAATTCACCACCGGAAGAAGTAAAAAATTGACTTCACAAAAAATTTAGATTTTGGACAATTTTGATCATTCAGCAGTTTTGAACATTTTTGATCATTCAACAGTTTTGAACATCGAAATTTATATATATATATATATATATATATATATATATATATATGGACTTTCTTTTCTATATCCATTTTTTATTTTCTTTAAGTCTTTCTTTTGATATTTTTCATCATAGGTGATATGGCCGTTAGCGCTTAGTGAATGTAAGCGTGGACTTTAACTAGATATTATATATATATATATATATATATATATATATATATATATATATATAATGTTGTACACTTGGTATGTAATCCGGATAAATTCCAAAGGAGACGAACTCGAGAGAACTCAATGTTAAATTCGTTTATTTAACAGAGGAATATTTTACAAATATAAAATACAAACTAATAATTAAAAATCCGTTATGTATAATATATATATATATATATATATATATATATATATATATATATATCTTTTCACTTCAGATAAGAATGGACCGCCACTAGTGTGTAGAGTGTTACAGAGAGTGAGAGAAAAAACATTTTACAGTGAGCGTCGAAGAAAGAATAAAAGATGGATAGGAATCAAGTAGATAGAAAATGGCAATTGACATTGCTTTTAAACTTTCAGGAATTGCAGCTTTCAGCGAAGCAAGTAAATAGAAGGGAGTTCTACGGAAGAGAAGAGCAAGAAAAGAAGCTGTTAGAGTCAAAGAGGCGGTTACATTTATCTATTTTAACGGTAATAGGGTGGGATCTAGATATCAGTCTAGTAGAATGCGTAAATTCATGTGGGAAGAGTATCAGAAAAAGAAAGAAATTCCTCAGAGCAGTTACGATGAAAACATTTGTAGAAAAAAGACAGAGTGAAGTCGCATAATTTCGGTGAGAAAGTGAGTGAGTTACAGGGAAGCGTTCAGCTACGCAATGCCGAAATTGTAACTTCAAGCAATTTTGTTTTATCTCCACGTTTTTGTACACAAATAGAAACAAAGCAATTTTCCTAAAGAAAGTAAATCATTTTTATTAATCCGATAGATTTTTTATCACTTTAAACGTTATTATTAGTAGATACTCGTATGCGGCATTTGAATCACTAATTTAATATTCAGATCCACATATTCTGTGAGTCAGTATAGTCGTAAGGGCACCACATATACGACAACTACACTAGAATTGCTGTTTCTTTGGGTACGTCAGCTTGACGGGACCCAACCTTTTCCAGGCCGGTTTTTCCTCTCCTAGACCAATAGCAACTCAAAGCTGTAGAACCCAGTTTTCCTGCTATTTTACCTACTGCTGAGGGGAGAAGAAATGACTTCATACATTTCTCAAGGGAATTTGCAATTAAGTGAATGAAATGAAGTCGACTGGAATTCGAACTCGGCTCTCCGATTTCTCAATCCGAGACGCTATACGTTATCCGAATGCCTATAGATTATATTTCTTTATTTCTTTATTTTTTATCTACCGATTTAAATGTTCAAAGAAACTTAATACAGAAAAAATGTACGCTCGCTGGTAATATTTATACCTGCGTCTCGCTGCTTAGTTCAATATAGGCCGAATGACATACATTTTCGGAAGAAACATTTATCGTAAACTATCAGATCGGTAAAAATAATTGTATATGCTATTTGATTATAAACAGAATATCTACTAAAATACGAGTATCGAGCAAAAATAAAGTTGAAACAAATAACTTCAAATTGTGGGTTGTTTATAACCATGTCGTTAATTTTCGCTATATATATATATATATAACGTAGTATATAACTTGGTATATTAGTCAAGTAAATTCCGATAGAGACGAACTCAAAAGAACTCAATGATAAATTTATTTAATTTAACAGAGTAATATAATTTAGAAAAAACTTTTAGAAAACGTTTTTAGAAAAATTGTAGAATATCTAAAAATTGTAGAATATCTCAATTGCAGAATATCGAAATATTGTAGAATATCTAAAAAAATTACAATATCTAAAAATGGCAGAATATCTAAATTTAAGAATACATAAAAATTGTAGAATATCTAAAAAATTTAGAATATCTGAAAATTTTAGAAAAACTATACAATATCTAAATTGTAGAATATCTAAAAATTGTAGAATATCTACAAATTTTAGAAAAATTGTAGAATATCTAAAACTTTAGAATATCTAAAAACTTAGAAAATTTATAGAATATCTAAATTGTAGAATACCTAAAAATTGTAGAATATCTTAGAATTGTAGAATATCTAAATTGTATAATATCTAAAATTTGTAGAGTATCTAAAATTTTTTTCTAAAATATATATATATATATATATATTCTAAACATATGCTGTTAAATATAATAGACAATGCATGTCTATTATGTTTAATCATGAGCCCTTCTAAACGTCGTATTTTTGCTTTAATTTCAGTTGAAAATAAAGACAAAAATTCTCCAACATTTGGATAATTATTTATTGATTTTCTTCTAAGCTTTCGGCTCACATGAGCCATCTTCAGAGAGGTTGTTTGGACTGAAATATTATAACATCCACCATCACCGACGATTTTATTTTGTGTTGACATAAAACTCCGCTTGGCAAAAGCAAAAGTTACCAAAAATAATAAACGCAGTTCTTAAGTTTGCAATGCGGTTTTATGACGTCACACCGCGGGATAGCGCGAAATGACAACAAAACCATGTAGTCAAATGCAATATAATATGTTATTTCTGGATTTAAAGTTGATTTTTTTGAGTGTTGGTTGTTTTGATTTGATGTACATGGCCTCCAATATCTGCAGGTTCCTCTTACTGTGTGTATGAGTAAGGATCACCGTATTGTTGACCAAAATCTGTCTGATATTACTTACATGTTTATGTTTTTCAGAGAAATGTTGTTTAATAGTACTCTGATCAGAAAGATGACATGTAAGTCTACGGGAGAACCTGGTTGTATTAAAATCAATATATGTACTAGGTTTTTTATTAATATCAGAGATGCAATCTCTGAATGGGCATGTAAATTGGTACACTACATTGTTTTTTTGTAAAGAATTTAGTTTAGTGCTTGTTGGGTTATTATAGACTATGAGGTCAATTGTTTTAAACTTTTTATAATATATAATGAGTTTAATTTGATTATTACTTTCCACTGGTTTAACATTTCTACGTATTATGTTATATATATATATATATATATATATATATATATATATAGAGAGAGAGAGAGAGAGAGAGAGAGAGAGAGAGTAAATTAAAGTGGAGAGAGAGAGTAAATTAAAGTGGAGAAGTTTGTAACTTAGCATACATATTTTAGTCGTGCGGGCTTTGTAGTTTCGTGAAAGCGTTATTAAAATGTCTTCATTCTTCAGGGAATTTTTTTCTTTGGAAGATGGAAGGCATCACAATAACACATTCAAGTCAGTACGACCGAAATAACACCGATCAGCTAAATGATAAACTTATTTAGATTAATTCTATTAATGTTCTATCTCTATCTCGATATAAAACAAGTTATGATAAAAAATCTGCATGCCAAAAAATATCTTCTCTTCACAATTTAACATTATATATATATATTTAACATTATATTATATATATATATATATATATATATATATATATACACTACCCGCCATAATTATTAAGTTACCCCAGTTTTTAAAAAGAAATTATGTATTTCATACTATTTTTAGTATTTATTGCCAAGTGGAAAATTCTAAATGAAAATAGAATGGTTCTTTTGTTATTATTACTTTGCAAACTTTTAAAAGGCAAAGAGCGACAATTTACCCATCGCACCCTGTAGATTTGCTATCTCTCTCTATATATATATGTTACGGAAATTAACGAAATAAGCAACCGACAATTTGTAATGAATTATTTTGAACATTATTTTTACCGAGAATATAGATATTCTGTTTTTAATTAAACAGTATTTTATATTTATATATACCGGCCTGATTATTTCACGATAAATTTTTATGACGAAAATGTGTGCTACCCAGCAGGATTCGAACCTGCGACTCCTACTACATAGGGGAAGCATACCATTTGATCTGGTACCGTCTTGACCACTCGACCATGGATTTATCATGCTTATATAACACAATTTTCGATCTATCTTAAACAAACCATATCTGCTCTGTAATGTATCGTAATGTCAAACGAATGTAAACAGAATATCTACTTAAATACGAGTGTCGGTAAAAATAATGTTCAAAATAATTCATATATATATATATATATATATATATATATATATATATATATATATATATATATATATATATATATACTACCGGCCATAATTATTAGGCCACCCCAGTTTTTTAAAAGAAATGCTGTATTTCATACTATTTAGTATTTATTGCCAAGTGGATAATTCTAAATGAAAATAGAATGGTTCTTTTGTTATTATTACTTAGCAAAATTTTAGAAGGCAGCCAGAAAGCCTCTACTTCGGACATTCAATAATATGAAGAGACTGTCATAGAGAAGGGATCACAAAAACTGGGCACCGGAACAGTTAATTTGATGCACATATTATTGTGCAGTATTAAGAAGAACCATTTTATGTTCAATTATAAATATCCACTTGGTAATGAATATTAAAATGGTATGAAATACATAATTTCTTTTAAAAAACTGTGTTTGCCTAATAATTATGGCCTGTAGTGTATATAGACACTTGAATGCACATCCGCAGACACGGTCAGAAATGCACGAAAAACAGTTGAAAAGGATAAGCAATCAATTGCTGATATCCACTGAAGAGTGGATCAACGTGTCCGGCTTACAAAACTCTTGAATCTGGATGCTGAATATAAATCAATCAGCTTAGTGACGAACCTTTCCTTTTATCACATATATATATATATATATATATATATATATATATAAATAATAACTAAATAGACTCTGTAAGTATGTAGGCCGTAAATTTATACTAAAATAAACCTTAAAAAAAACCACTAACAAACAGAACCTAATTCCGTTACAATCCGGTGCACTAAGGCGTCGGATAAATGGGAAGAAAAAAAGAAATCCGCGGAACAAGAACAAAACATTCAATACTCCGCAGTAAAGAAAAAAAAACCCAAACGGAACCAACCACAAGAAAAAGTGCTCGATACAAAGTACAAAAGAAGATATACAAAAGTAGAGCAAAGACACACAAAAATCTAAAGTGAGCCAAAACCTACCGCGGTTTCACACTACGGATCGTCAGGGCAACCGTAGTGTGAAACCGCGGTAGGTTTTGGCTCACTTTAGATTTTTGTGTATATATATATATATATATATATATATATATATATATATTCCATTTATAAACGTGTTATTACGTGACCTAAGTTACTACCATGAGTGGCGTCTTCAGGCGATTTGCAATAACCTAAAGTCATTGCAAATCGCCTGAAGACACCACTCAGGGTAGAAACCTAGGTCGCGTAATAACCAGTTTACAAATGTAAAATATTCAATTCTACAATATAATTGTATTGAACACATTTTAATACAAATGTGTACAGGTTTAATTTTATTATGACCAAAAACTAAGTAATTAATCAATCAATCAATCATTCAATATATATATATATAGTAGCTACTCTGGCGTGTAGGCATCGCTCATTCAGTAAATTGAATTAGAGCACTCTAGCTATTGGACGCGTATAATGATATGTGCTAAAAAGTCTGCTTTTCCCACCGAACGCTCGTAGCCCACAGGTAGAGTCGCCGATTCGGTCGTGTTTCGGTCCTAGGTTAAAAAGCAACCGGAGTCTGACCGTGCTGATGAACTGTGATACAGCGAGGCAGATCTGTCTACGGTTAACTATATATATATATATATATATATATATATATAGTTTTTACACAAATATTATATATACCAAATTATTAGAATTCTTCTTTTAAGTGGATACTGGTATTTGAATGGACACTCTGATTATTTTAGAGAGGATTAATTTCTTCTTTCCAACCTGTGCACTCGAGAGAATGTATTTTAGCAAAATATGATCTTCGGCAGGGATCAAAACTGTACGCCCTGTTGCAAGAGAACACGGTATCTGATCCGCAGGAGTGTTGTTGACCACCCGAAAACGAAACGCTACACGGTTAAAAAAAAATTCTTAGCCTTTAAAGTAATTTATCTCAATTATGATTTTTTGCGAAAACCAAATCTGTTGAATTTTGTATCCGAAGCCTAATTAAAGTTATTTTAAAGGAGTAATGTTTTTTTTTATAATCCGACATAATATTATATATATATATAATGATCCGCAGACAGATCTGTTTCGCTGTATCACAGCTCATCAGTACGGTTAGACAGCCGATTGCCTTTTACCCAGGATTTATTTATTCAAAAATTATAACATAGATATATTATAATATCACTACAAAAGTAGCTATTTATTTCGACATTTCTTGTGTCTTGCTAGTGATGTGGTTTATTTTAAATTGAATGGTTTTAAAGAATTAAAAACAAGCAAAATCTCTTTAATCAGGGAGGCATTATTGCATGTACAATGTGGACCAATCAGAGTAAAGCAACTTCTAATTTGGAGAATATGTGGGAGCAGACTTAAAAATAATTTTTGGAGAGCATTAGTGTTAATATTTGATTAAATTGAGATCAGCATTATTAATTAACTATTAGATCTACTTTATTATTGTTGCTAAATTTAAAAATTTTTTCTAAGTTTAACAATTTTTTAGATTTAGAAAGTTATTCATATATTAAACGAGGAAGAGAAAAAAAGCACACATAAATAAACCTACAAACATCCACACATGGAAAAATAGATGAGTATATTCACAAATACTGGCAGACAGACACATATACAGAAGGATGCATCTTGAAGGTAAAATCCCAAAGAGATCCTATTAATAATATTTATTCAAAATTAAATATTAAAACAAGTCCAGCCAGAGGGCTCACGGTAATTAAAATTATTTATCTACAGAGGCGATATTCATTACTTAAAAATTAATATTTTCCAAGATCGTATGACAATTTCAACGAAATCGAGATAAATACATTAGAAATGAAAAATTTTAAAAAATTAAAAAATGTATATCGAAAAGAAAAGAAAGGTGTCAGACTTCATCCAGCCTTTTCAAATTATACATATGAACAATAATTGGGTATTATTATTTTTTATTACTATCAAGTGCCATACCTGATACACGCATGGGCGATCATGTCTCGAAAGAGACATGACTGACTGGGTAGATAAAGATTATCCCGCAGCAGGTTGTCATTGCTTTCTGCGGTAGACTGGTTTCCAGCCAAGGCTATAGAACTCAGTCTGTCTTATTATTTAACCCATGACTTGAGGGAAGAGACTGATTAATACCTTTCCCAAGGGTATTTGTGCGTAAGTGAATGCAAGGAATTCAACTGGAATTCGAATTCGGCACCCCGATATGTCGTTCTGAGTCGATATCCATTGCACTACAACGCGCATAAACAGCATAAATAGTCGGTAAATATGTTTGCGTTGTAAGTGCTTTTTTTAATCAAATATTAAATTTCTTCTATGTTTCGTGTCCTTTCAGGATGTATGAGATGAAGGCTCTCCACATCTTCTTCCTAACATTTTTTCTCTTGTTATTTTTCCAAAACCCTGCTCTGCCATCCTTTTGCTTAAGCCCATCAAGTATGTCACCCGTTGATTTCCCAGTCTCTCTTTCCCTATATCCGTCCTGTGAGTATCAGATTCTCCAAACATACTTTCCTTATTATATGTCCCAGAAACTTTAGCTGTCTCATTGGTGTGTTAAGTGTAAGATTCCTTTTCCTTTCTATTTTTTCCAAAACCTCGTCGTTGCTCACATGTTCGGTCCGTGGTATTCTCAGCATCCTTCTGTAGAACTACACTTCGGTTGCTTCAAGTATTTCTTTCTTCATTGAAGAGATTGTCCAGCATTCACTATGAAGACTTCAAATAGCAGCTCAGTTCTCTTTTCTATGTTTCAAACGAAATTTTCCTGTCTCTTAATACTCTGCTTAGCATTTAGAATGCGTCATTTGCCATGCCAATGCGCTTTCGGATCTCAGTGTCGAACATTCCATCCCCTGTTAGATCACTACCTTGGTATTTAAATTTCTGTACCTGCTTGATTTTAGTATAACTGACCCGTAATTTGCATTTTAGGTTCTTTTATGTGGGAGGGAGGTGATGACCATTCATTCGGTTGTCTTTTAATTTATATCCATTCCTTTCTACTTTCTTTACAATATTTTCTAGTTCCCTTTCCGTGTATCATCTGTGTGTCTTATTTTGTTAAGATTGTGACCGTTAATTACGAAACGTGGCAAGACTACTAGTTCTCTCAGAATTACTTCACTATATAGGTTGAATAGATCCGGTGAGAAAACACATTCTTGCTTTACACCTCTTTTTAATTTTGTACATATATTGAACTCATTTCTTTTTTCGTATGTAGGCAGTTTGCTGCCAGTAGAGGTTTTTGATTATTCTAATGTATTTCCCGAATACGACAAGATTGACGAGTATCTATCAAGTCTTTGTGGCCTACTTTGACGAGCGAGCTACTTTGGATAGTCTATAAAGTCTATAATACGTCCATCTGTATTTGTATTGCTCTTTCAGATAACATTCTGCACATAAATATCGCGTCTATTGTTCCAGTTTCCTTGATGAAGCCAACACTGTTTTTGTTTTATCTCTGGTCTGCGTGCTCTGATGATGAGAGTTCGGATGATAAGTTTTCTTATGTAGCTCAATAAGCTTATTGTTTTTTTTTTGTTTTTTTTTGTGGAGTTCACATTTCATTTCGCCTGGCTTTTTAGGCTGTTCCATGAAAATTGATCTGTATAAGTCTTCGAGTATATCGCTACTGTTGTAGATTTCAACTATTATTTCTGTTAACCTGTCAACACCGGAGTCGTCTGAGGCTGCCAGTATCTCTATTAACAATACCCTCAGGTCCTGCTGCTTTGTTTCTCTTCAATTTGGCTAGTTCAGTTACCACTGGTATCTTTAATATCGCTAGTCCGTCAGTAGTTTTATGTATTGCCGGTTGCTCTCTCTCTCTCTCTCTCTCTCTCTCTCTCTCTCTCTCTCTCTTTTCGTGAAAGAGATATCATATTTTCATCGCATCACTGAAATATTTTTTATTTCTCTAATATGAGCGTTCCGTACTTGAATCTTAAGCATCCTGTTGATAATCATGTCAGGTCCTGCTAGTTTTCTTATTTTTAATATTTCTGGTCTCTCGGTATTTCACTGTATTGCTGGTTACTCTCTCTTGTCGTGGAAGAGATATTTAATATACTCGTTCCATTGCTGAAGCATTTTTCTTTCTCCGTCCTTTGATTTTTATGCATCCTTTTGCTAAGCCTGTCTTTTGTTCTGTCAGTTCTTTTATTTTTTTATGAATATCGCCTTTATTTGTGATATGTAATCTCTTTATTTCTGTACATTTGTCGTTGATCTATTCTTCTTTAGCCTGTGTGCATTTGTTCCTTATATTCTTGTCTAGTTTCCTGCATTCCGTTCCATGCCTTGGCATTGTTTTCTGTCTCCTTTTCATCATGTCGTGAATCGCATCTGTGATCTCATTTTTCTTGTACCGCCGTTTTTCTTTGTGATGATGTCATGTGCTGATGCCACGAAATCATTTCTTAGCTTTTAGTATTTTGTGTTTCTGTTTTCAATTTGTCCCCCGTATTTTTTTCATACTGTCCGTATATTTTCCTGCAGGTTTGAGTCGTACTCGAGTAGGTTGTATTGCAAGTGGGCGCTGCGCTAGGATTCATTATTAGTTTACAAAAAACGGGAAGGTGTTCCCTTCCTCAGTCGACATTTCGATCGGCTTTGCAGTAAATAACTGCATTCATGAATATCTTGTTGCTAGCTATGTAGTCAATTCGATTATTCTTTTCTGCTGTTGCTTTTGCTTCTCCATCTACATAATCGTCTTGGGTGTTCTTGAAACTAGCCGCTAGTTATTACTGGTGGACTTTTTGCATACATATATACAGTATTTACTGTATTTACTAGCCTTCCCACGCAAGGCTGGATGTGACACATGGTCATTTTATAGTGGGTATTCCCGGCTATATAGCCGGGCCAAAAAATGTCTGTCTATTATTACCGAGTCGTGGTTCGACCCTTCGGCGGAACCACGACTGGGTTTGTGCTCTCTGCTCGGAAGCAGAGAGCGCCCTCTACCCGAAGGCAGAGGGCTGACAGTGTCATAGCCGCAACAACAGTGGCAAATGCCAACTGCTGGCGATACATATATACTGGTGAGACAGACATGGGCTGACCCATTTTATAGTTCACCAATAGGAGGCTTAACCAATCAGGAGGCTCAAAATATTCAATGCAACGTGTATAAAAGGCGGCCATATTTTTCCGATTATTGCCGATCTAATCCGGTTCCATAGTGTCTGATTTGGGGAGTGTTAATCTTTGACGTTGTTTCATTGAACAAATTACGTGCTGCGCTGTAATCTTTATACATAAATTATGGCGGACGTGGTCAACAATTACCTCGTGCAACATTGAATCCATTTTCCGCGGTCATTATGGTTTCCCAGTCCGAAGTTACCAAGTGTCTCACCTTCCCTCTTCTTGCCGACTTTGGCATTCAGATCTCCCATAATAATTCTAATTTCTCGTGATTTACACTGAGCTCTGGCGTTGCTCATCATAGACTAGAAAGATTCGATTTACTCCTCAGCACAACGTGTTGTCACTGCATGCAAGACTATAACAGCTATGTTAAAGGGTTTTCTTTTCAGTTTGACTTCAATGATTCTTTTGCATAACTCGCTGTACCCCAGATCGCATCTTTCCATGTTTTGGTCGAGTATCAAACCGAATCCTTTCTTTTATTAATTGCATCACCGCCTGCGTATATATAACTTGTTTTTGTCACTGTCAAAATGTCCATTGTTCTGACACCTCATTTCGCATGTACCTAAACTTTTGATATTTAATTTAATCATTTCTTGCTTGATATTTTTCAACTGTCCACAGTTGTTCAATGTTTGACGTTACATTTCCCAAGAGTTTTTTTTTGTTTAAAACGAATATTCACAAAATAATGGTTGACACATGTCATATCGTTCCTTTCTGAGCGAGGGATCAGTTCCGAAAAATGTCATCCTCTTTACGCCGTTTATGTTAACAGTCGTTGGGTGACTATCGGGGACACCTATTGTGCATGTCGATCATTACCGAGCGAGGAGTCAATTCCTTTAGACTTAATCCCATTCAGGCCATTAGGTTTCATACTTTTTTCTTTATAGCCATGTTATTCTTAAGATTAAAAGTTAAAAGGCTTCCCCTTGCCTTCTCCAATGTGATTTATCAAGACATTGCCTTTAGTTAGCTGGTCGTTGACTACTCGAGAGTTCTTCCGCCCTTTTTACTTGTCTTACTTTTCGTCCTACTAGATTGCTAACATCCCACCACACTTGCAAGGACACAGAGTGGGATAGCTAGTTTTGTCGCCAACAGTCTGACCGTGAATATATTTTCATCTATAGCACATATACACACTGAGAAAATTTTATACGTACCTCTCGTTCGGGTGTGGGTTAAGTTAATCCCTCTATAACTATTGCGAATCATTGCTTTATGGCTCAGGATTAGTAGGATGGTGAGAACGAGAGAATGTAAATTATTAAGTTATAACTTCTTATATGTTTGAATAGACCTTTTTGTAGTTTTTTTTTTCATAACCCAAATAACCAGTGTCAGAAAAGAAAAATAATGAATACTGCAAAAATGAAATTATTAAAATATATTTCACCTTTTACCTCTATCCTTCTTGAAGAGAGAGAAAAAATTATACAAATTAATACAGACATTCCGAAGTTTAAAAGTTTACATATTTTAAGACAGGCTTTTTCTATTTTATGAGTTGGACCAAATGTCACAAATATAGGCTTAAAAAAAACGCCGACTTTAGAAAATAATAAAAAAAATTACTCGATCTTCAAGTAGGTCAAGTATTATTTATAACTCATCATAGAAAGAGTGGGAAGGGGTAAAGGAGATAATATGGATTACCTCAGAGTTAATGGTTATTTAAGTATATATATATTTCTTTCTCGAAATATGAAAGGTCTGAGCGACTCAACCGCCTTTGCATAGCCTTGCACACACACACACACACACACACACACACACAAGCACATACACACACGCACACACACACACATATATATACACACACACATACACACACACACACATATATATATATTTATATATATATGTATATATATATATATATATATATATATATATATATATATATATATATATATATATATATATATATATATATATATATATATATGTATAATATTAACTATAGCAACAACAATACCAATAGCAAAACTAGTATTAATCAAGCTATAATTTAAATCATCTTGTATAACCCACCGAGGACAAACTCGGAGGGAAAATAAGGGGAAGCAAAAAAAGAAACAAACGAAGTACATGAACAAAAAGTCAAGCACTCGTAAGAAAGAAAAAAAAAACAAAGACGAAAACCCTAACACTAAAGCGCTCAATACGAAAGTAGAGCAAAGAAAGACAGAAATCTGAACAAAAGCCAACAACCGACCACGGTTTCACCTAACGGTTCGTCAGGGAAATTGCCAATTTCCCTGATGAGCCGTTAGGCGAAACCGTGGTCGGTTGTTGGCTTTTGCTTAGATTTTCTGTCTGTATATATATATATATATATATATATATATATATATATGTTCATCCACATAACCAGCCTATTTCGCTGTATCACAGCTCATCAGTGTGGCTAGACATCCACTTGCTTCTGACCAGCTACTTTGGATAGTCTATAAAGTCTATAATACGTCTTTCTGTATTTGTATTACTCTTTCAGATAACATTCTGCACATGAATATCGCGTCTATTGTTCCCGTTTCCTTGATGAAACCGATACTGTTTTTGTTTTATCTCTCAAGTGAAAGATATATATATATATATATATATATATATATATAATTTTAATTTAATTGTAAAAAAACATATCAATTAACTCAATAAATGTAAGATTTATGAACACACTAAAAATATTTAACTTAATATAAATATATATGAAGCCTTATAAATGGCTTCGTTTAGTCTGTAAAATCATTCGTGGTCTAAGATATATATATATATATATATATATATATGTGTGTGTGTGTGTGTGTGTGTGTGTGTGTGTGTGTGTGTTTAAGAGAATGAGTTATATGACCGTTTATATATCAAGAAACAATTTTTTAAATATATATAATTTCGCCATTATCCAGCCTTAATGCGCATGTGCAATTACATCTACATAAACACTCTTTTCGTCCGATGAATTCCAAAAGGAACATAGGAAATTAAAAGCTAAATGAATAGCAAATTAACTGAGTACAGGGTTAACAACACAAGAATCCATCACAGATAAAGATCATTGAATAATATATATATTATTTATTGTAGTGGACTAGGAAGCAACCTCTCAGTAATCTGTTCCGCAGATGACACTGCAGGAGAAGAAGTTGTATTTGTCGAGCTTCTTCCTTACTAAAGGAATATGAAAGGGATGAGTTGATTTAATGCATGTATCATGTCGGGTTCAAGCTCTGGATATCCGTACTGGTGGAACGAAAAACTATCGTTTGTCTGAACATTTGTCATGGTAATATCGATAAAGTTATGATCGGCTAGGAACGTTTCCACTTGTGAGAAAGAGATTGTAGTGTGGGTATAACCCCGAGCAACTTTGGACAGTGAAGACTGAAAAATATTAACCCAGATAATGGCTGCAATACTTCACTTTCGGTTTGATATAATTCTTTTAAAGTACGTATATTTTGGCAGCATCTTTTCTTTTAAACACGTTGTATTAAACGATAGAGACAAATTAGTCCTGCAGATTTTCTTTTGTATTTTCTCATATTTTATAATGAGGCTTTTTATTTCCAAATTATATTTATGCAAATATTGTCCATATGTTAACCGAGTACTTTCGAACGTCATCGGTCATCATCAGGGTCAAATTTTACGGTTTTACAATTTCAAACATCAACAGTTGCCTTGTAGCAGAAAACGTGTTACCGCATTTTGAAGAACTAAACAAACGTTAAGAAATTTTTTTAAAATTCAAGGGAAGTAATAATGTGATCAGGTGCAAGCGTGAAAATATGTGATCACCTGGAGGTGTGAATTATCTGACAGGGTGAAATATTTAGAGTCAAGTACCATAAAAATACATTAGGGAATTTTAAAATTCAAGGGAAGTAATTATGTAAATTAATTAATTATGCAGAGGCAAGAATTATTTACCCTAATTATATTTCAAATATACTTTCTATACACTTTGAAGAATGTGTCCAGAAACTTGGTAAGTTTTTAAAGTTCGAGCATGAAAGATAAGAGTTGAGTGCCTTCTGGATTGATGAAAGGAATGGGCCATTCTTCCGGTAACCTGAATGATAGTACTCATATAGGAGTTCTGTTTGAGAGTTAGAGTTGAAGAACTACATTGAGAATATAGCCACTCGTCAGGATGGGAGTCATTTTAAGCTCTGTTTGGTAGAGATTGAGCGTTACTAGGTCTGTTTTAAACGTATTTAATAATACAAACTAGTCCATTGACCTGTGAGAGCTAGGTCAGTTGTTTGTAGGTGCTCTCATATACTGTCGTATCATCTGCATATAGCAACTACTCTGATGAGCATTTTATCTTGTTACACTGGCTTCATGATTTTAAGCGTGCTACAGATTGACAGACAGTCAGTTGTGAATGTGCGTTGTGGTGCAGTAGATATTGCCTCATAAAGAGAAATCGGGGAGCCGCGTTTGAATTCCAGTTGAATTCCTTGTATTCACTTACACGCAAATATCCTTGGGAAAGTTATTAATCCGTCTCTTTCTTCCAGGTATGAGTTAAATAACAGGACTTATTGAGTTATATAGCCTTGGCTGGCAACCAGTCTAACGCAGAAAGTAAAGGCGGTATAATCTTATACCCAGTCTCTTTCGAGACATGATCGCCTAAGCGTGTATCATGTATGGCACTTAACTGAATGACAGATTGGCAACTAAGCCTTACCGTTTTACAGTTGAACTAGTCAGACACAACCGCCTCGTCTACTCTAACAGTTTCTTTTTCTGCACTTTCCACCTGTGAATCTCTCTTCCGATTCGTGTCTTCCCTGATAACTACGATATTTAAAAAATGAAACTCAACGTCATTCCCCATTTTCTTTCTTCCTAGTTCTTGTTTCATTATTTTCCTTTTCTTACTTGTTCTCGTTCTCATTCACTTCCTGTAACCCCCTGCGTCCTAGTGGCGTTCTCGCCTTGTTTAGAATGAAAGGATTAAAAATCCATAGACGTAATCATTATTATAAGTTAATCTGTTTTATGATATTTAGGTTATAATCTGTTGATGTTACTGACTCCTCACTGGATTTAGTCACTGGATTTATTTAACCCATTGAGTGAAGAAATTCTGAGAGAACTAGAAGACCTGCCAGGATTCGTCATTCGCATCCACAACCTTAAAACGTAAGATACGCAGATGGCTCGGTGCTGATAGTAGACACGGTAAGAAAACTGCAGGGAATGTAGCGATGGAAAGAGAGAAAACATAAAATATAGAAAACTGAATGCATAGTCATTAGTATAAAGAAGAGTTCAAAATGTCAATAACAGGTCAGGGATACTAAAATCAAACCGGGACAGATATTTAAATACAGAGGACGGAAAATGAGACATTAAGATCTGAAGGGGTATTGTCATGGATAAGGAAGCAATCCAAAATCATAGCAGTGTGTCGCGAGTGTAGTAACAAAAAAAATAATAGATGAATGATGAGGTGTAGAACAACAGGTGCAGTGTGATGCTCGCCCGCCGGCAGGCCAGCTGTTTTTCTTTCTTTCTTTCTTTCTTTCTTCGCCTCAGGGAAATGGATTTCAGGTTTCCTTTTTTCGGCCCGTTACACAGGGCAGTTGTGAAACAGACGCCAACTAAGCCGCTTCCCTTTCCTCTTTGTCAGTCTGACTGTCAATCCGAAATTTCGACACACACAATCCACCGAAAAAATCCGCGCTGAGAGCAACACTGGCACCCGCTCTTTATGTCATTCCAAGACGGCCAAAATTTGCATGTGTGCAAATATTGTCTCGTTTTGGACGAGATAGGCACGCATAAATTGTCTTCAACAGCGGCCATCTATCTTTTTCGTTATTATCTTACAGGCAAGACATGTTCCCGCTCGTTTTGAATTCCGACGTAAATCATGTCTTTCGTTACAGCGAGAATGGAAAATTTTGTTTGAAACAAAGAAAAGAGTACTAGACTGTTAGGTGATATCTATCTTTCTGTATGAGTGAGAATGCTGGACAATCTCCTTAAAGATGAAGGAAAGACATGAAGCAACGGAAATATGTTTCTACAGAGAGATGCTGAGGATTTCATGGACGGAACATGTGAACAATGACGAGGTTTTTGAGAAAATAGAAATGAAAAAGAAGACGTAACATCAAGAAGAGAGAGTTGAAGTTTCTGGGTCGCATAATGAGGAATTCGTCTTTTCTCTCCAGTTATGGGTTAAATAGGACAAATTCGGGTCTATATCCTTGACTGGCAACAATTCTACCGCAGAAAGTAATGGCAACCTACTGCGGGATAATCTTCTGCCCAGTCACTCATGTCTGTTATAAGACATGGTCGCCTAATCGTGTATCACGTATGGCACTTAACTGACTGAATGAGGAAGGAGGGCTTGGATAGCCTGGTACTCACAGAACTGATGGAAGAAAAGAGAGACAGGGGAAAGCAATGCATAACATACTTGATAGGCTTAAGCAAATGGATAGTAGAGCAGACTTTGAGAGAAATACCAAAACAAAATTTGTTAAGGGCTACAAAGGATAGGAAGATGTGGGCGGCCATGATCGTCTGACGGGACACGGTACATAAAAGAAGGTATTACCGCATTAGGAATTATATAATTTCAATGTAAAAATATTGCATTTGTATCGGACATGAATTTTTACTTGTGTTAAAAGACATATTTATTATGCAGTTAACAAGGATACCAACCATGGCCGTATCTGACTACCGGGCACACCGGGCACGGGTCCAGGCCGATCTATGCAATCATAGTGAAAATCCGGGCAAGGAAAAATGTTTTCGTCAGAAATCAAACTCAACAATTCACAAAGAAAAAAGGAAAGAAAGAAAGAAAGAAAGAAAAACGAAGAAAACATCCGAATGAACGCAGTAAAAATCTGTTTATTAATTAATTATTGGAGAAAAGACTAATTATACTCAGAAAGTCCAAACCCGATTTCGTTCACTTTCTGTGCCTAATTTCCATTGGAATAGCCAAGAAAATTCGCAAAAATTATAGTTTCTGGAAACTGATGACAGTGATGACGTCATCACATTGTCAACTAATAAATCCGGGCAATTTTCTCTGTGCCCGGTGTTTTTTTAGCATCAGCTACGGCCCTGATACAAACCCTTGAACAACTGTATATATATGAATCTTATCTTTACTGATCTGATTCTGATTGGCTGATTTAACAAAGTTGTTTTATTTTAATGATAAATGAATCGGTGAAATGAAACAAATCTCGACTGAATTTGGTAAGTTGCTGTCCGGATGTGCGTTGTGGTGCAGTGGATATCGGAACGAGAAATCGGGGAGCCGAGTTCGAATTCCAGTTGAATTCATTGCATTCACGCGCAAATACCCTTGGGAAAGTTATTAATCCGTCTATTCCTTCCGGTTACGGGTTAAATAACAGGACAGATTGGGTTGCCTTGGTTGGCAACCAGTCTACTGCAGAAGGCAATCGCAACTTACTGCGGGATAATCTTCTGCCCAGTCAATCACGTCTCTTTCAAGACATGATCGCCCAAGCGTGTTTCACGTATGGCACTTAACTGATTGACTGCTGTCCGTTCACAGACACAGATCAACACAATAAGCGTTAGTGAGTGACATGGAATATTATATCAACGTTTTATGTATTTTTTTTTTGTTTTTGCATTTTGATTTAGAATATACTAGCATCATAGCCCGGCGTTGCCCGCGAAACTCAGAACATTTTAGTAGTAGGACTCGGTTATATAAAAAAAAATAATTATATAAAAAATTGTTGTTTAAAAATTGTTAAAAAATTCCATGAAAAAAATCTATTTTCTTTTGTTTTGCGTAAACGTGATTTGATGTTTTGTGTGACATTGTAAACAACATTGGGTTTGTTTTTGTTTCAAAATTACATGCGGAAATATTTACATTTTTTGTTGACTAAATGAATTTAACATAAAAATAAAAAAGTATTTATTTTGTTTTAATGATATTAGAAATATAAAAATTATTACGCTCTCAGTTCAGAAATTTTCGAAAAATATTTAAAAATGTAGAAATATAAAAACTATTACGATCTCATTTCAGAATGTTTTTGTTTAAATATTTCTTTTCTTTCAAAATTACGAAGGAAAATATTCACATTTTTTGTTGACCAAATGAATTTTTAAAACTTCGGAATAAAAATTAAATATTAAGGCTCATATTTTTTAATTTAGTCGCGTTTGACACGTGTGATTTGATTTCTGTGACGTAATCTAGCAACCATCTTAGATCTTAGATGTTTTACGGAGCCAATGTAAACAATCTGCACGATTGGCAAAAAAGTGCGCAAAGGAAAATTGCTGAACTTAAACTCAAAAAGTATTTGTCGACATGGATTCCCTGTAGATATGTGTCCCTAGAAAGTTTGAATGGCGTAGCTTAAAAAATGTAGGCGCGCATAGGGAACAGTCACACGCAGACTCACAGATTGCATTTTCTATATATAGATTCCTTTATCTTGTTTTAGTCTCGCGTACCTATTCTTTTAACGCCTTTCTTTGACGTTCTGTTCATGATTTTCGGTAGTTTAATGCATTTGGTTTATTTCAACAAAATTAATAAAAACCTGTTTACTGCTCGTGTCAACAGAGTAAAATAGTTTTTCGTTGTGATGCCAATAAAAAAAACAGAATATTTCTATAATAGATGCTTTTATCCAGCATATTTCTTATTGAATTTGAAATGCGCAGGCGTTTTTGTGTTTCTAATTGTGCATATGCGTACCATTTCATGAGTGCTAAAGGCCTGGTCATCGGTGACTAAACAGGTTTTGATACAAAGCTTTTCTGATAAGTTTTCTAGACACCCGGCAGGATGAAATAAAAACCTGTGAAAATTGGAATAAAACCTTGACTGGGAATATATACTAATCTGAAAAATCGTCGGTATTATCAGTCTCTGAGACAAGAGGGATTATTTGGATCATACTAAATAATAACTTTATATTTACCATCACCCACTCCCACAACCCTACCTATTTAATAAACAAAGCCATCATTCTTAACAAACTGAGACTAACTCCGGCTCTAACCCTCGTCGAAGGACAAGTAGGTATTTATTTATTTTTTGTCGAATTTATTTTCTTCCTTAGCTCTGTCCCGAAAAACATATCTAAAGACAATTGCAAACTGATCATGGGCAGAAATGTATTGGGTAGAGTCATTTTGTACTGAAAACATCCTTGCATTTTTCACCTCCTTCACACTTTCGTTTTTGAACTTATTTGAAATAATATAATATAATAATATAATCTTATTCACAGTTGTTTTGCTTAAAATGTTACAAATTTGCCACGCCGTTTCTTAGATGGATCTTTTTGTTTGCCCTGCAAAATGACCTTCTGAAAATGTTCCTGCAGCTGTGGGTGGTATTCTGCAAGAAGCTTTATAGCCTCTAGAAAATTCCCACTATTGTCATGATTACTTTCATCAAATACAGTTGCAACAGCTTCTCTATGTTTGCCGCGGTAAGACAAGATTTGAAAACCAATGTAAAATATTAATTCAATTCAGTCAGTTAATTGCCATACGTGATACACGCTTGGGCGATCATGTCTCGAAAGAGGCATGACTGACTGGGCAGAAGATTATCCCGCAGTAGGTTGCCATTGCTTTCTGCTGTAGACTGGTTGCTGACCAAGGCTATAGAACCCAATCTATCCTGTTATGTAAGGAATAGACGGATTAATACCTTTCGCAAGGGTATTTGCGCGTAAGTGAATGCAATGAATTCAGCTGGAATTCGAACTCAGCTTCCCGATTTCTCGTTCCGAACCGATATCCACTGCACCACGACGCACATCCTTACATCAATTAGACACTTTCAAACAGAGCGACGTTGAAGCACTTGTTGAGATCTTAAGGGGAGTTGAATGCTTATGACAGTGGATCTTTTTATGTTCAAACATCTTGTTGTAAAGTATCTCCAGTCAGAACAGCCCTGGATCATCTGAATGTTTCGACTTTTCTCGGAAGCATACATCAGACAAAACAAGCAATGCAAAGCCTTGTTTTCTTCATTGTATGTTACCCACTTTCTGTTACCACCACTCTATATTTGTGGGTTTAAGGAAATGTTAGAAACCCGTTGGGACGAAATTAAACCTACAAAGGGCGGAAGAACTCTCGAGGAGAGAGACGGTGTCTCAATAAAATATCGTAAAGAAGACAACGGCAAACCACTCTACTACTCCTCTTAAATATATTCATGGACATGAACTAACAAATTATAAACCCTAATGGCTTGAAGGGGGTTAAGACTAAAGAAATTCTCACCTCGTCCGGTAAGGAGCAATATGAGTGACAGGTGTCACCGGACCGTTACCCTGCGACTGTTCGCATCAAACAAAACATGACTCTTAGAACATGGAACGTCAGAACGTTGAAAACTGTTGACAACTGTAAAATGTGAAGCAGAAGATGACTAGATTAAACGTAGACATTTTTAGGTATATGCAAAACTAGGTGGCCGAACAACGGAGCCTTTATCAGTGACAACTTCAGAACTATATATGCACGGGGGAAAATAATGAAAAAGATGTCGTCGGGATACGGGATCTAGACACGTGAAAACGCGTTCTGAAATAGTGCTAAACTTCTGAACAAATTCTTGTGGATAAACTTAAAGCAGGGCTCCTTAATATATCGACTATATTGGTATATGCACTGACAACACGAAGTACAAAAGAAAAAATCGAATCATTCCACTTAACGCTAGATAACGCAAAGGCTTACAGCAAGTCACAAGAAATCAGGATTATCACTGGAGAGCTGTCAAAGTTAGCAAAGAGAGGGAGGGTGAAACGGTCGGCAATTTTGGAATAAGAAATCGCAATGTTCGAGGAAAAACTGGGTTGAATAGTACACTCCTTGTTTTAAAAGCACCCAAGATAATTATGGACATGGAGAAGTCTAAGAGAAGAAACGAAGAACTAAATTGACTATATAACTCTCAAGAGATTCACGAACGCAGTCTTTCACTGCAAAAACTAACCAAGTGCTGACTGCAGAAGCGACGACCTGTCAGTTATGTGTAAACTAAAGCCGAAACTGCGAACTACCCACTACCAGACCGAGTGGTTATAACCCTCGATGGTAAAGGTGTAGAAGAGTTCGAAAGTTTCAAATATCTTGGGGCCAATGTTACAGCCACTGGTCAAGCAAAAGATGAAATTACGACCCGTATCAATCTGGCTAGAGCTGTTTTTGTCCGTCTTCAAAAACGACTTTGGTCTCACAAGGAGATAAGTCGATCCACGAAGTTGCTATTCTACAAGGCCATGGTCAGAACAATTCTTCTCTATGGATGCGAGACCTGGCCACTGCGCAGAGAGGATTTTCATAATCTTGAGGTCTTCGATCACTACTGCCTTCACCGTATCCTGTGCGTTCGCCTCTCCGACCGGATTCCCAACTCGACCATCCGAGCTAGTTGTAACATTCTTGGCCTAGAAGAAACTCTGCTTAAAAGGAGACTCCAGTGGTTTGGCTACATGCTGCGCCAGTGATAAATTCGTCCGTAAAATGGTGGCGCCCAACGCACCCACTGAGGTGGTCAACTTAAGACGTGGTTCGCTACTGTCAAAGCAGACATGGAGCTCATGTCCTGTTCTCGCGTTTTTGGTGTCCGACGCTGGAACCGTGAATGGCGAGATCATGCCGCCGATTCTGCTGCCGATCGACGAGGGTGGATGACCTTGATGCGCGATGTGGTTAACTCCATCGGAGCCAGCTCAACCCACTTCGAGTGAATGCCGTTACAAGTAAGTAAGAAACTGTGGAGATTAAAGAAAGCTAACGCAGATTTCAGAATGCAATCCAACAAAACTTGTGAACAGCCAGAGACTGCATGAAATGTACGCGTACAGTGTGAAAAAGAAATACGAAGGACAAATTGAAAAAGAAACCTGAAAATGGAACGCAATAAGTGATGCACTAGTGACATCAGCAAACGACATTATCCCAAAGTAAAAAACTTATCGGAAGAAAAATGAATGGATCAATGAAGAGATAGAAACAATAACAAGACAGAACGGGATGCAGGAAACTACAGAAGGAAATATGGAACAAATGAAAACAGGGTAAAGAAAAATGGCTCAACGACTAATGTACAGAAATAGAGAGCTTGCGTATCACAAATAAAGGAGATATGTGTTGACCACGTCCACCATAGTTTATGAATATAGAATACAGAGCAGTACGTAATCTGTTCAATAAAACAACGTCAATGATGAACACTCACGAGTCAGACACTCTACTGAATCCGGACAATATCGCAAATACTCGGGAAAATATGGTCGCCTTTTATACACGTCGCATTAAATATTTTGAGCATTCTGATTGGTTAACCCTTCTGTTGGTGAACTATCAAATGAGTCAGCTCATGGCTGGCTTACTAGTATACAAGAGTACCCCAAAACTCCAACAATATGCATAAAGCATAAAAATAAAAGAACTAACAAGACAAAAAACATACACAGCAACAGGACGCATAAAATCAAAGGACGGACGCTCATACTAGTGAAAGAAAAATTACTTCAGTGAAGAGACAAGTATATCAAAGATCTCTTCCCCGACAAGAAAGCATGCGGCAATACACTGAAATACCGAGGGATCAGAAATATTACTTGTATTTTGATTGGTCACCACCAGCCTTTGAGATTTGAAAAGAAATCACTCGACCGGCGGTCGAGTGCGAGGGAAAATTTACTCACCCCAAAATCATTTTACTCGACCGACTCCTTTTTCTTACGTAAACATAGCGTAAATCCCTGACAGAAAACAAAAAAATGAAATTTTAATTAAAATTTCGAACGTGTTAGAAAGGATTAATTTTTTTTAAAAATAATAACAAAATTTGATCTTTCCTCTTAATAATAGCATGGACGTTTTGATGATAAAACTTTGTTTTTATTAAGTTTGAACCCTTTTAACATCATGATATGCTCGTTTTTTTTTTTCGTTTTTTTTTTTTTTGACAATTGAGTAGAGGTACCTACATTCGTAGTTTCTTTTTTCTGTTTGACTGCAACCTCTATCTCATAGATGATAAAAAAAATAACAAATCCGATTTTCACAACGACATTCTATAAAATTACTTACATGTATAACTTGTTTTTCGGTGCGTGGTTGAAAGAAGAATGCGTATTTGTCTTTCTTTATTTCAAATATTCGTTTTTACTTTTCGTAAGCGGGAAAGAAATATAGATGTTGACTCATGGATAATATTTTTCCAAATGAGTTTCTAAAATCACATTTTGGTCAATTGAGTTTGTAATTGGTTGAGTAGATCGGGCGTGTGAAATCTCAACGGCTGGTCATCAATGAATACGTAATAATCCCTGATTAAAAGTGTTTGGCTAGTTTTGAACCTTTTAAAACTCTTCAACTTGAAATCAATATCACCACCCTAATAAGACAGTTTCGAAAGAAATTCCCTATTTTTGTAGAGATATTATAACATATTCATGATATAAATTCTAAATAAATATTATTTGCTTTACATTGTATTGAGCATTTATTTAAGAATTGTGCTTTTTATTCTATACTTGGATATATATATATATATATTATAAAATATAGTCTTGAGAGATATTTATGATAAATAGAATACCAATAAACGTAATTTGTCACTTAGCAGATATACATTCGATTTCGTCTGCACATATCTCTCTCCTTCTCTTTTATTCTCCCCACTCTCTCACTCTCTCTCTCTATTTTTTTAAACGTATAGTTAAGATTAATTCGAATTAATATAATTTGTCACTTAGCAGGAATCTAATGAAGTTTAATGAATACACCTTTATGAAACTGTTCAGTTAAAGTGACACATTTTTTGCATTAAAACTTTCAACGTTTTTTCCAGCCTGATAATGAGCACTTTACTAAAAAACCGCATGCAACAAAAAGATTTATCAGTAAAACTACTGAAAAAGCAACAATCTTTTTAGAGCCAAATATTGTAAGTCAAAACTGCATATATATATATATATATATATATATATATATATATATTATAAATATAAATTATATTTTAGTACATGTACACATTTTTTACATGTTCTAAAATATAATTTATAATAAATATTCACAGCTGTATATATTATGTATCGCGCACTGTTTTAAATTAATGTTTTGGTCGTTGTAAAAATAATATTCTCCGTTCTTTACTCACTCGGATATATATATGTATATACATATAGTCATCCGCAGACAGATCTATTTCGCTGTATCACAGCTCATCAGTACGGCTAGACATCCAATTGCTTTTTATCCAGGATTGAAACCCGACCGATTATATATATTCTAATTTTAAACGAGTTATTACGCGACCTAGGTTTCTATCATGAGTACCCTCTTATATATATATATATATATATATATATATATATATATATAATTCCAAGTGGAGAGGACTCAAGGTTTTTTTTATTTTGTTTTAAGTGCTCTGGCATTTATTTTATTATTTTAAATGCACAACAACACCAACATTGCCTGATGATGAGAACGTATCTCGAAACATAGAAATTTCCATGTCGCAATGTAAAATATATATATATATATATATATATATATATATATATATATACTAAAAGTAGAAATTACAAGTGTTCTTTTAGAAAATATAGAAAATATTTATAGTGCGTTCTATATTGTTTCTTTTATTTTCTATTCTGCTATACATGTTTCTAGTCTCGCGACCGTTATCTGGTAGTGTTTATCAAACATCATCTTACTTGTGTGTGGTTGTATTTCACAACACAACCTATATTCGCGAAGGTATCTCTTTCCACTTTATTGGGGCATAAAATGATTTGGGATGGGTTAAATATCGGAAAGAGAAAGGTTTTGGTTTATTTCCTTATTTTTTGTTATTTATATATACATAGAGAAACACACACATATATACACATACGTATATATTTGTGTAGCGTTTCATGTGTGTGTCACTGAGTTTGCGAGTATGTGTATACATTTGTGTGTGGTGCTTGTATGTGTAAACGTACGTGTTCCATCTGTGCGCGTGTTGTGTCTCTGTGTGTTCGTTGGGTGTTATGATTTATTAAGTGCTGCTTTATTTTTTTTTTTGAAGTTTTTTCTTGTATTTTTAGATATGAGTAATTGTCTGACTGATACAATGACATGTGTTGTGATGTAAAGAGTTTTCTGTTTGAAAGTTTGATGTTACTTCTGTGATGGGATACTCTTGGCTGATTACTATATAAGATTTATTACATTTTGTGCACTTCAGTGTATATACCATATTTTTCGAGTTGCAGTCAAATTTTTGTTTATTGTGAATGTCCTTGTAGGGTTTTCCAAAGTGTTTGTATTTCCTTCTATAATGATATCACAAACTCCACACCTTCTATTGTTACATTTTGTAACCCGCTGTATTGTGTGTTGGCTAATTTTGGATGAATTTAATATGTGTTTCATATGTTTTGGTTAGCGTTTGCTCTAAATTATTTTGCTCGTTTTAAATATGTTTTTATTCTATTATTTTTGTTCAGTAGATTTACTTTTTTTAAATTTCTATGAATAATTCTGGGTTTTTCCTGCTGTCTGCTGAGACATATGCTAAGAGTCTGTTCGATGTTGCGTTTCTGTGGGTTTCGTAGTTCCTCTATAGGTATTTCTTCTGCCAGTTCAAGACCTTTGTTTATAAGTTTTGTGGGGTAGCCTCGTTCTTTTAGAGTTTCATGTACTTATTCTAAGCGAGTTTTTCGGAGGTGTTTGTCGGTCATTATAATGCAAACCTTACATGCTATGAAATAAGGGATGAATTTTTGGGTGACGGCTCTTAAAATGAAGATATTGTTGTATGTCTGTAGATCTGTGGCAGATATCTGTGAGTCTGTGGTTTCTATTTCTAATGATTACGTCTAAAAATGGTAATTCGGTGCAAACTATATTCTTGGGTGAATTTTATTTTCTGGTGTAAATTCTAAAGTAGAGTGTGGAATATGTTAATATCGCCCCATGAGAATTTTCAGAAAATGAAGCAATAATCCAAGTATCGTTTCATATAATCCCCTTAAATTTGTTTTATTCTTTCGTATAGGTTTTCTTCTAGGTAAGCTAATGTTAAGGTGGCATATGGTGGCGGCATTTTCGTTCCCACTGCACTCCCTTGTGTTTGGATGTAGCTTTTGTTGTCAAATTCGAAGGTGTTATTGTTAAGAATTAGAACTATGCTGTTGATGATGAATTCCTTGGTGAATCTTGGGCGTAATGTTTTTCGATGTTTTTCAATTCAGAATGATGTTGCCTATTTACTGAACTCATGGGGTATGTTGCTCTATTTGATGTATTTCAAACAGAAATTATATTGATTGGAATCTAAAAGTTTGAGATATTTTTCAAATTTTCAATTTTTCAGCCAGTTTTGGCGATCGACACATTTGTAAACAAAAGTTAATTCTCGGTTTTAAAAATCTTGCCAAAATAGAATATACATCTGTGATACATCATTTTTGGAAAATTAGAACATTTAATGTTAAATCAATCTGATTTACACAGGCATTACTTATTTATAGCATGAAATTTAGAATAAAACTATTTCTAAAACACAGTGTTGAACTTTCTGACCCTTCCACCGTATTTGACATGGCAATGACAACTTGATAGATGTGAGATAAGGAGATAAGATAAGTGTATGGCGATCGGAATTGATAAAATTGTCATTTTTTTCCTGTAAGGCGAAGAAACCGTGAAGCACATGACCTTTTAATTTACACATAGAAAATACCATACAAAAAAAGTTCAAATACACACCCAAAAACAAATTATAATTTTAAAAAAATACAAAGGTATGACGATTTGTATTAAACCCTTCAATATTCGATTAGTAAATATAGTCTTCACTTAATACATTAATAACCTAACGCCAACAAATGTTTGAAGTATTTCTAAAATATTCTTGGAACATTATAAATTATTATAATTTAAAAAAAAATGAAAACATATCTTTTAAACTGTCATAACTAACTGACAAAATTTTTCTTCAGACTGTTTTATCCTTAATATATTTTATTTATTAAAACAATTAAAAGCGTATGAAATTAAACAATGTCATAGATTTATTGCATTTTTTATTATACTATTGGGGACAGATTTCTGGAAATAAAAGCAAAATATTTGAAAAAAAAAATACAGATGATCTGCATTCCCCAAAGAATCCTGCGTTTAACTAATAAAACCAATTTTCCCAGCAAAATATAATTTCTTAAAATTTTAACAATTTACATGGAGGAGGTGAGGGTAAGAGATGTGAAAAAATATTTTTACAAAGATTTTTTTCAAAATAATAATTTCGAAAATAATTACATTCAACTGTGAAAAGTCCTAAAAGTTTCATTAAAACCCGATAATTATCTGATTTTTACAAGAATTTCCAAATTAAAGTGTTTTTTCACCGGAGTTACGTAATATTAGTTTCCTTGGTAAACTCTTGCATCGATTTGGTTAACAACTAACAAAAATCGAAACAAGATATTTTACTAAAATTTCGAACTTTTTAAAAAAAAATAAAGATTTTTAAAACTAATTAAAAAATACTTTCATCTTTTCTCTTAATAATAATATAAATATTTTGATAAAAAAAAGTTCGTATTTATTAAGTTTCAAGCTTTTTTTTCTTCATACTGTGTTGTTTTTTCAGTGATTCAGTGGAGGTACATTTTTTATTTTTTTTAATCATTTCACCCCAAGCAAGGCATTCCACTGCCACTATTGCGCATGGGGCTTCATATGGGAAGGTAAAGAGAAGGAGTGGTTAGACATAGGAAATGTCAGGAGGAAGGTGATAGATGGGTAAGGATAGTGAGGATGAGGGTTGGGCAGATGGGAAGAATGTTTGAAAGAATGGGAGCGAGTTAGTGTGTTAGGAGGTGTCTATTGACCTTACATTTAAACTCCTGGAGATTGTAGCCGTCGGGGAAGCAATCATGTGGTAGGGAATTCCACAGTCGGGAAGGGCGAGAAAAGAAACTGTGGGAGTAGAAGTTCCGGTTGCATTTTATCGGTTTCACTGTAAAAGGGTGGGATCTTCTTCTTCTATATGCCCTGTCCCTTCAGAACGTAGGCGATCAGGGTTCTCCACGTCTCCCTATCCCTTGTGACTCCTAGTATGTTTGCTCCCGTTACTCCTGTCAGCCCCTGTTCCGTCAACCACCTCATCAGGCCCTGCAACTATGTTATCCGCTGCCTTCCTCTGTCTCTACTTCCTTCTATCTGGCCAGTCAGTATCAGGTTCTCCAAGCTCTCCTTCCTCATTGCGTGTCCCAGGAACTTCAGTTGTCTCTTCCTGATGATCAGTATCAATTTCCTCTTTGTTGCCATTCTTTCCAACACCTCATCGTTGCTTGCACGATATCCTCAGCATCCTTCTGAAGAACCACATTTCCGCTTCTTCCAGTTTTGTCCTCATTTTCAATGATATTGTCCAGCATTCGCTGCCGTATTGAGGAACTGACATCACGTAGCAGTCCAGTACCTTCCATAATTATTGGGCCACCCCAGCTTTTTAAAAGAAATGATGTAATTCATACTGTTTTTAGTATTAATTGCCAACTGGATATTTCTAAATGGAAATAAAATGTTTCTTTTATTATTATTACTTTGCAAACTTTTACAAGGCAAACAGCGTCAATTTACCCATCGCACCCTGTAGATTTGCTCTATCTATCTATCTATCTATCTATCTATGTCTGTCTGTCTGTCTCTCTCTCTCTCTCTCTGTATATATATATATATATATATATATATATATATATACACGAAAAAAATCGCAAGATCGCCAAGACCTACCGCGGTTTCGCACAACGGCTCGTCATATATATATACTACCGGCCATAATTATTAGGCCACCCTAGTTTTTTAAAAGAAATTATTTATTTCATACTATTTTTAGTATTTTTGCCAAGTGGATAATTCTAAATGAAAATAGAATGGTTCTTTTGTTATTATTGCTTTGCAAACTTTTAAAAGGCAAACAGCGACAATTTACATATCGCGCCCTGTAAATATGCTATATCTATCTATCTATCTATCTATCTATATATATATATATATATATATATACTACCGGCCATAATTATTAGGCCACCCCAGTTTTTTAAAAGAAATGATGTATTTCAATATTATTTTTAGTATTTATTGCCAAGTGGATATTTCTAAATATAAATAGAATGATTCTTTTGTTATTCTTACTTTGCAAAGATTTACAAGGCAAGGAAGCAAAAATGAATTCGTCCGAATAGCCCTAAATTTTCTTCATTCTTTCGCTGTTGAAACTGCAATACAGGTAATTATTAAATATTTCAAAATTCATTTGATGCACATGTTATTGTGCAGTATTAACAAAAGGATCATTCTGTTTTCATTTACAATTATTTATTTGGCAATAAATACAAAAAATAGTATGAAATACATTTTTTTTAATCATATCACTCCGAACCAGGCGGTAACGCCACTGATGTGCAGGGGGCTACGTAAGAGTGAAAAGATTAGAAGAGAGAAAGCAGGAAACCAAATCCTAAACAGGGAACAAGGGATGAGCCTCTACACCTGTTCAATAGACAAACTCTGGGTGACCTAATAATTATGGCCGGTAGTGTACGTACTTTATATCTATCTATCTGTGTGTACGTTTGCATGTGTCTGTCTGCATGTGTATGTGCGCTTGCACTCGCCTACACTTTGTCATTTTTTTCCACAGGATATTTCCCATTTGTTTTGCTTTATTTTGAATCAGTGTCCCGACAGACACGCATTTGGAATATTTTACCTCACCTTATCCCATCCCTGCCATATTACCCACCATCGTACGAATGTCTGTAAACGAAAGCAACAATACTCCTCGAAAGCTTCGACCCAGATAGTTACTGGAAGTGATAACAGTAAACTTGTCACACTCGCTTGTGGTAGGGAACAGACCACTGCTGTTTAGCTTACGTCTTGGCTTCGCCCTTCACTGGATATTATAAACGGGATACTTGTTGAAAGGTAGATTAAATTATTTGTTTCTTTTTATATGAATAACATTTTTCCGATACCTATGCAAGTTTGAAATTCAGTAGCGAATTTTAAAAACTGTAGACAAGGATTTTTATCCATATGTCACTGCCCTGTACTAAACTTAAATTTGTCGCAAATAAATGTATGAATCGTTGATGAATTTACAAACTTTACACGCAGTTTTATGCATAAATACAAACATGAACACACACCCTTCCCCAACACATACATACATACATACATACATATCTATCTATCTATCTATCTATCTATCTATCTATCTATCTATCTATCTATCTATATATTGTGTATTTAGGCAGGAATCTCTCTCTTATGCAGGTTTCATTGGAGATGACAACATATTATCATAGAGTTTTTTTATATAAATTTTGTGTATTCTTGTATATTGTTTTTTTTTTTCAGAACCTATATTATATAGGAATTGTCCAAATGTTTTCTTCTCTTCCCGTACGCTTCGCTTTCGGGTATACTTTTAGCCGTTATCAAGAGTGAATTCTGTTTTACCTGTAACTGAATATGTGTAGAGTTTATATCTTAGAATCATGTGTTTTATATTCTGAACACGTTAATATATATATATATATATATATATATATATATATATATATATATATATATAGATAGATAGATAGATATATGAACTACCGCACAGTGAGTTTGTTCGTCATAAAATAGCAAGAGCTGTAAAATAGAGGAGATAAATTTATACGCATAATAAATATATATTTTGTTCTTTACAGTTTGGTACAAACCTTGAATTAAACAGTTAGGAATAAAATGTATATTTATTATTACTAAATCTGTCTGTCTGTCTGTCTGTCTGTCTCTCTCTCTCTCTCTCTCTCTCTCTCTCTCTATATATATATATATATATATATATATATATATATATATATATATTACTGTTCAAACGTTTGTGACAACCCATGGAAAGTTTTAAATTGTCCCAAAGTTAGTTGTTTTGTATCTTAAATAAGTGAAAATTATGATACATGGTTAACAAAGTGAGGCAGGTTATTTTATCAGAAGTTTTATAATAGCAAAACTCAGAGGTATTTTACATTTAAATTTTACTATCGTCAAAATATCTTTCTTTAGCCTTCGTTACTACAGAAAGGTTTTTGGTATTCGTTGAAAAAAATTTATCAAATAAAAATTAGATAATTTCGTTTTTATTTCAATGACTCTCAGAGCACTTAATTTTCTTTCTTTGGGAGTGACTTCAGTCGTTTGAACAGGAGTTTATATATATATATATATATATATATATATATATATATATATATATATATTTAATAAAATGTTGTAAATATTGATTTCAATCATGAGACACACTGTCGCCGCTTGATGTTGACTGGTGTTTAGTTTTATATTCACATACGATCAGTCTATAATTTCCTGGTACTTTTGATTAAGCTCAAGCTACAGATGGACATTCCCCACAGGTAGTACCTCTATTTCCAGAGAGTTGCGTTTATTGCGTGAGGCCTAAATCGTTCCTAAAAGGAAAAATGTCGAGCAAGCTTGAGCAAGTGTTCGACGATATTGGACTTAAGCCCACTTCAAACTAACATTTTGTCACATTCGGCACAAATGTGGAAGCAATGAAAATTATACATACGCATCTATCTCTGACATTAAACACGTATACCTTAAAATTTCATTTTTATGCATTATATATATATATATATATATATATATATGTTGGGGGGGGGGGGTTGAGGTTAACGCCCAGGGACGACGAACTGCTTATTTCTCAAATGCCATCTTCAGCCTGTATGCGACACTGTTAGATTAGTGATTGATAATCATTCCAAGCGTCTATGCTAGCCTTGGGCATGAAATTATATAGACTGAACTAACCGAAGCTATCACGAAGCCATATTGATTTAGGTTATAAAATGTGTTGATCTGTTTGCATCATACTGGATATACGCTGTACTCCGTGTGTGTTGAAAAATACAAATGATAAGTTATTGTAAATACTGTAGTGAATAGTGTATAAGTTGCTGAAATATGTTTGATACCGAAATACATCCGTTCAAAATTGCATTTTCATATCATAGATAATAACAAAACACAAATCATATTTTAGTCGAAAAAGAGCGGAGCATTGGGGCCATTTACATACACATGTTGAAAAACACATGCAAGAAAAATACGGTAAAAAACATTAAAAAAAAAACCTTGTTAGTCATGAAAACAATCTAGAAATTTCGATTTTTTACAATCATGTTAACTCTGTACCACGCCCATTCGCAACTCGAGAGGCACAGTTTATGGGATAAGTGAGGAAGATAACGGTTGACTCTAGACTTGAACTGCTTAAGACTTTTGATGGAATTTTCTAAGCGTAGCTTAAAGGTAGCACAAAACTGAAAATACGGGACACACAGTGTGGAACCTGCTGCTCGTCAGACCCAAATGATACAACAGTATTTGAGTCTGATGAGCAGCAGGTTTTTGCTGCAAAATACGTATTACCCATGAAATTGTAGAATATCCAAATGTTTTTCTAGATTATATTACTTCGTTAAATTAAAGAAATAAATTTAACATTGAGTTCTTTTGAGTTCGTCTTTATCGGAATTTCCATGATTTAAATACCAAATATTCTACGTTATATATATATATATATATATATATATATATATATATATATATATATATATAACGTCGAGTGCTGAGTATAATCTCTCTCTCTCTCTCTCTCTCTCTCTCGCTATATATATATATATATATATATAGAGAGAGAGAGAGAGAGAGTTATACTCAGCACACGCACACCTAGCACAAATATATAAGTGTTTGTGTGTGTGTACAGTAATTCGACGGTATTGGAGCAATGGTTAGAAGCCTTGTCGTGCTTGGTCAGTTACAAGTGCGATCTTTTCTCACTGTGTTCTCTACACATTCGCCCTTGTACGATACCTAAAATGTGTGCTATTCGGCAGGATAGCACACATTTTAATACACATTTTCGTAATAACAATTTATCGTAAATAATCAGGTCGGTATATATAAATATATAATACTGTTTAATTAAAAAACAGAATATCTTCTTAAGTACGAGTATCGATAAAAAATAATGGTCAAACAATTCATTTCAAATTGCCGGTTGTTTATAACCAAGTTTCGTTAATACTATTTTTAGTATTTATTGCCAAATGAAAATAGAATGGTTCTTTTGTCAATATTACTTTGGAAAATTTTACAAGGCAACCAGGAAGTCTTTCTTCGGCCAGCCAATAAGAAGAAGAGGCTAGCTAGGGGAAGATAGCACAAAAACTGGACAGCAGTACAGTTCATTTGAGGCACATGTTATTGTGCAATATTAACAAAAGGACCATTCTATTTTCATTTACAATTGTTCACATGGCAATAAATAATAAAATATAGTATGAAATACATCATTTTTTTAAACACTAGGGTGGTCTACTAATTACGACCGGTGGTGTACATTTAAACATTGTGGTGTCATGAGAAATCAGAAAACGAGAAAATCAGAAAACCAATTTCGAATTCGTTTCATTCCCTTACTTGACAATACTCTTGGGTAAAGTATTAATCCATCTCTTCTCTTCCTATGATGAGTTGAAGAGCTGGACAGATTGGGTTATGTAGCCTTCGTTGGCAACCAGTCTATAGTAGAATGTAATGGCAAAATGAAGTGCGAAAATATTTCCTGCCCAGTCAGCCATGTCAAGAAAGAGACATGATCACCCATCTGTGTATCACGAATGACAATTAACTGACTGATATTTATGCAAGCTAATATTTTCATTTTGCCACATATAGTTTATATAGTGCGAGTTTTTTATGATGAGGTTTTTAAGCAAAATATACTTCTATAAGGTTTAAAATCATGAATCTCACTATACATTGACTGATATATGAGTTGTGGTAAAGGGGATATCGACTTGGAACGAGAGATTGGGATTCCAAGTTCGAATTCCATTTGAATTCTTTGCATTCACTTACACACAAATAACCTTGGGAAAGGTATTATTGCGTGTCTTCCCTCCAGTTATGGGTTAAATAAAAGAACAGCTATTAGTCAAAAAATAGGACAGATTATTTTCTATAGAACCTTGGATGGCAACCAATCTACCGCAGAAAGCAATGGCAACCTACTGCAGGATAATCTTCTGCCCAGTCAGTCGTGTCTCTTTCGAGACATGAGTGCCCAAAGCGTGTATAACGTATGGCACTTAACTGACTTACTGAATATAACAGTTGGAATCATAATTAAGGCTTCTACTGGTCATAAAGTGGGGGATGAGTTTTCTATTATTATGAAGTAATAAAGTGATCCCCTACTAATTACTACGTAATAATATAATTCATCTCTTCTTCCTCTAGATATTAGTGAAAAAATAGGACAGATTAGGTTCTATAGAACCTTGGATGGCAACCAATCTACCGCAGAAAGCAATGTTAATCTTCTGCGGGATAATCTTCTGCCCTGTCAATCGTGTTTCTTTCGAGACATGAGCGCCCAAAGCGTGCATAAAGTATGGCACTTAACTGACTAACTGATATACTGTAGATTTTGCGAAATAACAGTTTTTTTTTTTATGACTCTGATTCATAGAAGATCACAAGAACAGCACTGCACTGGACCCCAGATGGAAAAAGAAAAAGGGGAGGACCAAGAACAACATGGAGAAGTACAGTAGAGAATGAGACGAAAGCCATGAAGTACTGTTGGGGTTCATTGACTAGTCTGGCCTAAGATAGGCAGAGGTGGAGAAGCTTTGTTGCTGCCCTACACACCATTGGGTGTAACGGATTATAACGATGATGATGATTATTCATAGTAATTTTAAAAAATTATCATAAATTAGCAGTATAGCCCGGCGTTGCTCTGGTGTAATGAAAGCTTTAAAACTAATCCATGGTCCTGGAGCTCAGACTCTTTGGACGTTGGAACGAAAGACTAAAAAGCAATAGTTGTTTCCAGTTAAAGCGAAACCGAAAAAGACTGAAAGAAAAATTAATGGATGTAAGTCAAATTTTGATTTCCTGGTATCGATATCAAATACGTTTTTTTCGTCGTAAACTGAATTTTGAAGGCTAAATAAGTCCTCTGAAATGGTATCATGGATGAGACTAAGAACTACAATTATATCTACTTAGAGCCAAACCCGAAGCAAAAACTAAACTAAAAGGGCTGAAAAAATACAGACATACAGGTAGATAAACAGACACAACACAAACATCTTGCCATTTATATATATATATATTATCGATTTTCTGCACTATTATAATAACTGCAATCTTGAAACTTCTGAATATCATTTCTTATGTCTTTGTCTCTGAGTGTATCAAATTTGATTAAAATCGGACCACTCCTTCTATAACCCGATTTTTTCGATTTTCGATTTCGATATCTGGGGTACCTCGACACAACCTAGCTAAGAACACTCGCAGACGTTTATAGTACAACTGTAA